>JAOWCC010001210.1:34907367-35233453 GCA_030867875.1 Actinernus sp. WN-2022
TGAGATTGTTTTTTTTATTTCTAAGTCTAGGCAATTCCTGCCTTTTCCTGCCACTCTCCGCCTCAGCCCGTCAATTTTAGATCATTTCCCGCTTAATCCTGCCATTACCCACAACTACCACCAAGCCCTTTTTCAATAAAATTCTGATTCCCACCACAACCCGCCTATTCTCGCAGCAGGATTCGGCGGGTTCTGGGCCAATAACAGGCCTAAGACAAATCTTCACTGAGAGTCACACAAAGATATTTAAAAGAACTTTCACGATAAAGATGATTTACACTGACGGTTAAGCATTAGGCACTGAATGACTTCAGATGGCGGCTGCTTCCAAATAGTAGTAAGAACTTTTACTTAGTACAGTTGAGGGTGAGCAGATTACCAGTGAGCCAGTGGGTAACGGATTGTAGATCAATGTTCAAGTATATTTAGTGTTCGATATCCTGAGCTGATTTAGCGGAGTAGTAGATTAGTGCATCGTCAGCATATAACATTACTTTGCAGTGCTTGAGGCAGTTAGGAAGGTCATTGACATAAATAAGAAATAGCAAAGGTCCCAATCAATCAATAATCTTTATTTAAACACAATAGTATTTAGCGTTGTCACTTGCCGCTTGTGGGGTCGTGTGTAGAAAGTTTAATTATCTAACCAACTAATTATCTAACTACGTTAGAAAAACTCCTCAGTATAGTATTAAATTATTCTATGTTGTTAAAATTCTAATATACATACATTATTTATAATATATACAATATTATCGTAAGCTATAGTCATTATGAGCGAGAGTCATTTGTACAGAAGAACTAGGGTATATAGTAAGAGTAATAATTAAAACAGTAGAAACTCATCCCTAACATTGTGAGTTTATTGAACAGAAAAAAACATTAAAATCTAGCTCATGGAGTACGTCAGAATTCTTTGGATGTTCAAGATGCTTCCCTGAGGGACTCCCCCCGTAACAGGTCTAGGACTTGAGAAAATGTTATTTATTGCCATGACTTGAATTCGATTCGATAGGTAGGACTGAAACCAGTCGAGGCTCTGCCATTGAGACCAATATTCTTTAATTTACTCAGGAGTAATCGATGATCTACAGTGTCGAAAGCCTTGCCGAGATCCAGGAAGACTGCACCAGTAACAAAACTGCTGTTGAGCTTATCCAAGATCTGGTCGGTAAAGTGAGCAAGATCAACACTAGTAGATAGCTTGGGCCGAACACCAAACTGTTCGGGTACAAGGATCTTATTTTCTTGAAGATAATCATAGACCTGTAGGTGCACGGACCGCTAGATGATCTTGCTCAGGGTAGGTAATATTGTAATCGGTCTATAATTGTTCGCGCTAATTCGATCACCTGTTATATACTGTAAATCACAGCTCTACTATCAAATATTATTAAAACTCAAACCAACAACGTTATTGACACATAGCCCAGCAAATAGCCCGTTGCATAACATATTACTACGCAATTTCAAATTGCACTGCGTTTCTACAAATATAACATACTATTATGCATTTTACTTACTATTTCAATTCTGCATGATTGGCTGAGAACAGAGAGCTAATTCTCGATAGCCAATCTCGTTCCTAGAGCCCGCGCGTTTTTCGACCAGAGGTGTAGGTATTTTCTGTAGGTTGTGACGTCACACTGTTATTATCTGTATATTATCTGTATATTATCTGTATATTATCTGTATATTATCTGTATATTATCTGTATATTATCTGTATATTATCTGTATATTATCTGTATATTATCTGTATATTATCTGTATATTATCTGTATATTATCTGTATATTATCTGTATATTATCTGTATATTATAGTGTAAAACAGTTTGTCTGTGCTGGTAATGAGCGCTCGAGCAGTCGCGCCTTGGACTGTGGAGTGCCCCAGGCTCTGTACTTCGCCCCATATTGTAGTTACTTTGCACTACACCACTTGGTGATATCATGAGACGGCATGGAGTATCGTTCCACCAATACGCTGATGATACCCAGATCTACCTGACCTTTCAATCGTTGGACGCAGGTGATCTTCAGCAGTCCCGTTTGAAGGTGGAAGCGTGTGTGAAAGACATTGACACATGCCGGGATGTTTAAAGGGGCTGTGTCACGGTAAGACTTTACATTCGTTTTTCCTGGCCGGAAAGAGCTACTCCACCGATTTTGATATGAACTAACGAACCTCTAGGCCATGTGGGATGCTTAAAATGAAAGCAAATATGCACAAATGACTAACAAACAGTGTATATGAACAGTCTCCAGGGAAAATATTGAAAATCCTTTCAATCAAGCCAGTGAGGGAGGGAAGCTTAACTGTTTGTATCCAATTAACAGCCACTAAACGAGCGATTACTCGATACATGCGCAGTACCATGACATAGCCCCTTTAAGAACAAGCTGATATTTCGTTATTATTGGTTCCTCCTTTTGGTCTAAGCCTTTGCTTGTTGTATCGATTTGATCAGTGTTTGGGAGAGAAGACGATAAACTTGGTTCACTCTGGTGACTTTATTTCTACTGCTTCTTCAAGTTCATTAATCCTAATTGCATTATGACATATTATATCAGGACAGTTCATTGCATAAGTGTTCATTTCACAACATCCTCCGGGCCCACTTAAAAGTGATTCAACAGTTGTTCGAGGGAAGTAGATATCAAGTGCAATGATTATATCAATAAAAACTATTTACTTTAGTTTTAGAGCTCGAGTTCATTCAGATTGTTCCTTGATTCTTTGTGCTGCTCTTTGTGCAGCAAGACATGCTGGTCGTTTTGGCTTGTCTTGGAGAGTATCTTCGTTGTAGGGTTTTTAGGCGATGGTTCAGTGACTCAATCTTTCTCTTTTCTTGAAACCGGCTTAATTATATTCAGACAGGCAGCAACATGTGGTTTCAAGATTCTTTTTACTGACTCTACAGTATTCTTACATGGATTCCAGAGATCGAGAGCGTGCCTTGTGACGTCACAATTATTTTTAGTCAATTACACGTAATATCAGAATATCACAGGTAACCCGGCTTCACAACATATTATTTCCGACACTATCCCGAGTGTCTTCTTTAGCCTTTTATCTCAGTTGGAATAGTTTGCCAAATATTTCAGGATAAGGGGAAGTTAAAGGTACGTAAGCCATAGTTCGTTTTCGCAAGGGATCGAAATATTTTTTTATTTTTTGCATACCTGGTATTGTAAGGATGGATTTCAGATACATCTATAACGTATCTAGAGAACATATTTGGAGTATTAGATTTGTGAATAGAGATTTTATGACCAAATATTGAGATTTTTAGTTTATAAATATTATCAAGAGTTATCGCTCCTAACAGATTAAAATATGGATTGGCGTTTTCCCTACTGTGTGCAACGAAAATATTGAGCATGTATTTGTTTTGTCTTGTCTTTTGATTTTTGTCAGTTGCAGATCGCGCATGGTCGATTATCGATCGTTAAAGTGCCTATCAGCCTTTTGTAATTGTGATAGCTTATGAACCTCCGAAAAGTTTCGAGTACTTCTGTGAAGAAAGTTTTGGTTTAAAGTGAATACTTTATGTTCTACACTTGTTTGAAATCACGTAAATGTGACCTTTCCTGACCCATGACCGCGTAAGTAAAAGCCTGGGTCGAAACCTGGGTAGACGTCATCTTGACGCCATATAATTAATTCGGCTTTGCAATCATTTGAAGAAATACTTAAGACGTTGACTAAAATGACTTTGTTCTTTACTAACAACTCAAAAACTGTGTATATTTTCTATGCATCGATGTTGTTGTGATAAAAAGGCGCCATGGAGAATAATGCATTAATGAGATGACGTCTACCCAGGTTTCGACCCAGGCTTTTACTTACGCGGTTTTGGGTCAGGAAAGGTAGCATTTACACGAATTCAAACAACCGTAGAACATAAAGTATTCACTTTAAACCAAAACTTTCTTCACAGAAGTACTCGAAACTTTTCGGAGGTTCATAAGCTATCAAAATTGCAAAAAGGTGATAGGCACTTTAATAGCCATCAGTTTAATGGTAAACCACTCGCAGCTGGTCAAATCATATTCCAGACTGATTGCTCCTGCTCGAATAAATTATATTTATTACATGAAGAAAACAGCTAGGAAATTACCTCGTTTGCTGTTAACTTACCGTCCTTAAGAGTTCCCATGCTCTTTGAAATACGCAGTCGAGAGTGTGAAGAAGTTCTACTTTCTTCATCTGAACCCCAAAGTCGATAGTTTCCGACCGCCCATGGCCATAACGTTAACAATCACATCAATTAAGTGTCCAACATGTTTTCGTCATTCTTTCGAAGGAAAAGGCAACGTTCTAAGGTACGATGCGGTTTGTACGGTTATCAAATGGAAAACGTAATTCCGAGTCAATTTCAGCTGCAAGCGGCTCAAAGCAGTACTGCAGGGAGCAGTGCAATTTCCATGTGAATGGCAACCTTTGTGCTTGTGTTTTTAACATTTCAAATAACTTAGTACTTTTAAAGTGCCTAAAACTCCTAGGCAGAAAGCATTGATTTCGGCGTAGTAGAGTGTTTAAAATCTTGTTCAACCTTTTTTGGGCGATTTATGGTCATAATATTGCTTTAAAATGGATTACAAATCCTTGAAATAACGTAACTTACGGGACATTATGTTAATGAGTTGAAAATGAATTGAGTGATAACATTGAATTTCTTCATTGATACAGTTGTTTTTAGGTGTCAGACTTTGATACTTACAATCTGGGAGAAATATATTTTAATACATGGAACTGGCATAAACACAGAGGAAAATGAACTAGAAATAGGTTCTGACGTATGCGACGTCATTGAAATTTGATACGATAATAAACGAAAATGGCAGACGTTAAAGTGCCTCTGAAGCTTATTATTTTATTTTAGATATCAATTCTACATCAATTGAATAGTAGAATGGTACAATATATCTTGCTTTGAATGCTGTGCCGCTGATGTAAGGAGGTTTTAATATCCAAAATGCTAATTACATGACGTCAGGGGAGGCATCATTTATATTACAAAAAGTTGTTACAATTAAACACATTTAAAATTATCAGTGCTATACACATGTTTTAAATAAAATGATTTTAGAAATTTGTTTTCCTATATCAGTAGAAACGCCCATTCACAACCACTAAGAAGTGATTGCAGATACCTCCCCTGACGTCATGTAATTAGCATTTTGGATATTAAAACCTCCTTAACTCAGCGGCACATCATTCAAAGCAAGATATATTGTACCATTCTACTATTCACTTGATGTAGAATTGATATCTAAAATAAAAAAATAAGCTTCATAGGCACTTTAATTATTATTGTTTCCTATGTCAGTCATTTTGCCTTCTAGTTTGACTTTTAAATCAAAGATAACTGACTAGGGGTTATAGGCACTTTAACTAAGAGTTTTATGAACTGATCGTGAACTGTACTTTGGCGCCCGAATAAAAGAGCATTTGATGGCTTGTTTCCAACTGTTCTCTAACCATGAGCTAACTTTGAAAATGTTTACTTCTCTAAAAATCAAAATGACCAAATTCATGAAATTAAGATGTGCCATTTGCGAGTGTTTTGGTTGAAATATATTTTGTTATCGATGTGTTGAATATAATAAAACTATTATCTTGCTCGATCTTGCGGAATATCGCTTGATTTTAGCCAAATTGGTCCTTCGGCCCTCGTCGGCTAAGTATTTGGCGATATTGCAGGATAATTGTTAAATAGACGGCGCCTGGCTAGCCAATCAGATGGCGAGTTTCCCAATACACAGCAACTGGGTTATCCAACGATCGATAAACAGCGCCTGGAGGAACGAACCAGAGGAGACGGCTGAAATTCAGGCCACGCGTGGCTAGCTAATCAAATGGCCAGTTTCCTAATATATGGGGGCTGGATTATGCTAATACATAGAGTCATTTAGTATTTGCGAACATTTGCCAATGTTTGCACGCTTACTGTTTGCTCCAAATTTGTCAACTTTCTGCCAAGCAGAAAACCACAGCGCCAAATTATGTTGTCACTAAATTTCACGCCAGGTTGTAAACACGTACTCCCACGAGAACAAGCGCATAATTGTTAACATTCCGTCTTTTAATTAACAATGGACATTTGATTACACACGAAGTTCCGGTATAAAAAGCTTGCCACCCTTCAGTTGTCAATCGGCCTTTGTGGAGTCACGAGCTTGTAAACGCCAGATTTCCGCCAACTATTCGATCGCTTTGCATCATGGGTAACCACCTTCGCGGGAACGAAGTGCTTCGCCAGAATCGAACTCGAAACCGAACGCGCATCACTCACAAATCGTGAAATTCCATTGGTTTTCCGATCCAAATCTTGACATCCGTTCTCCCCCGATTGAGATGAGGACCTAACTTCGTAATTAAGGAGAATGATGGCTCGAGCCACGAGAAGTTTGTTAATTGTGTGGTGGATGTTACTTTGCCATTTAGCTGTTTAAAAAGGCTCTGGTTTTACGAAATTTGTCATGAAGTTCAATAGGCTTTGAACCTTGCCAACTTGCATGGTGTCCTGCTCTTCCCGATGGACTTTAACCAAAGAAAACGTGGCGGAGATAGTAGGCTTTTGACATGACATCGAAAACCATGATAGACGGGAAGAGTTTCGTTATGGCGAGAACGTGCATTTATGGACGTAAAAGCGTTTACTGTTCGGTTCAGGAGCATTTTTCAAGCTCAAAATCGACCTTCGTGGGATGGAATTTTCTCAAGGTAATTAGTCTATTTGATGTTAAATTTGTTGATTCATGTTGTAAAGGTATGGTATGTTTGTGAATTTGCGAGGTCAAAGTGCTCGGGTTTCCTTGACTTTCTGTAAGAGTTTGTTTGAAATAAATATATGATTTTGAGGTTTACATGTTTTAACGAATGCAAGCAGTGCTCCTATTACCTTGGACTGAATACCCATCCCCAGCTCTCTAACCAAACTATTTCATGTACAGGATGCCTGTTGGACATGTATTTTTACTTTTCTGCGACATATTACGTTCAAACATGCCGTCTGCCTGATAATCTAAATCAAAAACCCGAGCGCGAACATTGTGTCCGTTCGTGTCTGCATTTATTTACATGCAGATTTCAAATATGCAAAAAGATGAAACTCAGAAGCCCAGTACCAAGTCAGAATTAATGTACTCATCAGCAACTCAAAAAGATAGCCTTTCGGGTGGACTTATTAACCTCGAGCTCCAGCTGTCAACCTCCAATTTTGGAGTAAGACTGTTACTTTTTCATGCAAATATTTGGAATTAAAAGTGTCTGCATCAATGTTTTCCCTATGCCAAACTTAGAAATTAATAAATTCATGTTCATCTTGCCTTTTGTCTTGGTGTTTACAAAGATGAGAAGTGAACACAAACTATATTACACATGTTGATCTTTGGCTTATATTATTATGTATATACATTTGATGTAATGGTATATTGTGTACCCTCTTGTTCTCCTATTCCTTGATTTTATAATTTATAATATCTTTATTATTCTTAATAAATTATTGTCTGCAGATAAATATGAAAAAAGAAAAAAATGCAGGACACAAAGCAAACTAGGTAATTGTGAATTGTCTTTAATACAGTCTTACTTTAACTGGCTAGTGCACTTTTAGAACAAGTTAATACACTTGCTAGTCCATGATTAACAAGGGTTTAGAATATCTAGCCTGTTGGCGTAGGGAGGGGGCAGCTGCCCCCCTCCCCCTTGTGCCCAGTCCCAGCCCAGATTCCCACAATTTTCAGGACCTCCATATGCCCCTGAGTACATGTGCATATGTACATGTTTGTATATTAAAAGAGCATACATGTATGCAGTATCGGCCAGTCATAGAACAGATCATGGTCATATCATTTCCTAATTTCCTAATTTTTTGCCTCAACATTCTCTCTCATCCAAATACAAATCATGGCTCAGCCAAACTTGCCCTTGTAATTTATGGAATCATGCACAAAATTACTTGATTACATATAAAGACATGTACCATAAAATCCTATACAATACATGTGTAGATAGCCCCAGCAGATAATGCCTCATGGCGGATATGCATGTATATATAATCATTTCAAGGGCAATCCATGGCTTTTAAAAGTAATATTTAATTTCATTCTGGAATAAATAAATGTTTATTTACTGTAGAAGTTTCAAAAACTGGAAAAAGCTCTTAAGAGCAGATGTCTACAAAAATCAAACATAGTGCGGCAAAAGTCGAAAAATAGAATTCGCTCCCCTTTTGCAAATAGGTAGCCCTTAGTCAGAATACAAACGCTGTGTAGTTTGTTTCGTGAAATATTTATTTATTTCCGAGAAAAACGAAAAAATCCCATTGAGCTCCAGACACGCCTCCGGGAGGCCAGACAGCGTTGAAAATCGGCCGTGTTCGTTCGATTCGCGTGTCAAAACTATTGAACCGAGAATTATTGTAATACTACCAGCTTATTATATGACTCTTCCTTGTTCGCTCAGAGGAATTTCATAACTCCATAAGCCTTTGATAATTTTAAGACTTCGAGGGAAGTCGAGAGCAAAGTACCCTGTTTTGTTAATAAAAATCGGTAGGTCAAAAAGGACTGTGATTTTAACCATGTGCCACAACTCCGAATTCCATAAGATGACGGATATTAACTGCGAAGGAATAGGTCTTTCAATTTATATAAAGTTTTCTTTGGGAAAATTAATTCGCGCTCCTCAGGAATTTTCTCAATGTAGCACTTCGAAAACATAAAATCACGCGATCTTGTGATTGTGTGACCATTGAAGACAAAGTGTCATAAATTATATAAAGCATGTGGTTCAGAAGTAAAACCTTACATATATGTCACATTGGTAGAAAACAACATAAATATGCTAACCTTTCCTCGGTTATGATATTCTCTATGATCCATAATATTATTTTAGACATATTCGTTGCCGTTCTTGATGTACCACAAGTCTGCCGCATGGCAAACGGTCGTAAGTTGAATGGAACGATCAAAACAGCTCCATTACTTAGATGTTCCTCGTGTATCCTAGTGCTCTTTGTGTCGATGATATCAATTAAAACCATGATAAATAAGTGCCGTTTCAGAGCTTTTTACCATCCTGTATTGACATGGCACTTTGTGATCTAATTTGCATATTACCGAGACAAGAGCGCGTTGCCATGCGGACAGATAAAGGTGCGAATAGATCAATATAGATTTTTTTTTATTGCTACTCCGTTTTATTTCGATTTTGTTTTATCAAACTTAGACTCCCAAGAGAAAAAGCCCAATAATCACATGCAAGGTATACTGGTTGACTATTGACTAACTGAGTATATAACAAACAAATATTTTCCTTGATCTTTAGCAGGTACACTGGGTATAAATAAATAACTTAGGATTATTAGGTTTGGTCTTCTTCTGAAGCAGAATGTACGAAAGTGTATATATGCGAGATAACGGTAGTGACGAAATTACAACAAGACAGAGTTGTCAACAAGAAACAACTTTAAATACCACCCATTTATGACATATAACAAGGAAAAAACCAGCACACTTGGGAACTCCAACCCCCACCCCCCTCCTCCCCCCCCCCAAAAAAAAGGAAGAAGGAAGAACAAAAATTACGACAACTGTGCTATCAAAAACATGGCATGCCATTGCTGTCCTACGATGTCTTCATCGCATTTGATAATCTTGAGGGATCAGCTTTCGGGGCGGAACCACTTGTGTCTTGCCTTTCGGGTATGGTAGACTGGGGCGAATGTAGCTCGCTATGTTTTGCTTGTTTTGGAAGAAACAACTTCCGCCGGACCGCCAAAACAGAAAAGTATTTTATTATTAGTGTTTAGACCTAACTGACTCTACTGCTTCATTAGACTATACGACTGGAGTACAGAAGTAATCTGCTGCTTACAGACATTGTAGCGTGAACAGCGAATGCCCTATGCTGAGAGACTACCTGTGACGATCCTCTTGCCACTAGAGTATTGAAGGATAATAACTGATCTAGTGTTTTATTTCAAGTCTAGAACTGGTCTTATATATATTGTCATCAGAAGACATTGGATACTAACGAGCAATCGTATTATAAAACCCGTAGTTTGGATACCATGCAACAACTGCCGCTCTACAAGCATCAACAGACTAACATTTATAGAAAGTCCTCAGTACTTTACCAGAACTGGAAAACTCTAGAACAATGTTTCCGGCCCTATACATTTTTTTATCATTAAAACATGTAAGTCCATCGGCGCTTACAAGTCTACACGTACATCGCATTGTTGACAGGGCATTCTTTTTGGAATTTCCTGGGTTTTTTCATTGATAGTAATTCAGTAGATGACGTCAAATCGACGAGACGCGTGAGGAAAAATAAACGTTTACAAGCCAAAGTTATAAAATACTGCTCACTTTTAAGTCTTAAAAATACAAAAACGAATTGATTAACAAGATTCAATTGCATACCCTGGGTACCAGAGGTTATAATACCTCTCTAACCAGTCGTTTTGGTGCCTAAAAACGTACATGGCCGTGGCATTTTATTATTGAGTGTATGATGGAGAACACTAAAAAACATCACGGGGAGCATTCCTGCCTTCCGGAAGCCGATGATGCGCATCGATTGCGTGACCATTCACATTGCCTCTAACCTTTGGATCTGCGCTAGCAATTACTGAGTAGCACGTAGTCTCTCGAGACCTGTATTCTGATTGCGCCCATAATACATACTTCTATAGTTTTTATAGCGGAGCTACCGCACGGGCCGAAGGCCCGCACGAGCGGAGCACCATACATATAGCATGAGAGTTAAATTTTAGCGACATGTTTTTCACGACCGACCGCCCGCCCGACCGCACCACCGCGCGGATCACGTGAGGTTTTCGAGCTCGATTTTGTATGGCTTTTAACGCAGTCCTGTCCTTTACATTCAATCCTCCGTTTATGGGATTCTGTGATTTTCTAAGTTATCTCAATGATCAGTGTAATTTTTTTGCCGCAATGCGTAAAACATTCAATTTCCAACTTTAATTTCCGTTACATCTTCGCGTGCACGTATACGCGTCATGTTTTTTCTGTTGTATGCCGTCACCTTTTCCGTTACATATGCGCGTGCAACTCATCTGCACGTGCAGAATTTATTTTCATAATTACGTCTGCACGCACGCATTACATTTCCGTTACATATGCGCGTGCAACTCAACTGCACATGCAGTATTTTCGTAAATTAATTTCCATTACATATATGCGCGTGCATTTATTTTTTGGGAGCTCCGCTCATAGGCTTGCCTATACATATATATTACTGCACTTTCAAAAGGTTACGGTGTTTTCTATTGTTGGGTAGGCCAATACTCTCACTCGTTTCGAAAAGTTCCACCCGACCCTAGCCTCCTTCGCATGCAACTCGGTTCTGTTTCATTTTCAGTCACAGGAAGCCCGCGGCAGGGAAAGCTCTTCGCGCGCAGCGCGAGCAGCTGAGCGCGAGAGTGACTTAGCAACTTACTCGGCTCCAGGCCACTCCCTACTTTTAAACAATACCACAGGAAGCCCAACCCTAAACTTCTAAAATAGCGAAAACACGAGTTGCCTGCGGAGGAGCTAGCTAACCCGATCCCAATTACTCCACGTTTATAGTTTTTTGCTGAGGTGCATGTGAATGTGCTCATGTTGTGGCATGTCATATTTATAGCGGATTTCGTAGGACTTGGAAATCTACACCAATGATTTACAATGACTTCCCTTTTTTTGTTTTTCTGATCGAATCAAATTACAGAGTTACGGTATAGTACGTTACTGTACGGTTATGGTAAGCAACGGACGTGCCATATTATTTTGGCCCATTCATACGAAATTGATCTGCATTATTGTTTTCAATTATGACTATGATATTAGCAACCAGTCTGAGAACATTCGATTCACTGACCATGTGACAGTAATAATGTGTCAGTTATATGTAAAGCGCCAAAAGATGTGGTGACTATGGCGCTATATAAATATGATCATTATTATTATTATTATTAGTGTTGTTGTTGTTGTTATTATTATTAGTATTATTATTATTACCGGTTAAATAAATAATATTACTTACTTACTTATGATACAGTGTGAATTGAGCATATATTAAAGGTTGTTAGCGGAGACACAGCTGCATCAGAATATTATCCAAACTTGCCATATAAAATAAAGATATGTTGAACTATTATCACCGTTACTGCAAAAAAGGAATACATTCAAAGTTAGTCTAAAAACTTGTTGCAAATGTCCATATCCGCGGGGGCTCCTACCTTACACTTCCTTTCATACACCACCTCTTGGTAACCTAAAACCATACAAACGATAAAACACACTCCGCCTCCCCTACCCCCACGAACAAAAACATTATAACGCACTCTTGTCTCGTCAATATGCAAATTAATCACAACAGTGAATGGAAGCTCTGAAACGGCACTTATTTATCATGGTTCTAGTGGATACTGCCCAAAAACTTGCAAAGCAATTGATATCATCGACACAAAGAGCACTAGGACACATGTGTTCATGAGGAACAGTCGTTCAATTCAGTTTATGACCGTTTGTCATGTGGCCGGTATACGTCAACAACGGCAAAGAATATGATGAAAGAATATTATCGACCATACAGCATATCATAACCGAGGAAAGGTAAGCAGATTTATGTTGTTTCTACCAATATGAGATGTATGTAAGGTGTTTACTTCAATCACAAGCTTTTAATGACAATTTGGCGTTGGTCACACAATCACAAGATCGCGTGATTTTATGTTTTCGGAGTGCTACATTGAGAAAATTTCTGAGGAGCGCGAATTAATTTGCCCAAAGTAAACTTTCTATAACTTCAAAGACCTATTCCTGCGTAGTTAATATCCATCATCTTATGGAATTTGGAGTTATGTCTCATGGTTAAAGGAGCTCATTCAACCAAGATGCATTGCGAGCTCAAATTTCTCGACCCGCCATTTTCGGAGCCCCCGATAAAGGCTCTGGAGAGCTTCTTGAAACAAATTATATTCCATCGGTCTCACAGGGGCATACCAGTTGATTACTTATAGGGGAAAATGTTCCTTATTTATTAGCTTTTGTGTTCAGTCATATATTTCCGAATTTTCACCTGCCAGGGGAAATATTGAACGTACTCTTGCGTCGCCTTTGGCCAGTGAAATTATTACTAGAGCCTGTACTGGAGTTAGCCGACTGTTTGATCGTAATTCCTACAGTTTATCCAAACCAGGGCCTTTCTACATTGGCTTGATCGGCCCGCAGACCTAAATGACAAGAAATTTATATTAAAGGTCAGAAGAGCTGAGCCTTTTGCTTATGATTATCGGACACTTACAACATTTAAAGCAAATTGCTTTGACTGAAGACTCGAGTACGCGTTACACGCGCGGTACATGCAAGCTTACAAATCTCGAAGTTTCTCTCTTAGTCTTATAGTCTTGGTTTTCGCTCAATGTACATGGACAACGCCGAGACAATTAAAGTAAGTGAAATGTTGTGATGATATCTGCATGAGCGGCTGTAAAGTGGAAACCTATTATATAAATGTTTCTTTGCTGATGAATAAACTTCAAGTTCAATCAAGTGCCGCTGGGCGCTCATAAAACTGATTGATCGATATTTTTTACCCAGCATATCTAATGTACGATTAACGGAAGTCAAGGGGCTTTTAAAATGACACAAACCGGCTGAAATTCAGGCTAACAGACAATACCATTATAGGCGAATCCTTGTTTACGTTTTGTCCTCATTAGCATACATCAAACTTCAAGCGACGTACATACAAACAAACAGAGTCCATAAATCGAAAGAGATTGTCACACTTGATAATCACCGAAAATTTTAGAGTGATATGATAAATATATCTTGAGGAATGAGCGTTTAAAAAGTTCAAAATTTACAATGAATGTATGGCTGTCAGCAACTCTTGCCCCCCAGCCCATTTTATAGTTTTGAAAAGTCAATTTATCCGTAAATATTTAACATAGCAATCTCAAATTTTCGGTGGTTACTCAGTTTAAAATTCTCTTTCAACTGATATAGTCTGTTTGTTTGTAGCTTGAAGTTTAATGTATGCTAATGAGGCAAAAATGTAAACAATGACGTCAGCAAGGATTTACATATTGCATTGGCGAGTCAAAATGTGGTATGGAGAACGCATGGACCTTGAACACAAATAGAATGTGGCAAACAGTACTTCAACATTTCAAACCAGTATTTTGGCAGGGACAACCTAGCTCCTTTCTTTCGACTACACGTTCTTGCATGCACAAGCCTAGAAAGTGTATAAATAGGGATTAGGTGTTTGCCGCCTGGGAGTCCGAGGAACCCGTAAGTCCCACATTTCATGAAAATTTTGCTTCAATCAATCAATCAATCAATAACTTTATTTAGGCACGCTAGCCTCTACAACTTGTAGCTGATTTCCATGAAGGGCGTGAACAATACAATTAATTAAAACTATAATACAAAAGTCGATGACTACTTAAATGTGCTAAAAACACATATAATGCATAAATATATATAAAGGTATTTAAGATGTGTTAAAAACACATGATACGTATTTACAATAATATGACATTATAATATACTATAATGTCAACTGCTGATGTAATGGTAGCGTTACTAATTGTTTAAAAGTTTAAAAGTACGGAAGGAAAGGAATGATGTATGCTAACGGTTAATGGAGGAAGAAATGAGATTGCAGAAGGAATTAAACGATTCGCAGTCCCTTACTTCAGTTGGCAAGGTATTCCATGACTTTGCACCATTGTAACTCCAGCTTTTCTTTAAGAATTCGGTTCTTGGACGAGGCATGACTAGCTTACTAGAAGATCCTCTCAAGTTATAACTGCTAGTTTGATTAAATTTTTGAAATAAATGACACAGCCTCGAAGGTGCTAAACCATGGAGTATCTTGAACATAAGTTTTGCCTTCATTTGAGCTCTATGCTCCTGTAATGTCAACCACCCAAGAGCATTTAGG
Source organism: Actinernus sp. WN-2022 (assembly GCA_030867875.1). Lineage (NCBI taxonomy): Eukaryota > Metazoa > Cnidaria > Anthozoa > Actiniaria > Actinernidae > Actinernus > Actinernus sp. WN-2022. The sequence continues at coordinate 34,922,341 of JAOWCC010001210.1, forward strand.
GACGCTTCAGACTGTCCGGCTTCGTTACTGCGTTTCATTATAACTCTGGCGGCTCTATTTTGTAGTTTTTGAAGACGATCCGAAAGGACACTTCCTATCGAGTCCCACACTACACTACAGTAGTCGAAATGCGGCCTAACCAATGCATTATATACTAATATCAATGTTTCGTGATCTACAAACTGTCTTAACCTTTTTATAGCACCAATACCCGATGAGATTTTCTTAGCTATATAATCAATATGACTTTCCCACGTAAGGAACTCATCGATCTGGACACCAAGTACTTTACAATTATTAACCCTCGTGATTGGTTGGTTCCCAATGGCAATGTCTGGTGCCTTTGAAAGATGATTAATATTATATCTAGATCCAATCAGGGTGTATTCAGTTTTTGCTACGTTAAGACTCAGTTTGTTTGCCGAAAGCCATTTTTTAACGTTCCCCAAATCACGATTTATTGCCAGTTCTACTTCCTCTAGAGTTTCACCAGCTGCTGTTAAATTTGTATCATCCGCAAATAGCCGTGCTGTTGTGGAGCTCAGGCAATTTGGCAGATCGTTTACATACATTAGAAATAGAAGTGGCCCAAGTATTGACCTTTGAGGAATTCCACATGTTATTTGCCTGTGACCCGAAACTACATTATTTATTTGGCACTTTTGAGTACGGTCTGTAAGATATGAGCGGATGAGATTCTTAGCAGCTCCCTTTATACCGAATAGCTCAAGTGTATGTACCAAAATGTTGTGATTTACGGTATCGAATGCTTTTTTCAGATCAATAAACACAACCAGGTTAAAAAGGCCACGATCCATATTCGTTTGTGCTATCTAATAATGCAGCTGCGGTCGAATGGAATTTTCTGAAACCAAACTGGTGATTCGATAGTAGGTTATGTTCCATCAGGTATTCGTACAACTGATCGTATAATATTCTTTCAAATACTTTACTTATTATTGGAAGAATTGAGATAGGTCTATAGTTGTCAAGTATGTTTCGTGGGCCCTTTTTGTAGAGTGGATTAACTCTGGCAATTTTCCATTCTGAAGGAAAAGATTCAGTGACAATGGCTATATTAAATAATTGTGTAAGGGAACTTACAATAACTGGTGCTGCCACTTTAAAAACTCTAGCAGAGATTTTATCGACACCTGTTGCTTTTCGAGTAGACAATGAATTCATTATTTTGTAGACTTTTGATGTACTTAACCCTTACAAAAATTGACACTATCTGAATACTATCTGAATACTAGTTACACCCGATATCTGAAAACTAACTTATCTTTAGTTAAATACTATCCGACATATTTATCTGCTTACTATCTAATTAATAAGTAAGAGCTATCTGAAAACTATCTAATTGGAACCATTCGGATAGTCTATCTACATGCTATCCGTAGTTAAGATAGATTTCGGATAGGCATAAACAGATAGGTTTTGCATACTTTTTAGTTATACTAAAACTAGTCATCAAAATCTAAAATAACTACTTTTCAGATACAGCCCAGGTAGAGATAAGTTAGCATTCAGTTAGGAACCAGATACTGTTCAGGTATCCATTAGATAGAGATTAGATAGTACTTAACTAAAGTGAGGATAGTATTCAGATAGATATCAGATAGCTTATAACAACAGAGAAGATAGTGATAAAATAGAGATTAGATAGCTATAGTACTTAGATAAAATGAAGATAGTGTTCAGATAGACATCCGATAGCCTATAACAACAGGTAAGGTAGTGATCAAATAGAGATTAGATAGTACTTATAATATAAAATGATAGTATTCAGATAGACATCCAATAGCTTATAACAACAGATAAGGTAGTGATCAAATAGAGATTAGATAGTATACTTATATATATAAAATGAGGATAGTATTCAGATAGACATCCAATAGCTTATAACAACAGATAAGGTAGTAATCAAATAGAGATTAGAGAGTACTTCAATAAAATTTGAAATTATAATTTGTATAAACTATATATAGTCATAATATGCAACATTCAACCAGACTTAAATTAGTTTCAATCTTGATGTTGGCATGCAACCTTTGATGTCTTCTACCATCATGAAACTCAGAGTATATATTACTATAGAGACAGTTGTTGTCTTGCATCTCTCCAAATTCTGAGCATCTTAAACTTGAACCAACATTTCTACGATTTAACAATTGAAGCGTGAAGGCAATTTAAACCTGACTTATACATTGTAAATAAAATTATTTATCAAGGCCTTGACTCTCTCAATATGAATCCTACATGTATAAAAAGTATATTATTTTAGCTGGCTTAATACCAGCCTTAAATGGCCAAATTTTACAAAAAATGTTGGTACAAAATATTGGGTATTGTTAGGGCTAGGTTTGAATATTGTCTTTGCTTTTTCAGGGTTGCCACCAATCAGGAAAAAAAAAGTCTGAGTTTTCACTGGCTGATAATAGAACTGTTCGATATTCCCTCGTCCATTAAAGAAAAGTCATTGTCAAAACATGTAGCCTACCCTCGCATATGCTTTGAGGCATGAAAGGTTATCATGGCACCCAGAAAATATAATTCCCTGACTTTGACAAGAAATTTAGAATTTCCCTGACCAGATGCAAAATTCCCTGACTTTTCCCTGACTGTGGCAACCCTGTTTTTTTAAATACCCTCCTTGCTCCACAGCTGTAATGTATTGCAGTACGGTACATATTTCTGACTTGCAACACTTTCGCATCTTCAAAATTAGACCAGACAAATGCTGTAGATTGAGAAAATAAGCAATATTACACAATGGCCTCTGTACTTCACTTACTTATTACCTTTTATGTTTTCAATGTAAAATGCATCATTTCATATAATTATCATTTGTTTTATACATGAATTAATATTTTCTCTCCATATTGTTTGAGAAATAAGTTTTTCAACACTCTTCTTGGTGTTTGATTTATTTATGATTAAATGGATAATTACATACCTGACTCTCATATATTATGGACATACATGTACTGTACATGTACAATAAAACTTCTAGTTCATAGTTCTGAACAGCCAATTACTGCTATTGAATTGATTCTTCATGAAATTCATTGATGATTTTCTGAGTTTAAGTTATACAATGTATATGTACATGTACTACACTGTACCAATATAAAAATGGAAGGCAGGATTCCACCAATCCCACCCGGGATTATTTAATGTCCCACCTCACAAATTCCCACCCAGGTTTTCATGGCATCCCACCCGGGATTCCACCAATCCCAACTGGGATCCCGTCATCCCACCCAGGATTACATTGTATTAAACATCCCAGCTGGGATCCCTGCATCCCAACTGGATTTGCAAAATCCCTTAGTATGGCATAACACACACAAAAGTTTAAATGGCCCGATTGTCAGTAGAAGCCCGATCGAGTGACCAGTAGCTGCCTATTTTCCCTTCAGTTTTGGCATTTTACCCTATTATCATGACCTGAATGCATACATGCATGCATACATGGCCACACACATCACCTTGTCTTTCAAATCCATTTACCCAAAAAATCATGTGATGGGGGCCGTACATGTCTGATGTGAGCAGGCCAGAAAAAAGCTGTTCTGCCATGCTCTATTTTATGCTTCTTGCTTTGCTGTTATTAAAACAAACTAAGTGATCATACAATAACAAAACTTATTGACTGAGTTACGTCATGCTGATCGAACAGAAAAATACAATGTATTTGGCTAACTGTCATTTTGTACGGACCTTGCTGTGCTCAGTCTATTATTTTATGACATAATTATATCCTCGAGCCAAATATTTTCCTGTCGTGGCCCTTCCTCTCAGTCAATAAGTTCTCCAGAAAATCTACCCTACAAGCAGGGCTTTCTTCAACTCTCCACACACACAAATAAAACGAAAGAAAAGAATGGTTCAGCACTAATTTGTGTTGTTTTCATATTGATCAAGCATGCGTCAATTTGTTTTCTTGTGCCCACTGACTCACTCAGTCGTGTCACCTTTGTCTTCCAAATTTGTCTGCCAATGGACTCAGGTTTGGTTACAGCTAGCATGTGTACATCCATCCATCTTCCCTGAAACTCAGGAGGGAATGTATGTCCTACACTATTGTTAATCGTGTTCCAGCATAATTTTGCATAAAAGTGAAAATTCTCCACGGCCATCCCAACGGTCGCCCTGTATCTCAATATCCATTGGCCAAGAGAAATGAGATCATGGTAAACATTGTAGATTTCAGATAGTTCACTTCCTATTGTTAATGGAAAAAGACAAGAGGATGCTGCGAAGCAGGGAAAATAAAATAAATTCCCTTCTTCAAGGGTAACTTTAGGATAAATAAAGGTAGATTTATTGAATCAATGGTAATTTCAAGGTCTTCTGTGCAGTTCAGCAAAATAACAAGAAGACAAAACCGGAGTTTTGAAACCAAAACCGTATCAATTTTTAATCAATATAAATATTTACTTCACCAGCACTGCTTGAATTAGGCAGATTCAATGTTCTTATAGGAACTTCCTACATTCATGTATATACATAAATTTGTACAATGCATGTATGGAGATTTAATTATGACTGGGAAGTGTAGAGATAAAAGTTCATCGTACACATTATATTCTCCACATCCTGAAACAAGATTTTTGTCTGAAGATTTCAGAATTACTGTATTGCAGAACAATGCAAACTCATACCAAAATGCATCCAAAACCATAATGTTATTTGACAGTCGACTGAAGAACTGATAAATCCTAATCTCTTAGCCAATCAAAGGTGCCAAAGTTTCAAAGAACAGGCCTTATATCACATAATATTTACAGTAATAATTTAGCCAATCAGCATTCTTAATTTCCACCATAAATCCTCATAAAATAAACATCCATGTGACCTGGAACAGGATTATTTAACGACAGTGTAGCACATGTATACATCCCTTCCTGAGTTTTTAGGTGAGATGGATGGCTGTACACAGGCTACATGTAGTTATCAGCTTAAAGCCCAAAAATAGTTGGGTGCTGATAAACCGGTTTTAACAGGCTCAACAAGTCCAGTAGCTTGGACAAAAACAAGCAAAGTTCAAGAAGGCTCTGCTCACAGGGTAGGGAAAATGCACATGTACATTGTACATGTAGTTGTCATTTACAGCTACATTGTCAGCTGTAGCCATCATGTAGCTGTCATTTACTTGGAGAAAGGCACAGCTATAAAAGGCTACTAAAAAGGAGTGAACTTCTAAGCATAATATACCAGGAGATTAACATAATAATACCATACAGGACAAATTAATCCCTAATTTCAACTTGAAATTTCACACATAATTTGTAATATTTCATATGCAAACGCTGCCTATGCGCAATTAAAATAATGTTCATCTGGATCGTAATTTGCTCTCCATAATGTTAATGGGTTATGAAATAGTGACTCTTGAAATTAGGGATAAATCTCACTTGTTTGTCAAAATCTACATAATTACTTAAATTTTGACAAACACAAGTTAAATTTATCCCTAATTCCACTTGTCCCCATTTAATTACCTATACTAATTAAAAACAAGATTGAGTACCCGGCTAATTAATAAGCACATGCACCAATAACCAAATGTTGAGGGATCCAAATATCTAAGTAGGAGCTAGCTGGTTCAGTGCCCAGGACTGTGCAAGGCAGTGCTTGAGAGCTAATGGTCACTAAGAAACCCTGGCAACCACCAGCCCAATGAGAACAACTTAGGAAATGTCAATAAAAAGTTTTGAGGTTATGAAAAATCCAAGTCAATCAGGTTAATTACTGCATGGAAAGAAATGTATTTTGCTTGGTCTTAAATTAAATATTAAAGACTCTATGTCGACCGGCATCCATTGCGGGCGTTTGTTTTTGTTTTGATTCAAGAATTCGACCTGGCGTTCCTCGCTAGCCTTCGTGACGGCCATCTTGATCTCACAAGACATCGGAAGACGAATTGCAGAGGATTAATGTTTATGGTGAGTTTTAAGTTTCTATGAAACGCCAACAAGTCAATAGACAATACGATCGTTATTTATCTGTGTTTCTTTCAATTCAATTTTACTGAAGGTTGCCGGCGAAGCCGAAGTTCTACACGAAGACAGAGCCGATATTTGCAGTTCAACTTATACTTGTATTATTTCTATATATAAAAAAAAAGGAAAGATGGCCAAACACGTGGCTGCCCTTGTAGCACGGCTGACTTAGAATGTATGGCGAATCGGTATAAGTGTGGTACATCGAGAAAGCCATGTGCAACTAAGGTATGAACAGCTGAAAAGAAAGTCAAAAGTTTGTGCAATCAACAAAACACCCGACTAAATATTTTTATCACAGCCAAACTAAAGACAAACATAAAAATGTGTAAAACATGTTTTTGTATTACGAACATTATTTCAGAATTAGAAACAGTTCCTCAAGGAAGTGCGCATTATGTAAGTGTACCAGACTGTTCACTAGTGAGAACACCAAACAGGAAATAGCTAGTGTATTAAAGTACACGATTTATATTTTTCAGAAGGATTTTAGTATAATCTCTCCACATTTCTTTTTATAAAGATTTCTTTAACGATTTAGCACGACGACAGAGTTGAAATTCTTGTAAAACTCCAGGGGGGGGGGGGGGGGGGGGTACTCCCTTATGTGGCCTAAACAGGGACGTGCGCTGGACAGGGTACGGTTTTTGGCCTCTGTCCTGAACAGGGTATATAATTTCATGAGTCTGTCCTACCTGTCCTAACCAGGGTATTGATTGCACGATTATCCTCATCTCACCGGTCTTTAACAAGTCATCAGTGACTCCACAAGATCATTGTCACCCAATCATTGCAATTGCCAATAAAACACAATTGTGTAAAACAAGACAGTCTGTATTTTGTCATTTGTCCTAAACAGGGTCCTAAACTAGAGGGTGTTGTGCTACACAGGGTAGGTATTTAGAGTTTTTCTGTCCTAAACAGGGTCAGGGTTTCAACCCTATACCCAAACATGGGTCCAGTACCCCCCGGGGTAAAACTGTCGAACAATGGCTGTGGGAGCTTAGATTTTACAATCTTCACGAGTCCCAAATCCAGGCCCAGAACGTTGTGCCTTGCTCGTGAGAATAAAATTTAATGTTACAGACGAAGGGAATGCATCACTTCATACGCCCTGGACGAAGCCTAACATGTCTAAACAGACATGTTCTCGAAATTGCCATTCGCTGTAGGTGAAATTAGGGTGGATCTTCTAGACATTTCAATGGCCAGCTACTGCAAGACAGCCTAGACAGTTTGTTTTGTGGGAGCATGGCTATTTGGGGAAAGGAAGTTATTCCTTCTTGTGCCATAAAAAACATCCATCAACAGATCCCTCCCCAGACAATGTCTATATAGCCTTGAGATCTGATTAGATGGGATGCTTGTTGAAAAATTCCAAAGGAACCAATACCATAAAGGTACTGTTGGCATTTCAAATTAAACACCCAAAATATGCATTTTTACCCCAAAAGGTATGAGCATCGCCATCAGCTAGATATAGGGAGTCACCCCCAGGAGAGTCCCCGTCGTCCGTCCCCCCCCCCCCCCCCCCCCTCCCCCCCCCGCACAGCTGAGTTCACACAAACTATGAACAGGGGATGGACGGATGGATTATTAAAGTGAGGTGGGAGCCATTGAATGCCCTGGTTTGTTGGAATGTGTAATATCTATATTTTCAAACTAATTTATCTTCAGAATATTCTTTAAAGGCCCAGGTCTCTCGCCTAGCATGCTTTGCGCGCCTCTTGAGTTTCGCGTAGTTGAAAACCCCGAGTTTTTGGAGGGAGATATTCGTCTTCGTGAATCTTGTTCCATCCTTCGTTAGAGAGTATCTTGATTATTCCAAACTGCCTTTGAATTGAGTTTGACTATTCATCTCGATCTGCATTGGGTTATTTTTGTTTTTTTGTAAGCCATTTTATTTTATTTTAGCTTTGGTTAGAGGCAAAATGGCGGAGTCGCAGCAGTGTCGCGGTGGAACGCTGCGTTTGCCTGGCTGTCAGATAAATAAGACTTCGCTCGTCTAAATTTGGTATAGCAGCCCCTGGGGTACGCAGAGAAAACCAACAGTCTTTTCCCAGTTTCTACTCCATCAACTTCCCGGGAAGTCTTTCAGCAATGCAGGGTAAGTTGAAGTGAAATTATTCGAAATTTTCTACAGAACCTCTGGCTCTGTATTACTTCGCAATCTTTTTTCATTTGCTTTAGTATATAGAGATAACCAAGCACAACTTCAAGATTCTACAGCAGTTGATGTGGGTTTTGAAAAAAAATATTAATGACCGCTTCCTAATAAATAACAAATATGGGTCCTTCCAAAAAATATACAGAACAAAGTTGGGTGAGAGAGGAAAATATAAAATACCAAAGCTGCTTAGACATTGCAGACCTTGGTCCAAACAGAAGTTTTGAAATTATTTTATATTTTTATAGTCTCAGGGAATTCAGTAAACCTTTTTATAGCTTCTACTGAGAAACTTGAATGTATACAATAATAGTCTTTTCTGTTTTCATCAAAAGGTACTCATACTTTATCATGATAATCTGTGTGACCTTGCTGCAATAGACCATAACCTGCACCTCTTCAGAACAGCAAAGATGAAATTTCTTGTAGGAGTGATAGAGATGCCTTTGACCCCAAGCAGATTTCACCTACTATTGGTATGACAGAGCCACCTCCCACACCAGAGCTGCGTAGTGCACTGGTCTTGCTTTGGCATGAAGAAAACAACTAGGTCATCTACTGTTTTTAATAATAATGATGATATCACCTGGTTTATTTACCATTTTTATAGCAATCAAAGCTATTACAAAGGATTCAGCAGAATAGCAAAATGTTGAAAAAAAAAATAGAACTCCTGATGAGTTATGCTGAATATTTAGATTGGATATTTCGAAAAGTTACATGTACCTGGTTTAAGAATTTATTAGAGGCATTCCAACATCACTGTGAAATAATATAACTGAAATCCAACTATTTAAATTATGTCAACAAATTTAGTGAAATTGAGTTTCCAACGGTTATAGTAGGATTTTTTGTGTTACAATATAAATTATGTGACTAAAGTAACAATAGTCAAATAGTTAGATATTTCACAGTTGTTGGAACACCACTAATTCCTATACCAGATTGTTTGAATTTTATTATCCCTAGTTTAATATTCATTTCTATATATTGTTGTTCATGTGCTTGAACACAGTAGAGTGATTTTATAAAACCTGTGAAACAATCTCTACCAGTTAATATCTACATGTACTAGTTAAATGGACACACAAGAATCAGGAGTTCATAGCAGTTATTATGCTGATATCTATTTAACTGGTTTTGTGAAATCACTCTACGCGGTGGGTACATAAGACATGAAATCGGAAGGGGCCTAATAACTTTCTATTTTTTTATCCAATTAGCTTGAAATTTTGTCCTGTAATATATCTCATTTACAAAATGCTTTGTTTTTTATTTTCCTGTTTTAAGGATTTGTGTCTTACATGTACGTGTCCACCATGCTAACATAAAATTTTAACCAAGTAAATTAAATGAACCACAACTTTGCTGTACACAAACAAAGCCACTATTGTATACCAGTATTATAAAATGATAATGTCCAGTATAGAATGGTGAAATAAGGAAAATCATTGCTGAAATTATAACATCAAAATGTATGATCTTTTACATGTAATAGTAGGCAAAAAAACTGGCTATAGCACTCTTAGCTTGACCTAAATCCCATATACCAATTATCTGGTGCTTCATATGCTGCCCTGATCATGCACACTACAGATGCAGGAAGCACTCGCCTGTTCGGCCCTCTACCTAACTTCCACAGAACAAACTGTTGATAACCAGCCTTTTGGAAACTCCATGGAGAAATTAAATGCGTCTGCTCGAATGTTGTACAATGTACCTAGCTTTAATGCACACTTCGAGAATGTCTCAATTGAGGCAAATGTTGGAGAATGGCTGGTTATAAGGATATCTGACATGCTTGCAACAAGCATTCTCTTCTTCAGTGGGCACTGTCTGCAGACTCCACACTTGCACCATGGCAATCTGGGATGGGGGTTCTTGAGGCTAATCTGGTTCATGTAAGGCTGTGCACATATTTTTTATGAAATCCAAGCTGCCTCTACCCATATTGTAGTCTCGCTCGCAGCCTTTCTTAGTGTCTGGCTTCCTGTAAGCCCGACACTAAGAACGGCTGCGAGAGAGACTACCCATATTGAGAAGCTTCATTTCCTTGCAGGCTCGAGGGTGGCCAGAAATTCCTATAAGAAAATGTAACTCTTGGTGTAGTGACAAGATGCCTATTTAAACCTTTCAATATGATAAATACAGTTTTAAACAAAAATGTGAGGAAAACTAATGATCAAAGGGGTGGACAATTATAAATCCGTTGAGGGGGGGGGGGGGGGGGGGGGGGAGGTGGTGACACAATTTTTTTAGCTGAGACCTCTGCACGAATTTTTTTTAAACTAATTTTTGTTTTATATTTGCAAATGTATACATCTACCAGAGGCTTACCCAGGTTTTTAAAATCTGTAGGCCCACACGATTGTAGCCTGCAGAAAAAGTTGCCTCTATTCAGCCTGGGCCAAATGCATCTCTGTTGGGGGGCTCGTGTTTGACCCTGGAATTGCCTGCTCCCCTGGGAATTTTTTAGATTTCACCTCCCATAAATGCCTTCACTTTCAGGTCATGTTTCAAATTGAAAATTCATTTGTAATAAGACAATTTGGCTAAACAAATTCAACATACAATGACAGATTGAATAGCCTAATTTGAGATTTGTCCATTTATAGCATTCCCTTGTTATTTATACTTTGAATTCAAAACATTCAATACCGGCTGCATCCATTGTTCTCTATAGCAACTCTGCCATCGAAGTCTGCAGTGTGTGTTTTAAAGTTTATTTCCACACTGCTAATGGCAATTACACTTGGAGGTTATGGTAAACATCAATAGGTACAATGATAAAGAAATATAATAAGTTATCCTTTGCAGTGAACAAAGTAGCTGAAGGCTTTAGAGTTGTCCACTGCTTATATGTAAATAATAGATAACTGAGTATAATTGGTATTACTTAACAGAATGGGGCAACACCTAATGCGAGTTTGGAGGTGAGCATGCTAGAGGCACCCAGTAAAAGTTGAAATTTTGCCTGGAAATGCTTCTAAATTATGCCAAGTAGGGTTATGATAAATTTGTGATAAATTTACACTGCCTGAAATCCCCCCCTCTTTGGTGTTGCAATATATATTTGTCTCAGTTCCCTTGCACGACTGACCTTTTGGGGGCGTCTTGGTGCTTGCAGGAATTTTTCAGACTATTTTTCCTTGCTCAATTTTTTGTCTGGGATTACCACCCCTAATAAGGGAAGAGGTCAAAACAATGGATTTCGAATGGTACCCAATTTTGTCAGGGGAGGTGGTGGGTGGCAGGTAATACCCCCTACCCTTTTTTTCGAGGGTGATTTTCTCGTGTTGTAAAATAGTAACACCTGATTTTAATGCAGATACACGTTCTTCTCTGCCTGTAGAAACTAGAAATATAATTACTTCTTTGATGAGTATTTTATTCAAGAAGATATTTGTGGTCAAAAATCTAGATTTTGCCAAAATAGGTGGTGGGTTCCGGGTACAACCCCCCCTTCCATCAAAATTGGGTCCCGCCAGAGTACCATTGTTTTGACCTCTTCCCTAAGTTACGGTTTATCTGACAACAGTGCTGGATAAAGATGCACAAAAGAAGCAAAGTTCAACACACAATAGCAAGATAGAAAAGTATCAAACGGGGGACATGAAATAGATCAACTGTATAATAAGGAGACCAAACCACTTTATTTGCGGAACATTCCGGGATTCAGACAAAACAATAATTTTGGCAGTCCAACAAGCTGCAAGCAACTGTTTTTGTCACTTCAGACAGCAACCAGACTTGAAACGTCGACTTTGGTAATAAATCTGATAAATAACTAAAGCAAAACATGACCTGAACTGGTGATAAAAAACATGAAGAGCAAACCTTGATTTCACGTTCGGAGATTATTGTCAAGAGTACGGTTCGAATTCGAACCGTGTCACCCCATCCGCATTTCGCTTGCTTTCATATTTGCCTTTACAAGAACATCTCACCCTATCCGGCCTCGCTACTATATCCTCGACGATCTCCTGTAACGGTTAAGCCAAAGTTAAACCAGAGAACAGGGGAACAACCAATGCAATCACAAAACATATTCAGACAAAATAACTAAATCACAAGACGAGTTTGTACAAACCTCCATCTCGTCCATCTCTTTTGTTCTTTCCGCTACCAACGACCCATAGCGATTCCTTGGCTCATCTTCTTCCACATCTAACATCAAATAGTCTGAATAACTGGATGATTCTGTCATATTCCAAGCTGGAATTCCAAGTCTCTCTGCTTTGTCACTGGAAAACAGCTGAGCTAGCGCGCCACGAGCGACTTCAATCTTAGCGCGCTTGTCACAAAACAATAGCAGCCTCGTTTTGAGGCAACCACAACAATAACAAAGCCGCAAAGCATGCTAGGCGAGAGACCTGGGCCTTTAAACAAGTTAATTGCTTGCATGAATTGTTTTGCGATTATCATCTGCTTGTAGGAATTTCTTGGTTAACTTTTTACCTAGCACAATTTTTTTAGTGGGGAGTTGTCAACCACAGTCCAGTCAGTGGTTTCTAATGATCCACCCCTTACAAACACTTTTCCTATAGCCCACATTCGATATAGCATAGGGGGTGGAGTCAGGTGGGCTCTCACAAATATTAGTCAGAGAAACAAAGTTGAGGGTTTATATCAGGTTTATACAACATCAAATTTCCAAGGAAAATATCAGATTATAGGCTCAAGACAGAAAGTCTGTATTCACTGCTTTCTTATCCCAAAATTGTGCAATTTGTTGGAGGACACTTTGTATAAATACAATAGTTATTCATCTTTCCTGGAACAACTCATCTTTTCCAAAAACATTGTCCCATGGAAGAGAAGAAAGCTATTGTGCTTATGCAAAGTGCCCTCCAAGAATTGAAAAATTTTGGGTTGAGAAAGTGGTGAATCTTTATTGTTCAAATAAAATAACAATTCCTTTGCTCTCATTGGACAAAGATGACCAGACACATGACTAGGCAATATGAGAGCATAGTGGAAAGTGCCCAGCTAGCACTATTGCAAAAAAACAACAGAGTAATAACAACAACAATAGAGTTTCTGTTGTGGGCCTATAGTGCAATATTCATTTACCTGACATATATTAGTTGTTAGAAATCAATTGTGCTCTATCAGCAATGCTGCAATCTAATTGGCTAAGCTACTCACTACAACACTTGTGTGGTATATACTAAAAACATTATTCAACACAGATCCAGTGACAATTGGTGGATATTTACCTCCCTGTGAAGTGACATGGCAAGTTACAGTGTCACAACTTCAACATGGGCCACCACATTGTCAAATTTGATTGGCTTGGAAGCTACTGATGTCTAGGCCTTTAAATATTATTGGCTTGGGGACTACCAAAGTCTGGATCATTTGTTATAAACTTGTGCTGTGACTGGCTGGTTAGTGTCGGGTGGTCCTGTTAGAAGTAGTCACACTGTAAATATCCACTACTAGTCACAGACACTGTAAGGGATATTTATTTAATTATTTCTTAGCCCTAAATCTGCTGCAATATTAAGTAATCAAATAAATCAATTCTGGGCTTTCTCGTAAAGCAATAGTTGGAGCCAGATGTCTTGGATGTTGTTGTGGCAGAGGCACTACCTTTAAAATTATGTGCTGTAATATAAGGGATAAGTGTTTTTGAGGAATAATTCTCAAGTTGTGATTCAAATTGTCACCACAGAGCGAAGGCTTATGATTTGAGAAATAGGATTTTAGTGTGAAACCCTGATCCTTGGGCCTATGTAGCTACAATGTATTACAAGGTTACTCTTGTAATTTTGAGAATGCATTCAAGAAAAAATGAAATTCCCTACCCTATAGAAGACTTATTAACCTATCCAAACTTGAAGCTAAATACTGAAGAACTTCAAGAATGCTAAAGGTACAAGTACAATAGTTTATTAGCATTCCCATATACATACATGGTATTGCCTAATTAATATACAATCACACTGAGATTAGAGAAGTGAAAAAAATTATACAGTTCTTTGTAACAAGATATTTCTCCTCTCAAAAGGAGAATTTAAAAGGAGAATTTACTAAAGGTAAATTGTATAGCCTACGTGTATATCAGACCAATACGACTGTGAAACCTGCATGCAACTGTATTCACTCATGAAATTACATAATGATAGTGACATGACATGTATAAAGTTCTTGAGGTAGACTTTGCTCGTGCTGATCACCTCCAGATCCTGTTGTGCTGATTGGACATGAACTGAAGACAAGACCAATACGTAAAAAAAGATAAGAACATATTTACGTGAGTAGAGCAGAGAGTGAGAACAGACTACAAACTCAAGTACAGAGCGCAAATAATTTCAAGTATTACTTACTGCAGTAAAACTTGAGCGAATTCACTGTCCGCAAGTCTTGAATAACCCTTCGAGGCTTTCCAATCCCTCCACTGGTCTTGTACCGATTCTCTTAAGTATATCACTTTCAAAGTCACTGGTTTTTTGGGCCGTCGTCCTCTAACTAGTTGCCGATTTGGTTCGGCCTTGGACGCCATCTAAAAGATGGACGTCTCTAAGTTTAAACTCATGACTCATAACAGGTCTAACAAGAGTATAGAACGGAATGATTCTTGCCAAATAACTGAATGTGAAGTTAACTGATTGACTTATACGTCTTTTGAGAGTAATTCTTTCCTAAAAATCGAAATGATTACAAGGATCAAAGAAGATTACTGAGCGACTACAACTTTCCACGCTAAAACTCGACTTTCGTATGATACGAAACTCCAAAGCGCCCGCATTGCATGCCGGTCGACATAGAGTCTTTAAGTAAAAAGTTTTATTACTTTAATACTTACAAAATTTCTTTGCATACTTGTACAGCTCTTTGTCATGTTTTACATTTTCACTGATCACCATGACTGTGATTGCATGTTTTCAACTTCAGTTGAAAATTCACAATTGTGTCTCCAGTTTCTGTTTCCTGTTAAATTGAAAGAAATTAAGTGTATCTAAATACAATACAGATACATTTATTTTCATGCATTTAATAACAGTAAAAATCATTTTTCACTAAAATGTGCTGGAAACCTGGCTGCAGACAGGACGTGGAACGAGGAATACGGTACTTCCCAGATTAGTGCACAATTTGCTACACAAATGTTTTCAAATGCCAACGGTTAAGTTCTTCATGAGAAGTTAGTCATTAAATTCTCGTAAATGTTAGTACCCTGGGTACCTGCAGAGGTTCTATTATACCTCTCGGCCGTCTCTTCATCTCTCTCGATCTCTAGTAGTTCTCCAAGCAAGTCCTTCTGGAACCAGGCCCAGGGTAATGCTATTATTAGCTAGTAGGCCGGGATGTAGGGGATTAAAGAAAATCGCTTCGTACTTTCGCGATTCGTGTGATATATCATTTAAAAACATTGCCGCTATAAAATGATATAAAACCTGACCTATACCAATCACTTCATTAAAATAATCACTATTCAAGTTCAAATACAACTACACTCTACATGTACATCGATCAGTAGACAGTACACCATTGTGCAAGGATTGAACCCGCCCGGTGTTGAAGCCTTTATAGTTATACACTCCACCGTTTATACAAATCACATAAATTTAATGATCCCATCTTACCTCCTTTGTTTTCTAAGGCTTGCTCCACAGGCTTGCCTTTTCTTGAAGCCATATTATACAGATATTGTAATAATGTAAAGAGATCCCACGCCAACTTGTACCGAAACTGACCGTTGGTAAAATAATACACACAATGCAATGCAAACTTTGCAAATCAATCCCATAATGCACCAATACATCCCATAATGTAATGAAGCCTTCTTGGCAGCCATTTTGAAAACGAGTTCGGTTGGAGTTATACAATGTTGGATATGGATTCCAAATGGCATTGAAAATGAAGGTAATCAAGGCTTGGAAACCGATCACTCAAGAATTTAACATTTTAGTGATGCATTTAACATAATATGGCGGAGTATTGGACCGATTCCGGTACCAATGAGTCGGAGAGTGGCTGGCTAGTTGTACGGGTTGACAGTGACAGTGACAGTGTAGACACGAGGTTTTCCTTGAAATTCAACATCCAAACTTCCAATGGCACTTTGAAAGAAAATATATGAGACATTCAAATTGTATACTTCAAGCTCATCCAACATCTCCAACTTCACGACTAATACTATTGGAGTATTGCCGCAGAAAAATGAAATGGTATTGACATAATTGTGACATCAACATTTACAGTATGGACTATGGACTGTGGTGCAGCTCTACAGGTACGGTTATTTGGGCTCTTTATTTTCACTTGTGAATGGTTCTTACATGGATCTCGAGTATGAGGTTAATATATGAACACATCCAACATTTTAAACGTTCTTTTAAACAGGTTTATATTTAATTGAAGAAGGCAAGCTAGGCCATATTTACATGTAGATCGACTAGCCACAAAAACGTTTTCACATGAATGCGAGACTGTAGATCCACAGATCCGTACTAAATACAGACACTGAAATAAAAACTTAAATAAGGTTTGGTTGTACGTAAGCTAGCCAATGCATGGTTCTAATAATGAATGTAGTTATTATTAATTTGTGCACATATATATATATGTTGTGGTTCAAATATTACCTCTGGTACAAATATATTTGAACCAGTACAATTTTTTTGAACCAGTACCATTTTTTTGAACCAGTACCATTTTTTTGAACTGGTTCATTTTTTCAAGATTCTAAAAAGAAAAAGAAAATCCACCCACCCCTCCCCTACAAAATATTTTTTGTCAACCCTCTCTTCCCTCTAATTTCTACCCTCCCTTCCCCAGTCCCATCCCCCTTTTCCCGTGTCCCCCCTGAGACACGTTACTATACCACTTACCTAGACGGTCACCCATCCACTTACTAACCTTGCCCGGTCTGGCTTAACTTGAGACAGTATTACGAGGAACGCCTGGTAGACGATAGTCCAGTCGATTAACGCACTGCGCCACAGAAGCGCTTGTTGATTTTTACACCACCGTTTATTCTATAGGTGACTAATCGTCGAACACAGTCCCTCTACTTATGCTAATTTGTTTCCAGTCTCTTAATTTTATTCACACATGCGCACTGCTAACAAAATCGGACTTGGAAATAAAATTACATGGACGACAACACGGTCTGTATAATATTTAACAGCATTTGTATGGAATTTTTTAGTTTTCCATGTGCAACGTAAATCTTGAATAAAACTCGACAAAAACCTATACAGTGTCTTCTAATGTGTTCCTTAACTATGTCTGTGCCATGTTACAGCGAATTTCAGCTTGGGCTACTTGTGGGAAAATTATGCTGGGAATTTTAAACTAACTGAAAACGGCGCTTTCTCAGTGTAAGCATATTAATAATTCATTTTGTCGAATTTTCATACAAACCTTCTAAAACCTAACCCCCAAATTTGAAAAAAAACCTAACCATTTTAAATCCCAAATCATTAATAGAACAAATCTAAATACACCTGAACTTAATGGAGAACTTAGCGAAGTTTTCAAGTGTTTTCAAGTGCACTTTTGCTTTAACAATTTCACGACATGCTTACACTGAGAAACTCCACTAAAACCCTACCCTGAACCTTAAAAAACCCTAACCGGTCAGTAAACAAGATCTTACCCACCTAGAGCTAGGGTTCTCAAGAAAAACTCGCAAACTCAACCTCCCTCTACGCCCGTGTGAAATCGTTTGCCGAAACTGAACAAACTGTGTCAACCGAGCCGACTTTTACAGAATAATCACAGCTGCGGCTGAGCTAAAAAAAAGCATTTGAACTGATTAAAAAAAAATGGTACTGGTTCAAAAAAATGGTACTGGTTCAAAAAAATGGTACTGGTTCAAAAAATTTGTACTGGTTCAAAATTTTTGAACCAAAGATATAATTGAACCACAACATATACACATCTCATTTGAAATAATGTATTTCATTTGCTAATGCAACAATCAATGTTAAGCCCGGGGGGAATTTGACAGACAGGGCTACCCTGATGATGGGGATTTTGACATACGCTACCTGCCCAGGGTGGGGTTATTTATTAGAAATAAGGAAGGGACTGAATTGCAGAATACGTTGTACCCTGCAACTATTAGCATAAGGAAGACAGGGCAGATATTTGGAGCAGTTCCACATGAGAAAGGGGATTATGGAAAGTTTGAAAATGGAAGCTACATGTATAGAGAAACTTAAAGGTTTCATGAATTCTGGATACCTCAGGGTTATATAATATAGCATTATTAGCTACATTGTTTTGTTGGCTTCACCTGGGGGAACCCAAAGTACATGTAATATTAAAAAATATCAACACTTACACCTAATTCGATACCGGTAAATATTAGGTTTTTGGGTGGTTGTCAACAAATACCACTACCAATGTTAAATATAACTTTTAAAATGTTCTGCACTTATAATATTATCAAGGAGGGTTAACTAAAGCTTGTTAGAACTGTTCTAAAACTTTCATATTATAACAATCGTTGTTAGGCAATTTTGCATGTTTAACGGCCGTTACAAATGATGTGACGTCCATAACACTGTTTTTTATCCCCTCTGCCAAAAGTAAAGAAGGTGATGATGATAAATGGCACTGAATAAATAACTATTGACTACCTGCTGTACATACTTAAAATCATAAAACTAGCCTGGTGTACATTTGTACCTTCTCATCTCACAGCAATTTAACTTTGAAGATTTCTGTTGAAATATCATGTCTTTTATTCTAACGTCCGTAGCGCTCACTAATTGCCTTCAGTTATAAATTTAGTCTAAAGACTTGAGCACTTTCTGATTCCACTTAAATTGAACCTCACTACTTTCTCATTTTAAGCAAGAGAAAAAGTAATAACTCCTATGGCTTAATTACTACACAGGAGTAAATGCCAAAAAGTAGTGTCTGAATGTAACACCCATAACAAAGAATTTGATATTTTTGACCAAACATGTTTTTTTCCGAGGGTGGGGAATTTGATTTTTTTGGGGGAGAAAATGTCAAATTCCCGCTCCCCCTCCCCTGGAGGTGCATAAATATTATATGCTGGTACTTCTTAATTAGCCAAGGCATACATGTAAATGTACTACAGAATCCAACAATAGTATTATTATTAGTTTTTGTTGAAGTGCTACCCTGAAAGTTTGAAGTTGTGTTTGGAAAATTGCCTTTAGCCAACTAATCGGAATTTATGAGACTCTTTGACTGACAATCAGCTAAATATAAATAATAATATACAAATGTGACTTGTAACTTCCTCTTCACACTTCAACAAGCGTGGTACTGTATTTTTTAGAATTTACTTACATGTACGTTTCACATTATATTTACTAGTCCACCCCTTCACTTACATGTACATTAGAGCTACATGTATTTCATGCATTAATTAGGATTTTATAGTCGCACTAAACACTTAAATCATTTCTCAAGCCTCTCCACTTTATACATGTATAGGGATTTTGACAGTTTCACAATTTGTTAACCTAGCGCTAATGGGGACTGGCCTATATAGCCTGTTACACCAGACATTTTTTTCCACTCTCATAAATTCGAAGTAAAAGAAACGTCTGCTTACCAGAGCGCTTATTATTTAAGCCTCATTGTGTTATGAACCAATCAGATGTTACCTTCCATATCCCTGAACGTCACATCTTTACATGTAATGTTACATTTAAAAGGTTCTGACAATGACATTTGCCACTGACCAATCACTGGGGACTGTTCCCACGCTCGAGACAAAACCAATTTGTACATTTCATGTTTCATTATCTCATACTGTATGTTTAGCCTCCCAAAGCGCAATGAACTTCAATGAAAGCTACATGTACATGTATATATTTACAAACAGCAGAAATGGATTGATTCAAATTTTGGCTTTGGAGACTTAACTGATTTGGTAACATGATTGTTTTTATATATTTGCACTATGACACCAACGAGGTGAAAGTTTGCAACTGTTGCATGTCACGCCAATTAAAAAATTCTAACAATAGCTCTCATTGGCCAGAAAAATAAAACAAATATGCTGATGCCGTGCTTGCATATTGCAAACTAATTACATGTAAGCTCGGATAAACAGACATTTCTTTTTCTTCGAATTTACGAGAGTGGAAAAAAAAACGTATGTTGGAGCAGGCTAAGATTGGCCATGCCAGGCAAGATATATTGGTTCTACAATGTACATCATTATTCCCAATACCATACCAATCAGCCTGGTATCATTCTTTCAATACTTTTATAATTTTGCTTATTAGATCCCATGCTGGAATATCAAGTCCTGCTTCGTCTGTTGATCCTTGCAAATTTTCACTGAGGTTTTCTTTCACAATTATTCCTGATATATTTTCGTTTTCGATTCATTCCTACCACTCCATGGCCAGATTCCCCTATTTCAGCTATAATCTTTGCCAACACCTGTTCCAGCTTCTTTCAATCTCATCCATGAAAAATCCCATCGGCCCATTCCCTTGTCCGCCACCCCTAAGGTTGCGCATTAGACTCCTGTTTGGGTGCGAATACCCACACTTAACCCACAAAAAATACATTCCACTGCCTGGCACCCCTTAAGCTGCGCATTAGACTCCTGTTTGATGTCTGGGTGTGATTACCCTCACTAACACAAAAATGCAACTTTAGAATACCCAGCCACTAAAATCTGGGAGTCGTAACTACTGGTTACTTATACTGAAAGGTAAAAATATAATATAAATCAGATACAGAATGGCCCAGATTTTGACTTCAAATTTCTCTGCAAAATAAATTCTGATTTTCAAAATTTTAGTGGCCAAGAAACTATTCACCTGTGAGTTTGATAAGTAATATACAGAATGAGAGTCAGTTCTGTATCTTATTTATAAACTTGGGCTTAACATCGATAGGTACATTATTTGCAGCCCGGCGTTTCATTGATAACATATGGTACAGTTAGTTTTCAGATATCTACTGTATACAATGTATATCTAAATTAATGTAATATATATATATATATGTATATGTATATATAAAAATCTGCTACATGTAACTGAATCATATATATATCATATTTTATATGTAATGGGTTTATAGTTTTTGGATAGTCTATCTGAATACTATCCAAATGTTTTAAATGTAGAGTTAGTTTTCAGATATGTACACTGTACATCTAAATGTTATCTGAACAACAGTTAGTGTTAAGATACTCTATCTGAATCATATCTTCTATTTTATATGTAATGGGTTAGTTTTCGGATAGTCTATCTGAATACTATCTGAATGTTTTAAATGTAGAGTTAGTTTTCAGATATCTATCTAAATGTTATCTGAACAACAGTTAGTGTTAAGATACTCTATCTGAATCATATCTTCTATTTCGTATGTAATGGGTTAGTTTTCGGATAGTCTATCTGAATACTATCCGAACGTTTTAAATGTGGAGTTAGTTTTCAGATACCTATCTAAATGTTATCTGAACAACAGTTAGTGTTAAGATACTCTATCTGAATCGTATCTTATATTTTATATGTAATGGGTTAGTTTTTGGATAGACTATCTGATCACTATCTTTCAAATCAGTTAGCATTCAGATAGACTATCTGTTATCTAACTTTTTAGCAGATATTGTTTAACTAGCAAAAAGATATTAATAAGATAAGTGCAGACTATCCGAAAAAAGCTGCAGATAGTAAAAAGATAAAGTTTTTTGGATGTTGGATAGCTTCAGTTAGTTTAACGATAGGAATTAGATAGTAAAAAGATAGGTTCGTTTTCGTAAGGTAAAACTAAAACTTGTATTTGCTTTCTTGATATAACTCTCGAAATCGGGTCCATCATTATCTATGGTTTCTGCAAGTTTAGGGCCTATGTTTGTAAAGTAGTTATTGAAACAATCTACAATTTCCTCTGGTGAGGTGATAGTGTCATTGTTGGTGTTAATTTCATTCACGAAAGTATCCGTTCTATTTCTTCCCAAAATATCATTAACTGTTCTCCAAGCTCGTTTAGGGTCATTTGTCTGGTTATCGATTTGGGTCTGATAATATTCTGTTTTAGCTTTCCGCATTCTGACGTTGATATAATTTCTGGCTGACCTGTAAAACTTCCAATCAGATTCGTTGTTAGTTGAGATTGCTTTTCGTTTGAAATGATCTCTTTCGAATATTTTAGCCCTGATATCTTTGGATATCCACAGAAGGCTAATTTTCTTTCTAACTCGTTTTGATCTTACCGGGGCATGTCTATCAAGCACTTCTAAGAACATTGCCTTCCAACACACCCACATTTCGTCAACGTTCTGCTTGGTATATGTTTGTTGCCACGGCTGACAATTGAGATCAGCCAGAAACCGTTGATCGTTGAATTGTTTGAAGTTCCTGATCTCAATTTGCTTATGGGTTCTATCTTTTTTAACTGTATTGATTTTTCGTATCACATATATTAGACTATGGTCACTATGTCCGACGTGTAGAACACCGGAACGAGTGACTTTCCCTGGGGTATTAGTGATACACACATCCAATAACGAACGTGTACTCTCTGTAACACGTGTCGGTTCATTAATTATTTGAGCTAGCTGAAATAGTTCCAAAATTGAAGACAAAGTTTTAGCAGGTTGATCTAGAGTTTGAGACAATAAGTTGCAATTTAGATCTCCCAAAACATACAGCTCCTTGTCTTCATTGTCAACCAGCTCAATGAAGTGTTCAACTTTGGATAATACTTCGGCAGGAGCACTGGGTGGTCTATATATTGTGGCAATGATGAAAGGCCGGCTATTGGGTTTCGTGATCTCAATACAGACAGCTTCGATGTTTTCCGAGATTAAGTCGGATCTTTCATGATAGCAAAGAGATCTCCTCGCATATATACAAACACCTCCTCCGTTGCGTGCTCGATCGCAACGGACAATATCATAGCCGTCGACACTTATTTCACCATCCGAAATAGTTGAGTCTAACCGCGTTTCGTTCAATGCCAGAATATCAAGGCACTTATCCGCTAATAAAAGGCGTATTTCATCAATGTATTTTGGTAGGCTAACAACGTTTAACATAGCCATCTTAAAACCTCTTACATTTGAAATCATTGATAAATCCTTTATAGCTATTTTCTCGGCTCCACTAACCGTCTCATGATCTCACTTTCCAGTGTTAATGTCATCATTAATAAAATCAATTAAATTTGACTGTAGTGTCATGCTCCCCTTACGATTTAAATGAAGCCCCTTGGGATTTATATGTGATACATTAATATTGTTATTTGCTAGGAAAGGCACTCCATTACGCCTACAACAGGATTGTAAAAGCCTGTTAGTTTTACTAACTTTGTCTGCCAATCCGTGGCCATCATTTCTTACCAGTAGTCCCGAGATTCCAATGTTTGTGTTAGGAGAGTCTTGTTTGACTTGTGTGATAAGATTTGAGATAGAATCAGCTATCACTTGAGGTGAAGAGGCCTTGATATCGTTGGTTCCAACGTGAATGACTAGTTTGTCAGGTTCCTTACGAACAAATGGTTTAATGAAGTCTTCCATTTCTTCCACAGTGGCTCCTGGGAAAGGCTTTACGGTAATATGTTGGTCAATGTCAGACATCTCCCATCCTTTGATATTTCTGACGATCGAGTCACCTACAATTATAACAGATTTCTTCAGTTGTCGATCAGATTGCCTGTTGAGATCGCCACCGTTTGACTGAGTGGCTCCGAGGCTGGTCTGGGTAGTCGAATTCCTAGGTGTTAATAGAGATTCGTGGTCGCTCTGAGAGGAGCCGTTTTGATTATTTTTTCTCTTCTTTTTCTTTTTAGGAGAGTTGATCGAATTCACGGCCGAAGATTTTGGCTCGAGTGGTTTAGAGTCACTCCAACTCTTGGTTGTGGGTTTCGGTGGATGATTATTTGAGCCCCTTGTTTCTGGTAAACTACATTGAGAGTGTATTTCCGAACGTTGATTTAGGAGCTGTTTGCTGAGAGTAGCTAGAGTGATAATCAGTGCAGAGTTCTCTTGCTTCAGTTTATCAATCTCAATTTGCATTTCTCTGCATTCATAATTCGACTTGCTTGGATGACCATGACCGCACAGCGCGGGAAATTTGAAATGTCGCTTCAAATCTTCCAACTCTCGCTTGAAGCCACCAATCTCAGCAATTAAAGAATGGTGTGCACTAGTAGAGAAAGACTTATCCAAATTAGGATCGGCGACTTCGTTACTGGTGGATTCTTGACTTGAGCTAGATCTTGTAAGATCGACTGTAATGTTACCTTCGTTGTAGCTCAATTCGCTGTCCTGTACATCGGTTTCATTCCCTGTTTGATCATTCTTTTCGTAGGTCAAGACGTTAAGATCCTTAAGAAGCTTGTTCTTGATCGCTTTGGCGTTGGAACCCTACAATCACACCTATTAACGGTAAGTCTACCTCTTCACTAAAATGTGGTCGTGGTTTAGTAATGGCTTGTCTCAATATCAATAGCCTCCTTAGCCATATCGATGAGCTAAGATTGTTTATGGGCTCACACAATGAAATTGATATTCTGGCAATAAATGAGACTAAACTGGACCCTTTGATACATGACGACGAGGTTTATTTACCTGGCTTTCAAATAGTTAGAAAAGACCGTTCACGGAATGGTGGGGTGTTTGTATATATGTGCGATTAAGCATCAATTTCCATACTCGTGATGATTTAAGATTGGCGGACCTTGAGTGTTTAACCGTACAGATAAATAAACCTCACTCGAAAGCATTTCTTGTAAGCACCTGGTACAGAAGGCCTCAAGCGCCCACTGGTATTTTCGGCAAATTTGAAGACTTCATTGGAAAAATTGATGCCGAAAACTCAGAATTATACCTACTGGGCGACTTAAACTGTAACCTGCTGCCAGGTATTATCGATCACAATGGTACTCATCTCACCAATATTATGGATATTTATGGCTTAAGTCAATTAATCAATCAACCAACTAGAATAACTAAAACCTCTAGAACTTTGATTGACCTATGCCTAACAAATCATCCGGATAAAATCTCATGCTCTGGAGTTCACGATCTTGGCATCAGTGATCACTCGTTAATATATGCAACGCGCAAAATTAGCAGCCTACGCACTGGTGTTCATAAAACTATTGAAACTAGACAATTTAAAAACTTCAGTAAAGCTAAACTCCTAGATGATCTACAACAAATAGACTGGGAAGGCGTCGCATTGCATGAGGACCCAAATGCTATGTGGCAAATTTGGAAAGATAATCTAATGGAAATTATTAACAAACACGCGCCGCTGAAGACAAAAAGAATTAGAGGCAAAAAATCACCGTAGATAACTTACGACCTAATGAGCAAAATGCGCAAAAGAGATTTCTTGAAACGCACTCACTCGTCTACAAATGATCCGTCTATTTGGGAAAAATATAAGAAGGCTAGAAACGATACTAATAATTCTATTAAACAAGCCAAGCGCAAATATTTCTCAGAGAGCCTAGAGAAAAGTGTCAATGACCAACGAAAAACTTGGAAACTCATAAATTAATTGCAAAATCGTCAAAGCAAGCAATCTGCTGTTGCTGAAATTAAAGTTGGTGATCAACTCATTAACTCTTCTACCAATATCGCAGAGGCTTTTAACACACACTTCACGAAAATTGGGGAGGACTTAGCACGTGAAATCTCTCCTACAAATGTTGACCCACTATCTTATATGGATAACACCAGCCATTCGTTTTCCTTTCAGAAAATAGAAATCTCACAAATAATCGAACTGATACGTAAAATTGATGTTAAGAAAGCAACGGGCTTAGATAAAATCCCTTCAAAGCTGTTAAAAATGGCTGGGGATATCATTACTCCCTCTTTAACAACAATTCTTAATCAGTCCTTATCTATGGGTATTTTTCCTGCAGACTGGAAAATAGCTCGGGTCTCACCTGTCTTCAAGAAGGGCACAAAATCGGACCTGAACAACTATCGACCAATATCAGTCATCCCCCTTGTTGCTAAGATATTCGAAAAAGTTATACACGACCAGTTATACCAATATTTTAATGAAAATAACATGCTTCCAAATTGTCAATCTGGATTTCGGTCACTACACAGCACTCTCACTGCAATGCTCGAGGCGACAAATGAATGGTGTGTCAATATTGACAAAGGCTTTCTTAATGGTGTGATCTTTATTGACTTAAAGAAGGCCTTTGACACTATTGATCACGGCTTACTGTATTTTGCGAAACGAAACGGCTTTGCGAAATTGCGAAATTGCGAAATTGCGAAATTGCGAAATTGCGAAATCATCAATAAAATATAAAAGAGATAAAGAGAGGGCTTACTGTATTTTGCGACAATTTCGCAATTTCAGCTTACTGTATTTTGCGAAATTGCGAAATTGCGAAATCATAAATAAAATATAAAAGAGTCTATTCAGTTAGAGCCAGGAGAATCGAACAGCCGTAAACTCGAGGAGTGCGTACATTCTATTGCAAATACAACAAGTCTTTATTCATACTCTGTATTTACATGGAGTGTAATTAATAAATGTGATTGCCATAGTTAGAGTATTGGGATACCAGAAGTAGCTTAGAAGAAAACTAATCGAGTCTGGTATCCCAGACATATCCCTTGAAACATATGGATTGATAACCTGCTATGGTGTATTGTTCAACAGAAATTTTCAAACGGGAGATTTCATGCAGTTTGGACACCGTAGTGTAGCTTGGTTTGACGGTGTAAAAAAATTAGTAGCGCGGTCATATGAGTTTGCTCTTCGCGCTCATATGAGTTTGCTCTACGCGCTCTACGTGCTCTTTTGCATTTGATAATTACTTGTAGAGCTTCATATGAATGGCACTTGGTCACAAGACTATCCTCTTTCGGATCCCCCGGTTATTTTCGACATTAGGGATTTATTCTTGGAGCCGTTCGTACAGTTTAGCGAAGATGTGTCGAAAGTAGAAACGTTCACTACGTCTTGTCACCAAAGTGCGTCATAGTAGTTCGATGTATTGACTCTTATGTAGTCGATAATAACTTCTATAGCTTCATATGTATGTCATTTGGTCACAAGGCTATCGTGTTGGAGTTCGTGAGATTATTTTGCCAGAAAATAAAGGTTTTATCTAACTTTTCGTACAGTCTTTGCACTCGATCGGTTCACAGAATTTTAGCCTCGTTTCCATGCCGTAGATATGTATTTCTTAGTTATGCCCTTTGGACATGAAATAATTTTCCAAATGGCACCATGTTTTTATTTCTACATGTTTAATAACACAGTTCTCTGCTGTAAAAAAAAATAGAACATTCTGTGAAATGTTTCCTGTCTTAAAGTCTTAAAGTTTGGGAACGTAACACAAGCACACACATGCACACTTTTCCGGTCTGAATCTGTATATAATTATCCTGTACCTCACAGATTTGAAAAGCCAATATCTTCCCTGTTGTTTTGATGGATGGTTTTGATGCACAGAAATGACGCGGAATACCTGAGTTCACTTTCTGTGCAATATCAAGACAAATGAGCAATTATTGAGTGTGCTTAAATTATAAACAAACTGGCATTATATGGATCATCACAGTTTGGGGGGCCATTTTTGCCTTAAAATCAATTTCCAAGAAGTCTTACTTTGCTTCTGGAACGACAATCTTCACGAAAATTTCATCAGAATGTATGTTGCATGTCTAGTTCATGTGTCCAGAATATGTAGGCCATAGCTGTAATATTTCCATTAAGATTACTTCAGATTCGGAGTGACATTGGTCAATTATGGAATCAAAAAATGTAAAATAATCCTTTACCTCATGACTTTACTGTCACTAAAAGTAAAAGTAAAAGAGAAAAAGAGAAAAAGAGAGCGAAAGGCCTTTGCAACTTTTCTTTTATTATTATTTTAGATTCGGAATGACAGTAAAGTCATGAGGTAAAGGATTATTTTACATTTTTTGATTCCATAATTGACCAATGTCACTCCGAATCTGAAGTAATCTTAATGGAAATATTACAGCTATGGCCTAGATATTCTGGACACATGAACTAGACATGCAACATACATTCTGATGAAATTTTCGTGAAGATTGTCGTTCCAGAAGCAAAGTAAGACTTCTTGGAAATTGATTTTAAGGCAAAAATGGCCCCCCAAACTGTGATGATCCATATAATGCCAGTTTGTTTATAATTTAAGCACACTCAATAATTGCTCATTTGTCTTGATATTGCACAGAAAGTGAACTCAGGTATTCCGCGTCGTTTCTGTGCATTGAAACCATCCATCAAAACAACAGGGAAGATATTGGCTTTTCAAATCTGTGAGGTACAGGATAATTATATACAGATTCAGACCGGAAAAGTGTGCATGTGTGTGCCTGTGTTACGTTCCCAAACTTTAAGACTTTAAGACAGGAAACATTTCACAGAATGTTCTATTTTTTTTTACAGCAGAGAACTGTGTTATTAAACATGTAGAAATAAAAACATGGTGCCATTTGGAAAATTATTTCATGTCCAAAGGGCATAACTAAGAAATACATATCTACGGCATGGAAACGAGGCTAAAATTATGTGAACCGATCGAGTGCAAAGACTGTACAAAAAGTTAGATAAAACCTTTATTTTCTGGCAAAATAATCTCACGAACTCCAACACGATAGCCTTGTGACCAAATGACATACATATGAAGCTATAGAAGTTATTATCGACTACATAAGAGTCAATACATCGAACTACTATGACGCACTTTGGTGACAAGACGTAGTGAACGTTTCTACTTTCGACACATCTTCGCTAAACTGTACGAACGGCTCCAAGAATAAATCCCTAATGTCGAAAATAACCGGGGGATCCGAAAGAGGATAGTCTTGTGACCAAGTGCCATTCATATGAAGCTCTACAAGTAATTATCAAATGCAAAAGAGCACGTAGAGCGCGTAGAGCAAACTCATATGAGCGCGAAGAGCAAACTCATATGACCGCGCTACTAATTTTTTTACACCGTCAAACCAAGCTACACTACGGTGTCCAAACTGCATGAAATCTCCCGTTTGAAAATTTCTGTTGAACAATACACCATAGCAGGTTATCAATCCATATGTTTCAAGGGATATGTCTGGGATACCAGACTCGATTAGTTTTCTTCTAAGCTACTTCTGGTATCCCAATACTCTAACTATGGCAATCACATTTATTAATTACACTCCATGTAAATACAGAGTATGAATAAAGACTTGTTGTATTTGCAATAGAATGTACGCACTCCTCGAGTTTACGGCTGTTCGATTCTCCTGGCTCTAACTGAATAGACTCTTTTATATTTTATTTATGATTTCGCAATTTCGTAATTTCGCAAAATACAGTAAGCTCTCTGGCTTACTGTATTTTGCGAAATTGCGAAATTGCGAAATTGTCGCAAAATACAGTAAGCCCTCTCTTTATCTCTTTTATATTTTATTGATGATTTCGCAATTTCGCAATTTCGCAATTTCGCAAAGCCGTTTCGTTTCGCAAAATACAGTAAGCCATTGATCACACCATCATTATCCAAAAGCTAGCAAAATACGGATTAGACCATAATTCATTAAACTGGTTCGAATCATACCTATCTCATAGAAGTCCGCTATGTAGTTTTAACGGCCATTTATCGACACCAAGTTCAATAACCTGTGGCGTCCCGCAAGGATCCTTAATTGGCCCGTTACTTTTTCTAATATACATAAACGACCTTCCAAACTGCCTAAATGATGGCTACCCTCGTATGTACGCTGACGACACCAGCATAAGCGTTGCTGCTCCTACTAACGCTGAACTTGAAAATATAATCAATAAAGAATTACTAAATGTCAACTACTGGTTGAGGGCCAATAAGCTCAGTCTAAATGTAGCCAAGACAGAGTTTATGGTCATCGGTTCAAGACAGAGGCTCAAAACACAAGCTAAATGTGACGTCAGTGTGCATATTGAGGGAAAATAAATTAGTAAAGTCCATTCGAGCAAATCCCTCGGACTAAATGTCGATGAGACACTGTCCTGCACCAAGCACATTGATATGATCTCAAAAAAGATATCCTCTGGTATTGGCGCTCTAAAGCGTGTCAGACCTTTTATTACGGAGGATACTGCAATCAAAATATACAAAGCGTTGATTGAACCTCACTTTGAATATTGCAGTGCTGTATGGGACGGGCTTAGTCTAAAACTAAGTGATAAGTTGCAAAAATTGCAAAATCGTACGGCTAGGGCAGTAAAAATATCTAGCTATGACACCAGCTCAGACCCATTACTCAATATGCTTGGTTGGGATAAAATTGCAGTTGCACGAACAAAGCAGAAAGCACATGTCATGTATAAAACCTTAAACAATCGCACTCCAGCATATTTGCAAGAGATGTTTTCCTATCGACACTCGAGTTACGACATGAGAGATTCTAACAACAAATTACTTCTACCAAAGCCAAAAACTGACTACCTAAAACGCAGCTTTAGCTATTCTGGAGCTGCCTTATGGAACGGGCTTCCCAATGTACTGAGAACACTAACGTCCCTCTCATGTTTCAAGAGGGGCGTTGACGCCCTATTCTCATCACCGGACTCCCACACGGCAAACACGTAAATCAGTTTTTATTGAGTTATGTACTGTTTTTAAATTGTATATAGCTTTGTACTAATGTTTCTTAACCGTGTATAAATAAAGTATGTCTGTCTGTCTGTCTGAACTCTAAATGTATAACGCTATCGTAGAATTGATTAATTTTCTTGCCACATGATCTGCATCGCTGGAACTTGGTCCAGAAGTTGGACAAGTTGGTTCGCTAGATCGAGCATGAGATCGATTGCTAGCATCACGTCGAGGAATTTGTATCGGAGAACCGTACGTAGTAATTCCGCTCATTCTATTCTATTTCTTCAAGTATAAAGGCAACCGATCTCCCCGCCGATCTCGGCCATTCAGTTCAACTCGTAAACTCTATTTATAAAAAGCTCGATATCACATTTTCTGATTGGCAGCTGTCCGATTTCAAGTAGTTTCCCGTATGAAAACAATAACAGTGACTCGCAATGCATCTTGGTTGAAAGAGATCCTTTAACATCACAATCCTTTTGGATCTACCGATTGTCATAACAAAACAGGGTACTTTGCTGTCGACATCCCTCGAAGTCTTAAAATAATCAAAGGTTTATGAAATTCCTCTGAGCGAACAAGGAAGAGCCATATAATAAGCTGGTAGTATTAGAATAATTTTCGGTTCAATAGTTTTGACACGCGAATCAAACGAACACGGCCGATTTTCAACGCTGTCTGGCCTCCCGGAATCGTGTCTGGAGCTCAATGGTTTCCCCCCGTTTTTCTCGGAAATAAATAAATATTTCACGAAACAAACTACACAGCGTTTGTTTTATGACTAAGGGCTACCTATATGCAAAAGAGGAGCGAATTCTATTTTTCGACTTTTGCCGCAGATTTTCGAATTTGTTTGATGTTTGTAGACATCTGCTCTGAAAAGCCTTAGATTCACATGCTTGTACGTTTCCCTTTTACGTGTACATGTAATAATCAGGATTAAGAGATAACTTTGCATCTTTGGAAATTATTAAGTCATTCATGACTTGAACTGGTTTTGACACCAGTAGTTCTACATGTACATACTTAAATTTTCCTTTTTGCTCTTTCCTTCAGGCTTACTACTTTTGGATTGCTTTTGATGTGCTGTTCCTTCATTACCATGGCAAGTTGCTGCACTCTATCTTGTGTGGTTGCAAATCTTCTTTCAAGATTGTTGCACACTGCATGAATGGACTCTGTAGCCTGTTCAGTTTCCATGCCAACTGTTGTTCTGAGAATGGCCTTTTCTGGGATGTGGTATGTAAGTGTGTGGTTTACTTGGGGGAAATTTACTGGAAACCAGTTACCAATATATATTGACACATCTAACCACCAAAACCTTAACCTCGTTATCTGTTAAGGGTGTACTGCTACAGGCTAGGTTGTAACAATGACTTAGTTTTGTAAGAAGTGTTTTCACCTTCTGTACAACATCATGGCCACCGACTGCAATCATTTTTGCTGGGTCTTTCGTTGTGCATGTAATCTTAGTGAACATTTGATAGAGCTTGGATGGACTGGTTTTTAAGTAGCACCTTTACATCATTTCCAACTAGAGTGCCTTTGTGGTAGACTTGTCTCTTTAATCTTAACTTCTCAACTTCATTATCCAGTTTGGTCTTGAATGGTCCCTTCTCTTTCTAATTCTTAACATCCAATTCTTTCTCTTTCTTTTTCATCTCAGCCAATTCAATCTCACATTCTTTTATCTCGTCATCGTTATCCTTTACTGCTCTCTCTTTACATTTAACAAGCTTTCTTACTGCAACACTTTCCTTTGATCCTGGCAGCTTCCCATTTACCCTTTCAGCCATCTTGTTATTTTCTTCTTGGTAGCATCTTAAGTCATCCTCTAGCTCAACTTTTTCCTCCTGCAGTTCAGCTCTCTTGTCAAGACATCATTCTCCTATTTCTGCTCTTATCACACCTATTGATTGGTAAAGGGCTTTAATCGTTTCACTGGAAATACCCAAAGACTTCTTTATGTTGATATCCATTTCGAGTGCAGTTTTATCAATTATGTTGAGAGCCTGGGTTCCAAGCCCTAAGAAAACATGACGGGGAGAACAGGAGAGGTGTCCAATTGTGGGCCCACTACACTTCAGTAAACTTGGTTGTTCACAGTTGTTGAACTCTTTTACTCTATCCATTCTAACACCATTTTGCAGAAATTTCATGTGGTCATTAGCCATATTTTCATATGATCTTGCACAATACATGGTACCAGCTCTCTTGTCCTACTTCCTTGAAGTAGTCACAGTTACTTTGCTCTAATTCATTTCTTGTTTCTATTTCAGGTGTTTCTTTTGAGGCCGACTCTTCAGCACATGTCTGGATCTGAATGAAATAGATATTATGTGTACTGTCATTGTCAGGGACCTGATGCTATGAACAAATCAAAGTATGGAAGCTCCTGCCATAGAAAAACAATTGTTTAAGGACCTGTTATTTAATGTGGATAGGAGGGCTGGGGAGAGGGGGGGGGGGGGGGGTTGTAGAAAAAACACTGTCTTTAAAGTTTTTTTTAAAGTTTTGGTAATTTCCCATTAAAAAATGAATGAGAGGGACCTTAGAATTCCTTGAAGTGTCATATGGGGCTTTTCAGAATTATTGGTTTGCCTACAGGGATTTTAATTTTGTCTTTCAAAAAGTTGTTTAATTAGCCCCCCCCCCCCCCCCCCCCCCCCCTCCTCCCGCCAACCATATTAGAGTGGATTTTGTATGAGTGTGCAAGTTACTGCAATAACTTCTGACATGGTGACCGTAAGATATGCCATGACATTGAAATGTTTCCCTATTGTTGTTGTCTTTCTGAGTAGTATACAAAGTGGGGGGACTGGGACACACACAACAAATTTCAACGAACAAATGCAACAAAAAAGCAACAAAGAGCAGCAAACGGCTAGGACACGTACAACAAATTTCAACGAACCGATGCAACAAAAAACAACATATGACACAAGAAAAAACAACATATAATAAGACCCTCATTTTTTCGTTGTATTTTTTACATTTCAACGTCCTATTAGAGAAACGTGTTTATAAGGTATTATTTACTACTATAGTTTATTTATCGTATTTATACATTATATTAATAGACCGGTTTCTACCGCTTTTTTCAGGATTGGAGCAGTTTTGTTGTACTATTTTGTTCATTGTATTTTTACATTTTAACACCTATTAAAGGAATGATTAGTTTACAGTATATCCATCCATGGTACTAACATACATTCTCTACTTCACGATATTAACGTATGCTGTTATCTTAGTACGTATTAATACCACACAGATTAGACAAGTGCGTATGATTGAAGAACCTCAACGTAGACGTCACAACTAAGATACCAATTAGACATATAACATATATAGGTATATTGCACGATGATTGAGACAAGAACTTGTGATTGGTTGATGCAAGGAATGACCACGAAATGTATAAGTAAGTGTTCAAAGACGTCAGAATATTGCTCTCAACATAACTTCCAGATAGGAAGAGGATGTGCTATATTCGTTCCATGTTTGACGTGTGGTCGAGGCTGTCGTACTACTCACAAACTTTGTGCAAAATGTGGTGCACATCAACGCCGTACCATTCGCAATAAGAAGAACCTTGATAAGAAACGAGCTAACGAGTCGGCGAATATCACATGTTCAAATGTAGTAGAATCGGAGAAAGATCTAAATGTAGTGGAAACTTGTGATTGGTTGATGCGAGGAAAGACCACGAAATGTATAAGGAAGTGTTCAAAGACGTCAGAGTATTGCTCTCAACATAACTTCCAGATAGGAATAGGATGTGCTATATTCGTTCCATGTTTGACGTGTGGTCGAGGCTGTCGTACTGCTCACGAACTTTGTACAAAATGTGGTGAACATCAACGCCGTACCATTCGCAATAAGAAGAACCTTGATAAGAAACGAGCTAACGAGTCGGCGAATATCACATGTTCAAATGTAGTAGAATCGGAGAAAGATCTAAACGTAGTGGAATCGGAAAAAGATCAAAATGTGGTGGACATTCACGATCTCGATAATGCATTGGATGACCTCTCCATCAGTGAGAAAGATCTAAATGTGGTAGGATCGGAGGATAAGTAGAAATCACGATACGAAAAAAAAAAAGAATGAAGAGAAATCGTTATGCGACCTCTCTTCATTTTTTCCTTTTTTTTTTAAGCAAACAAACAATTGGACAATTGACAGGCGTATGGTATACGACTAGTATGGATGACATCATTAGATTACTTGGTTCAGAAATTTGTGCAAGCCTACGTATCAAACCATTGTCGCATATTGAACCATTGTCGCATATTAGCACCGGTGAATCATGTTCCGAATGTTTATGTCCGATGGAAATACAAGGAATGGAATTCATATGTCCCACTTGTGGTCTTGTTTCCGGGGTCGAATCATGTGAAGAAACAACTACCAATCTTACTACTAGGTTACACATAGTAGGGCCGGATAGCTTTCAGCATCAACATGATCTAGACCGCACAATCCCAAAGCAAAGCGATAACAAAGAATTACAACTACAAACGATTATGCGAGAACTACAGGCATACGACACTATTTATAAACGAAATTACGACCTCTCGTTTCCCACAAATGTATTAGTAATCGTGGCCGATGCATTCATTCAAGTACAGAAAGTTTGTATCAAACGTAGCTATGCGAAACGAACTATTTTAGCCGCTATACTTTATCAAGCATGTATACAATGTGGGTTCGTTAGATCTGAAGGTGAGGTCGCTCGTTTTATGCAACTAAACAATAAAAGCATATATCGTGGAAATGTCTTTATACGTTCTCTACATGATAACGATAAGATCGATATAGATTTAAATACCGATCGAATAGCTCCTCACATTACAACGACTTTTGTTAAACTCGGCCCCCAAGGAGTACCTAAGAATGTCCAACAAATAGTCTATGAGATTGTTCATACGGCAATAGAAAACAATATAGGTACCAGCTCTATACTTCGAACTAAAGTCATTGGAGCGAGTTACGAGGTACTACATCGTTCGGGATCTCGTATGTCTCTTATTGACGTTGTTAAACGGTGTGGTATACATAGGGGTTCGATCATACGTTTTGTCAAGGAGTTGATTGCTTACCATTCCTACTTTGAGCCCATCTATAAAAACACGGTCTAACTAGTGATAGAGTTTGATTTCGTAAAGTGAAAATAAGAGCCACATTCGATTCTTATCCCACTAGACTGCCAAGTTTTTCTCGCATTTCCTTTTGTACTTCTTGTTTGAGTTCCATTCGAATCTGTTCCACGTTTTTTTCACCACCTAAAGTCTTACGACGAATTTCAGACCTCATAATCTCGTATTTATCTGCTTCAGCGAGGATTAGACTGTATTCGGAGTCGGATATGTTTTCATCGCGTAAGGCCTTCGATACTAGATCTCGAATCGTATTGATTTTCGCCTTTGCCAACATAGTTGTCCTTTCATGTTTAGAAACCTTCATTCCTAACTTCTTAGCTCCAATGGTCGTAGATGCTGAAATTAATCCACATAGCCCACCAATAACTCCAAGTGGTAGACCAATCACTATTCCAACCCCAGTCAACGCTACGCCCAATCCAGATCCAGATAAGATCACAGATAGACCTCCAGTTACCACTGCGATACCATGAACTATTCCTTGAGAACGTGCATATTTCTTGCGCACACCTTCGTAGTGCCTTTCTTGAACTTCTATGTCCGAAAGCGTGTCTCGGATCGTTTGCAGTCTAAAGTTCTTTCCAGTGTCGTTAGCGATCTGTGGATAGATACTTGGTGCTGAGGGAAACGGTCGAATCGAATCGCCGTCCATTGTACGTTATACATATAACTTACTCAAGCTTCAATACGAAACGTATAGGCTGCTTGTTGAAGTCTATGAGATTGCCTTTCTCATTGCAAACTGTGAGGTGAATGTAGTTCCGCATCGTTCCTAGGGCTCGAATGGGTATGAGGGTTGGTGGAAAGTAAGTTGTTTCACCAAAAACGTGTGATGGCGTTTTTAAAGTATGTAGGATTTTAGATGGCTTCCCATCAAGAAGTGAGAAATCTGAATCCACCACATCACAGTAGATAGATATGTGATTAATATCTTTTGGCACCAGGACGTATTTTCCTTTATTGATAGTCACATAATCTGTCACATCTTCATTTACTTCCATACCAAACAAATCGCAGACATTCTTAGTGAATTGGATTGGTTTCTTGACCTTCATAAGCCAATATTTCCTAAATGGATAGTCTATGAATTCCAAGTAACCAGCCTCGACTGCGGGATCTAAGTAGGTTATCAAATTTTCTATCTTATAATGTCCCGCCTTAATTTCGTATGGAAACGTCAAACTATTGGGGGTAATCCACTTAAAGCCCCCTTTCTCAGCTAGGTTCCACCAATTGTGACTAAGAGTGACCTCAACTAGCGAAATATTATTGATAAGAATAGGGTTATCGAAGTAGACAGTATGGTCAGCCGTAGGACATGTGACATTTAAGATAACCATTATATGTTGAAGGTATAACTATATATACGTATAGCTTCAACATGGCAGATGTGGTCGCAACATTGAATGCTAATCTGTTGGTGAAGTTCAAAAAGAAATACCCACATGCAGATCTTCACGAGTTCTATGTCTCTACTGAAGTGAACGGTCCAGGCAAATATTTGACGAGTATTTGGTTTCGAGATGGGGATTCTGGCTATGTGGTCTATGGTGATGATGTCTCCAAGCTACCTGCAGTCACTCGAAAACGCATCGATGACGCGTTGCAAGGAATGGTTGATGGCTTCCCATCTACGTTGACCCTAGATAAGAGTGCGAAATATCTTATTACAGCAGTTCCTTCTTCTGGACCGGCACGAGATATTGATCTCACTAATCTATGGATATACATCACCCCAACGAAGAAGTTCAAAGCTGGCGTTCCTAACGTATTCAAGGAGACCGTCCTAAAGCATGTGACAGCAAAGGAGTCCCATGCGTGGTTATCGGGTCCGGATTTCAAGTACTGGCCTCAACAACTTAATTTCGCAACGTGGTGCGCGACTTCCGGATTCGGTGTGTCGTTGTTTGACCCCACTTTCAAAACGTATCCACCAGTTGTCCAAGGGTTCCTACGATTCCATGTTTATTTCACGATACGAAGGATCCTACATGAACTTGGTTGCCCTCTACCTGGTGACAGTGCTTTCAAACAACTCGATAACCTCTACAGCAAGTCAGCTCTCGAGAGATTGTTCGTCGAATTTGGCATATCTCGAACACCAGACTTCCGATTAGGAGACGTATTCCTTTTGTATGGCGATGGCTACAAAAACGTCCACGTAATCCGAGGCTACGACAAAGAAGCAGATACGTGGCCCAACCACAATAACTTATTTGCAGACGAGGGAGGCAGGGTGGACAAGGGCGATCTAGTATCCTTCATTCGGAACGACGAACACGAAGGGAAGCAATATAATTGGTTTACGCCACCAAGCGGTAGAGGTTTGACGAATGCTGGGTTAGGTAGATTGAATCGATCTGTTGAGGCTTTTGGATACTGTATTCTAGGCGCTCAAAACGATCTTATCGAATCCATCGTAGATAGCTTCAACGTTAAAGAAAAGTTCAAGAGCTTAGTCGAAGGCGCTATTCTCGAAAACGATTTAGTGGTGAGCTACAAGAACTATCTTACCGCTATAATGACAACGCATAAGAGGCTCGATCTAGCGATAGCTATAGGCGTACGATTATTGCCAAGCAATCTAGTGTACTATCTTGGTAAGGAATCCAACCCCGAAAGCCACGAAAGATATGACGCTAGGCACTAACGACATCAATGCAGAAGTCAAAGGACGTCCGCCTCCCATGGAAGGACCTCCAGATAAGAAATTGGTGCCGCCTCTCGAGACGCACAAGAAACGAGTTCCTATACCAAAGTCTATCCCAAAACATGAGATTAATCTCGCAGTGACATCTATTGCCGCAGCTGGAATCGCATGGACGTTGTTTCGTTAACGTCGTTTGTATTGCTCCACTACGAAGACCACTGCTGCTACGATTAACAACCAAACGTTGTTCGCTAAGACTCCAACAACGTCGGCAGCCATACTGAATACGAAACTCGCAATTGGCCCAATCATCTTAGGTAGAATCTCCTCTAACTTCTTACCCATTGCTTTCAAGGTCTTGGCAGTTGTTTTAGCGACTGCTTTGGCAGCGTCTCCCAATCCTGGTACTATCGTGGAAACTGTCTTTGTCAGATTGGAAACTATTACGCCGATCACAGTACTTACCGCAGCTACCACGCTAATTATGCTGACTCCATACTTCTTGAAGATGGTCCTTATACGATCCCTAAGTGGTATACGTTCTGTCATGGCTTCTTCTATTTGGCCTAGGACTGCTTGTTTCTCCTGATCGGTCTCTATTTTATTAGTAGCGTTTTCTTTCTGAGTTTCGGTAGACGTAGGGTCTTTGAGTATTTCCTCATTTAGTTCGATCCTCTCACTCAATTGGTCTTTAGCTACTACGACTTCTTCTAGTGCTTTTTCTAACGTAGGCCCTAAAACTCTTTTGAGACCTTTCCCAATCCTCGTATATAACTCACCCTTCTTGGTGAACAAAGGGATAGGTTTATTCGTACTTCCATACTCGCGGATAGCGACTCTACCATCAGACATGGTTGCCATCTCGAGAATGCCTCGAATTCCTACATCTGGATATTGTTCCCAGACGATCTCGAACATCTCCTGTTTTGCCTTGTCTGATAATCCTTGTTTGAAGATCACACCTCTAGCACCGAATTTAGGATTTTCCAGGATTCTTTCGTCCAAGTCTTTCGGGTCGATGAGTTCGTCGATGTAATCGTCCATAGAAAACGAGGTTTCCTGATTCTTTGGTTTAGCGCCTTCCTTCCCGTAGTCGCGTAGGGTTTTCATTGCGACCCTTTCTCCTAGCTTTTCTGAAAATGTCGCATTCCACTCCTCCGCATCGATAGCATCGTCATCATCGTAATCTTTTCCTCTTTCAGATCCACCAGGTATTTCCTCTACATCATCACCTTCCATGTTAAACATAACCATATGTCTAGATATATTCAACATGATATCGTCAAAGTTGATTCCTAAGAAGACGCAAAGAGAGCCTCATGCACTCAAAGCTCAACGAACCTTGTATAGGAAAACTTTCACTCCATCATCTGCCAATCCAGGTGAGACTCTATACGTAGATGTTCCAACGCTAGGAGAAGGCATAGTACTAGTACCTGGTAGCTTAGCGCTATTGGGCGACCTCGTATTATCTGGTGGACATGTGAATAACAGAGTCGTTTCGAACGTTGGACGATGCTTGGTCATACATAGAGTATGTAAGATGGGAGCTGAAATAGTAGAAGACCTCGCCAGGTCAGACCTCCTACAAACGTATTCCGATGTATACCTATCTACGCAGGAGAGAGAATCGAGAGTGCAACAAGGTATCCAATCAGAGAACTCGAATAAGCTACGATCGAAAGCGGGCGATGCAGGTACTTCGGATGCTGGAGAAAACGCACTCCTAGCTGCGTATGGTTCCAAATATAGGATTCCGTTAGATGTCGACATTATGACGCAACAAGGAGTTCTATATACACATGCTCTAGAAGATACTATTTCGTTTGAGTTGACTCTAGCGCATGCCATTGATGTCGTAGTTGGATCGGATGCTACGAAAATAGGTACGTACAAACTTACCAACATCCAACTAGAATACGAAGCAATCAAGGATGAAACGCTGGCTAGTAGTGTACTTCACAAATACGAAATAGGTGGTACTGCATTCCTATACGACCACGCCATTCGCTTCAAGACAGTAAAGATCGCTAAAGCTTCCGATGCTTTGATATCTCAGAACGTCAACGTTCCACGACGATCATTCGCTGGACTACTTCTACTATTTGTAAATCCACACACTGCTGGTACGCGAGATAGCGAAGCGTTTTCGAATCCCGATATTTTGAAGGTAGAAGTAGATGTCAACGGAATTCCCAACAGATTCTTTCCAAGCGGTATGCTTCCCCCAGATTTCTGGGAGGCTGCGAAAGGGTGGTTTGGTACATCCGATACTTCCATGACTCCAAAGAAGTTTTACGAAAGTAGATTCGCTATCCTAGTCGATTGTCGCACAGCTAAAGATTCCACCGTTCATGGTGATGGCTTGGCACAAACTGGCGGTGGAAAAGATATCGACATTCGCATACATAGAACTGCAGGAGGAAGTGGAAACGTGAACATGCACATCTACGTTCTCGCAGATGCTCAGCTCATGATATTGAACAGATCTCTGTATAGTATAACATACTGATGGATTCTCTCGTAGAACACATCCCATTCAACTCACTCATAGTAGGTCCAACGAATTGTGGAAAGACTGCATTTCTCATAGAACAACTTCGTGGACCATTTCGTGGTAAGTTCGATTACATAGTACTGATTTGTCCTACGTATGCCCACAACAAGACCTATCGCGGATTCGCAAATCGAGATCCTCGTTTCTTCGTCATATCACCACCGCAGGATGCTATCGATGCTACGTTAAGTATTTGCGCGACCTTTTGGTCGGGTACCAATACTCTATTGATTCTCGATGATTGCGCCGCATCGAAGGACGTCAAGAAACGAACTGACAAACTAGTAGATTTAGCATTCTCTGCTCGACATATAGGAAGGACTATCTATTTGGGTACTATCCCAACAATTAACGAGTATATGTAAACCTTTTCGTGAGAACGTAGCTATCGTAGTAGCGTTTCATACGGCATCGGTTATAGATGGAAAGAGGATATTCGATGATTACGGAGGCTCACAAGAATGTAATGAATTACGAATGATACTTCGATCTCATAAGTTTGCTCGCATATGTTTCTGTTTGCGACATCCTTTTGCAGTAGTGTTAGAGATACCCGCACCTATAACATATTATCATGGATGAATACGTCAAAGAACTGGAAGGTGAGGATTTAACAGGTCCACCAACCAAATTGGAATTTTCAACCGAATTGGAGGATATCGAAGAATGGCGGGAAGAACTTAAGACCTTAGCTGTATTAGGTAAAACGAAAGAATGTCTAGGACAGAATTTCTCCCTAACAGATATAACTAAACTATCTGAGAAGGACGTAAAACGTTTACATAGTAGATACCAGGCCGTAGTAGCAAATCAAATAACAGTACACTTAGTAGATGGTGTACTACGTCAAGTTACTCGTGCAGTCTCATACGTAGCTACACTAGACAACCAACAAGCACTGGTTAAGGATCTACAAGAAAACCAATTAGCCCGCCATCAGATATCTATGGCGGCTGGTCGATTAGCACTTAAACACGGTCGATTTGTAGCTCTAGCTAGTGTCTTGTTCAATATAGCTGATCACATAGTCATTCCTGGTACACCTATTGAACCTTCGCAAGTAACTACTATATCAAATCAAGATGGAGGAACAGACGGATCAGATAACTGCGAATCCTCCGACGACTGTACCAACTAAGAAAGGAAAAGATCCAAAGCGTGTTGCAGCAGGAAAATTAGCTTGGGAGAAGGTCACTGCCCGTGCAAAAGAA
This sequence comes from Actinernus sp. WN-2022, assembly GCA_030867875.1. Classification (NCBI taxonomy): domain Eukaryota; kingdom Metazoa; phylum Cnidaria; class Anthozoa; order Actiniaria; family Actinernidae; genus Actinernus; species Actinernus sp. WN-2022. Next base: position 34,964,644 of record JAOWCC010001210.1, read on the forward strand.
GCTCAAAGGATGGAGATAGAACGTGAAAATGAACCGTCCAAAGAAACTGATGTAGAGAAAGGTCGGTTCGAAAACCTGGCTATCCTCACAGTCATCGGTACAGGCGCTACGTTGGTTGGCACGTACTATGCATACAAAAAGTATGTAGATGGCAATAAGTGCGTTGCCGCCATTAGCACGACACGACCTGCAGCTCCGACAAAGCCAACGGTACCAGACATGGAGTAACACTTAAAGACTAGAGACTATACTATACATATGTTAAGATGGATAAAGAATTGATGAAGACGGCAACCGATGCATCTATAATTGTAGGACTCGCTGCTGGTATTGGGTGGATCGTAAAAAAGACTACCAAGGAATCTATGCTTAGCGATCCTTCTTCTTCCCTAGTAAATTACGCAAAGTGGACTGCCGTGATAGTTGGTAGCTTGTACGCGAAACAATATCTTGAGAAACAAAAGATCATACCATAATGGCGGCAGCAATTGCTATGACAGTTTTTGGCGCCGTTTTGAATGCGACGGCATTTACTGGTGGTGGTATACTAGCTAGAATGATTGGAAAGGGTGATATAGATACAGAACGAGAGAGACACGATAGAGCCATTGAAAAACAAGAATCTGAAATGACAGCGTATAGAACCGAACGTCAAAGACTATACGACTTTGCACAAAATCAGGAAGGTCTTGAACGCGATGCATACGACGTTCAAAGAGATACCAACGAAGCCTTCGTACAATCCGATAAGTTAAGTAAGGTGCTTAAACGGCTCAAAGGAATGAAAGAACCCCGCTTATCTGACTACTACCGACCCTCAAACAATCAGAAGACTGGTGAGTTGCTCTACGTCGGTGGTGGAATGCTAGGCGCTGGATACGCTATTAGTAGATGGCTATAGCCATTGCCACTACTACTAGGTTACTACTAGGCTACTACTAGGTTACTACTAGGCTACTACTAGGCTACTACTAGGTTACTACTAAGCTACTACTAGGCTACTACTAGGTTACTACTAAGCTACTACTAGGCTACTACTAGGTTACTACTAAGCTACTACTAAAAATACAAAAAAAGAAAAAAAAGAAAAAAGAAAGGAATAAGGACCGGTTGGATAGGTTCTTATTCTTTTCTTTTTTTTTTATCTGTTGAAGGCTAGAATGCATAGACGTATAATGGATGCTAAACTTGCGAGTATCTTCTATGGTCCTATGGGCTACTGGAAAGGTCACGCTGCAATTGACAAGCTATCGGTAGCAGCGAAAGCATCGGAAGACGTAGCTAAGAGTTGGTTGGAAAAGCAATCTATATGGCAAGTATATCTACCACCACCAAAACACATTCCACGTCCGCATTGGACCGTATCGAAACCAAATGAAGTCCACCAAGCTGATTTGATATTCTTACCACACGATCGACCTGGGCGTGGACGAAAGCTATACAAGTACGCTTTAGTAGTAATCGATGTAGCTTCTCGATACAAAGAAGCCGAACCTTTAGCATCTAAAGATAGCGGCGAAGTTGCTGCGGCATTCGAACGAATCTACAAGCGTAGTCCACTCGAATGGCCAAAGACGTTGCAAGTAGACCCTGGTAGAGAATTCATGGGGCGTATGTCTGAAACGCTAGAACTACATGGTACGAAAGTTCAACGAGGCGAGGCTGGTAATCATAGAGCGCAAAGCTTCGTCGAACGAGCAAATAGAACGATAGCTGAAAGATTGTTTGGATATCAATATGCAAAAGAGATGGTACTTACATCTGAAGGATCGAATGCACGTAGTAGAGAATGGGTATTGAGGCTTCCTGATGTTATCAAGGCTATGAACAATGAAGTTACTCGACTTACTGGTAAAGAGCCTTCAAATTCTATAGAGACACAACAAGTAAACATAAAGACTCCTACATATTCTCGAACTATTGGATTGGATGAAAAGCGACTACCATTTGACGTTTTAGTTCGATATCTCTATGCATCTGGAGAATTGGAAGGTGGAACTAAACGAGCGACTGATCCTGTATGGAGTTTACAAACATACTATATTTCTCGAAGTGTGGTATCATCAAATCAACCTGTTCTATACTATTTAGGAAAAGATGCACCAAAGCGAGGGTTCGTTCGTGAAGAGATACAAGTGATACCACCAGATACAGAACTACCACCAAAAGGTATTCTAAGATAGAAGCAAGTCACGAATAAAGTCGTCTATATCTTCATCCTCTGTAATGACGTTTTTACGATTGTAGGATAGCGTATCGATTGCGTTCGATATTATATTGCTAATAAAATCGGCTACTTCTTCATTATCTGGAAAAAAGTCTCCATGACCGTAGGCTATCGTATCTATTCCGTTTGCTAAAATACATCTCTTACTATCGAATGGTGATAGAGATACTTTATTCATATGTATGCCATACATTCTATGACCTTCACTTCGAAGCATATCCATACCATGGCGGAACACTTTCTTGTCTAGTAAGCACTCCTTGTATTGTTCATGTCGAATACGATGTTTCACAACTGCCTTCTTCGTACCTTTAGCTTTCCGAATCTCCCCACCATCTACTTTCAAGATCGAGTAGAGCTTTGATCGTAGTCCAACGTATTCAACAATGGGAATACCTCCACATTCGTCTTTCATTTTACCAAGTACTTTCTTGTTGGATACGTCGTATGATGGATGGTCTTTACTGTAGTTGATCGTATTGTTGGAAAGTTTAATGGCTTTCATGTCTGCATAGATATCCTCAGTTTCGATGTGTAGCAATAGGCTATCGGTATCTGTATATAGTAGATTACAACGTTGTCCATACTGCCGATTGAGCTCGTTGTAGTAGAAGTCATACATTAAATGTTTTGAGAGATCTAGAATCGACATTCCAACATATACTGGACGGTTCAGTAGTAACTTGCTTTTGTAATTATGTACGGCGGCTAGATCATTGTCAAAGATCGTAGAGCGAGCATAACTAGGTTTATTCAAGAGACGTTGTAGTCTGATTCCTTCTGAGGAGCGAATTAGTTTGATATCTACACGCTTTCGTATATTCTCCATTGTCTTACCAAATACACTATTGTTCATTAATTTGTAGAGTTCCTGCTCGAATGGGCTCTTCGCTTGTTTTCGTAATTCTGTATTCATTCGTATGTATGGCTCCATCCATGGTGATTGATCAAATCGTAGTACTCTATGGATCTTTTTCAAACGTATGCCAAGAGATAGATATAGTTGTAGATTGCGGTAGTGGAGCACGTATCGTTCTTTGTTATACAAGTTAGGTACAAGCTTTTCCACTTTCAAGGATCCATTTCCTTCGTATAGCTCCTCGAATAGATTTGTCTGATACTCTGAGAACCAAGCTTTATTCACTTGCATTCTTTCAGGAGCTAACGGATAGCTGTTATGCATATCGTGAAGTTCTCGAGGGTATTCAAGGTCAACTTCGAGGATGTAACCTACATCGGAATCGGTTGCAAGAATTGTGATTTGCTCTTCCGTTGGTGTACACCATTCAAAGCCCCCCGTTGGTAGTGGCTGACTCATCGCCCATCCATATAGGTTGTTGGCATCAAGATAGAGTATATAGCTATTTGGCTTATCGGGGTCGAAATCGGGCACGTTTGGATTGTTTGCCTTGGCCTTGCGTTGAGACACCATGGATATACCGCCACGTAAACCTTTCTCAATGAATAGATGCATGTCGTAGTCGGTTAATAGTTCAAGCTCCGCTCCGGTCTTCTTTAACAACGCATCCCACGATAGACCAGGACTCGTATAGTAGTGAGCTGGATCTAATCCGTAGTTTTGCATACATGTTGCACGAAAGGTCTCAAATACATCTGCTAGAAGAAGTACGTCAGTTTGGAGGTAAAGGTCGTGGTAGTCACCTAATGTCTTACAATCAAATACGTTCCAAACTTCTAATGCATGTTCATAATCTTCATCGGATATATCCTCTAGGCTTAGCTTGCTATAGAATGATTCTTTCGACGGAAGAGAAGTCTCAGTGAATCTATCCCAAGAGTCCATGTACTCATATGGATAAACGCCTTTGCGTAGTAGCAACTTGTTTTTCTCTGGGTCTGGTGTATGCTTTGAAGTTTGTTGAAAGGTGTCTGGGGTAGAACTTGCTACCAACTTGTCAAGAGAGGATGGTAGAAATTGTATGCTATCGATGAACCGTAGGTTGCCAAGTGAGAATGAAATGTATTTCTCCATATTATTTGGAATGCAAGAGATATCGCCCTCTGTCTTGGAAATAGATTGCATCAGTAGGTGAGAATCGTATCCACGTAGATTGTGGAATACAACTGGGATGATAGGTGAGATACGTAATTTGAGATTACATACCTTATGTGCTGCGCCTCGAAACTCCCCAGTGATGTGACAATAATCTCGTACTCTATCTTTACCAAATAAAGGCTTCTGACAAATATGGCAAATCCTTGCTCGATCGAAATACCTCTTGTTTTCCAACGACATACATAGTGGTTTGGCTACTATGTCTTTGATCTTTCTTTCTTCATCTTGTACATATCGTAGAAAGCGCTCGATCGTATCAGGACCTCTATAGAAGACTGGTGGTTCGCTGTGGCCGTCAGAACGTACGACGATGTAACAAAATCCACAGGGAATATGTTCTTCCGTTTTAAGTGTATTGCTTTTCGTAACATAGGGAACTTTGAGCTGTTTGTGAACGTTCTGAAATGAGACTTTGTTGTTCTCGTTGGTGGGCATCTCGATTCGAATGGCTCGGTCGTTAGTTCCGTTACACTCTGGGATGTGATTTGCAAGGAGGTCTTTGGTAGTATATCCATGTAGACATCGCTCGCAGAAGTGTTTCCTACACTTATGTTTTGTCTGATCGAATAGTAGGCGGTTGAAGTCCTTGATCCGGCAGTAGTGTTGCCGACCGCTATCTGGGCACTCTATAAGCAAGAGGTTAATACGCTTTGAAAAGGTCTCCGTTGATATGTGGTGTACAATCAAACACTTTTCCTTTGGATCCCAACCATACACGTTGATGGAGATTTCGTTTTGCTTCTCCAAGCGCGGTATTTGCGAAATTGGTGTTGGTGAGTCCACCCCTTCATGTTTTGGCCAATCTTCCTTTCGATAGTTTGATATTCTCTCGGGGTGTATTGCAACTGGATGCAGCATTGCCGTTATCGCCCAAAGTGCGCAATGGTCATCATAGTTCTTTACATTGATCGCGGCTTTCTTATTTGCGATTTCTGTAGGCAGCGGCAAATACGAACCTCCGCGTAGTGGTTGGTATCGAGCGATGTTCACCCATAGAATGTTGACTTTATCTGTGACCCAGTTCGATCCTCGACTGATCCATTTCTCAATGTGGTTGTAGATCTGAGCGTTCGCTTCTACCATTACTCCACGGGTATCAGAACTGTTGGTCAGAACTGCTTGTGAACTCCGAAATGTGATTGTATCGTATACCGAACCTTCAGGTTTGTCGAGACGGAGAGTTATATTCAAAGCTATCTGAACCTTAATGTTATTTAAGTCTTGTAGCTCTTCATCGATCTTTTCGGTAGTCTGCTTTCGCACGCGGGTAAGGAAAGCAGCTGGGTCTGCCCCTAGAGGATTGCCGTCGGGAACGTCCATCTTCCATCCTCGTAAATAACCCTTAATGGTCCTGGGTGTTCGTCTGAACGTTAGTATATGTTCATCCATGGTATGATATAATAAACTTGTAGCCACACTCCTCTAATAGGGCTGTGAAATGTTATACCTTGATCTAATATGGTATAGAAGTATGATGAATGGACTATAGTAGTAAATAACGATTACGATAATATATGTTATAATACCTAGTAATCACACTCCTCTAATAGGGTTTTGAAATGTAATACCTTGATCTAATATGGTGTAGAAATATGATGGATGGACTATAATAGTAAATAATGATTATGACAATATATGTTATAATACCTAATAGCAACACTCCTCTAATAGGGTGTTAGAATACAATAAATTCACTATAAACCAAGTGTTCGAACAAATGTTAATATATGCTTAGCCCTGATATAATACCTATAACTACAATCCTTTAATGTAATGCATAAATACGATAAATGAACTATAGTAGTAAATAATACCTTATAAACACGTTTCTCTAATAGGATGTTGAAATGTAAAAAATACAACGAAAAAATGAGGGTCTTATTATATGTTGTTTTTTCTTGTGTCATATGTTGTTTTTTCGTTGTGCAGGCTCGTTGGAAATCGTTGTACGTGTCCCAGCCGTTTGCTGCTCTTTGTTGCTTTTTTGTTGCATTTGTTCGTTGAAATTTGTTGTGTGTGTCCCAGTCCCCCCACTTTGTATACTACTTTCTGATCCAATCAAATTACAGAGTTACGGTACTGTAAGTTACAGTACGGTTACGGTAAGACTACGGATATGTTGGTCCCACACATACGAAATCTGTTCTAAATAATTTGCCTCTTAATCTTGTGTTTATAAAAAACATACAGGTTCATGCAGGAAATTACACTCAAACTACATTGTACATGAGAGAAATGTGCTGTAATTCAAATGTATTATTTGCAGTCATTTGTTTATGTATGAGGAAGATTTATTTGAAGTATCCATGCTGATAATGGAGATAAGGGATTAAATGTGCTTGAATGAACAAAGAAAATCAAGGAGATCATGGTATTATTTAAGTAATAGATAAAGAATGAGTGGCCGATCTTTATCCGATTTACTTGTTTAATTGTAAACCTTAAAAAGCTAGCATTTTAAAGGAGAGGCTGACTGATGCTCGCTTACTTTCTTCACTGCTCAGCAATTTGAATTTCAGTCCGAGGCGCAGCCGAATATCTGAGAAATTAAAACTAGACAATAATAGTCTGACTTCCGACCATTTTATAAGTTTTACAAGCGCGCACAACAGGATAGTTTTGTGACAAAAATTTGCATAATCACGTGCCGCTACGGTTCATTGCACAAATCGAATCGACAGGAGACTCAGTTGCAGGGACTACAATAATGGATTATCTAAAATCATAGAAAATACGGCAAAAAAAAACCAGTCCAAATGCACACTAGAATTTAAGTTGAAGTAGCAGTTTTCACTTTTGAGACCTCGTACGGTGTTAAAAAGAGAGGAAATGCAGCGAAAATGAGTGGAAATGAGCAAAAGCCAAAACTGAAAAATCTGCCACGGCGGGTGAATTTTTTTCGAAAGGAACCGCTTTAATTTCATGAGTTCACTTTAAAGGACAACTTTGCTGCAAACTACGAACTAGTTTTGTGGATTATAGCCATCACAGCCATTCGGTATGAGATAAAGCTTGAAAACACACGGAGAGCGGCGAGAGAAGAGAATATTAAACAGCAACCGGCTCCCCGGCTGAATGAAACTAAAACCTGTTGTTTTTCTATCAAGAACCACGAGGAAAATAACTCAAGTAATTACACTCTTTTCGAGTCGAACCGTTCTCAAATTTGTAGAGCTAGACAACCGACAAGGTCTGGTTGTGTTATTTATTGCTATATTGATGTTATTTCCTTGTGAAAGTTTGTGATTCATGAGGACCACATAAACTCAACCCGAAACTCGTAAGTAAACTGTGTTTGTGAAGATTAAAACAACCTTCAAGTTTAGACATACTTATTTAAATGCTTCTTTGGTTGGTTTTGGAAATTAAAGCTTTAATTTTCTTTCATATTATTTATTTCTTCATCTTGAGAAACATCGGTAAATATGCGAGCTGCCATTTTGGTAAATGCTTTGTATGTTATATTCACCTCCTGGCGCTCTGCAGGTGAATATACGACATATGACGTAATTTACGACCAATCAGAGCACTGGAATCTCTATATCCACTGATGAAATTATACTAAAAGTAGTTAAGGTGTCCCTGGATTTTCCAGGGACACACCATACCCACTTTGAACGGCTGATACTCCACTGTCAGAGCTCAGTCGGGCTACCCACCTCACCCATTTACTAGAAATACAATAAACTTTCAAAAAATCATTAGGTTTGTTTGACATCGGTGTTACCATTGCAACACAGCGTTGACGTCATGTATTTCACATATCATCGATTTTCTCGAAATGTAGACCTAAACTTTTAAAACGACCTAGTGTCCGTCCCTTGTAGTCTAAATGTAGGCCTTCAAGATTCAAAAAATTGTATGAGAGCGTTCTCGAAAAAAATTTGGGATGAATATTTTCATTTAAAAGAACAAACAATTCGCCTTACTTCCTGTTTAGTCGTCGAGAACAGTGTTTTCCGGACCGATTCAAGCGATATTTCTAGCATATTTCATACCTGTGGCATAGGACTACTTCCCATGAAAATTGTATTCCATTTGCTTTATTCGATTTCGGTTTATGGAATCATAAATAATGGCATAAATATGCTCATCTTACTCATTGACAAAATAGTAACGTATTTTCTAAGGAAGCTGTAATTCGAAAACTAGTCGATAAATTTGTTATACATCTTTTCACGTGAAATTGAACATGTACTACTCTGTCCCTGTAAATTTCAAGAGCATTGAATCATTTTAAAGGCGCGGAATAAAAACAAAAACATAGGAACTTTTACATTCATCCACACAAGTTTCATTGCTGTATCATTTTGTTGATAGCTTGCATTTTGTGCCTTTCCTAAATTTCTCTTTTGCCTAGATTCTACATACTTGTGAGGTTTTGAACTAACACGTTTACCATTCTGCCGGAACGCTCGTGCAAATTCTGTACTTAGTACAACTGTTGTCTCGACGAGATCGAAAAACTTTGATGAAAAATCTGGCGGACATTTCAAAACTAATTGCTGAGCTTGATCTGTGATGGCAGTTATGTCATCGTCTCCGAAATCCGGAAATTGGTTGAAAAGTGATGGCTCGATAACATAACATTTGGGGGCGGAAAACCTTACCCCAAGGCTTTCTTTTCTCTTTTTGAGAGCCTGATACTTAGGTCAATTATTACAGATAGTTATATCCTAAATTTAATTCCGTTGTTTGTCCGTTTCCTTCCCATCAATATTTTAATAAAAATGGTTAGAACGGACGCCACTTGTTAGTACCGCCAGGGCTCAAGAGTATATATGCACACACTGCATTAGTTATTTCTGAACATTCGAATTTATATAACGAAAGATAGGAATGGATATATTCGAAACTTTTAAAAGTCAAGCTAAGGGTTATAACCTTGGCAACTATGGTAACGAGGACTTGGGAAAATAATGATTCAGATTATATATAAGTTTAGTTTTACAGGCAGGAAATAGCTCTTTTGACCACTGTTTGGCGTAGTGATATCTAAAAAAATGCCACATTATATATTTTTCGTCGAAGGTACAGGAAGCGGTTACCGGGTATCCAAAGCCAGGGGAATTGGAATTTAGGTTCCTTCTTGTTCAATCGAGCGACAAAACATCATTTCTTATCAAAAACGGAAAAAAGAAAGATTAATTATTAATTATTCATGAGGTAACCAAGCAACCATGTGTCCAAAATTCGATCACATGACGATCCTTGAAACCCCGGAAAATACACCCAGAAATCCCATGAGCACTTTCAACCAATTTTTTTCAAGTCCAAGGACTGAATTAATTTTGATCCAGATCTTGGACTGGAACAAAATTAATTCAGTCCTTGGGACTGGAAAAAAAATTGCTTGAATGTATGTACTCCTGGGAGTTCTGGGAGTACTTTCTCGGGGTTTCAAGGATCGTTATGTGTTCGAATTCTCGGCACATCTCAATATCAAGGTTTTCTATGCTTTCTAGCGGAATGGTAAAGCTTGTGGCCTCCAAAGCGGCAATTTTGTTCTACATACATACATACTTTATTTGGCTCCGCGCTTTTCTGAAACGTTTGAGTGGTCTAAACTCTTCTTCATTGCTCTCAGTCTCTTTCATGAGAAGCCATGTTGAAATGACGCTAAATTTACAAAATCCAGTTTTGAATTTGCATTTTTAAATTACTGGAACATTGAAGTCCCAAATGACAAGAAAGAATAAACTGCTTCATTATGATGAACAAATCAATTGTCAACCTGTACCCGGAATAAAAACAACATCCCTTCCGAATAATTAATGACAATGAGATGTAATTTCAAAGCCTCCAATTCGGACTGGACGAAATTTCAAGTCCTCGCAATTAATTGCACGGACTTGAAATCCCGGCCAGTCCTCATTGTCGGCTTTGAAATATTACATACTGTTAACTTTGTGAATATCTTGGTTTCGGGAATTTTGACCGATTTGGTCTCTGTTCGCGATAATAAAAATAAACAAAATATTTATGCCCGGAGTTCCTGTAGGTCATTGAAACAGCTTTTTAAACCATTGAATACATATATCTTATTAGATGGTTCTTCTTGTAAGGTGGGTGATATTTTACGAGTTGCGAATGTATTTTTCCGAGCCCCGCAGGGGTGATGAGAAATACAAGCAACGAGTAAAATGTCAGCCCGTATTACCTGAAAAATCAATTAAAGTTCCTTTAATTTCATTGGATCAAACTAAAAAGTATGACCTATATATGTTATTAATCTCGTAAAACCAGCTTGTTTTAGCTGTACATGTTTCCAAAGTTCTCTAAATAGTACGGCCGCGTTATCAACCGGTTAATACTGGTTTACTAGCGGATAATTCGGCAATCTAGTAGGTAATACACTGGCAGACCAGTCCCTTTTCGTGACCTAATATGGTAAAATTACTTCATATTCGTAGGGTAATTAGAGGACATCGCATGAACGCGAGTGCTATACGGAATTTATTGGCACTGAGGGATATTTTGAAATTTCTAATAACTGTACGAACATTTAGGCGAGTGCAATTTGAGATCTTTCAAAATATCACTCAGCGCCTATAAATTAAAACAGTATGGCACCAGTAGTTCATGCGATTTTTTGTTTATAATATACTGAGCAAACATGAGCTGAGAGCATGCAACTGTACATTCTACTACCTTTTTATGCACTCGTCATTGACCCGGCAATTAGAATCCAGATTGTGTATATTATAACATAAAATATCAAATCCTTTGTTTAATAGTTAATCAACCCGCGAGTTTGCGTCGCGATATGGATTCTAATCTAAAACGACTGATAGACCGGCCAGTTTAGAGAATACAATGTGTGTTCACCATTTTCAGATTATGTTTAATTTGCCCTCCGTGAGTATAGCAATATTTGCTTGTATTATGATATTTTTAATTTTATTTTTCTTTGTCCAAGTCATTCAGTAAGGCATGAAAATTACTTTATTTCAACAAACTTAGACATTATTCATTCGACAATCAAAGTTAATTTCTGATGATAATTCGCGTAGGTATGTTCATCCGTTTTCTAAACGGCAATCCAAACTAGGTTTTTCTAATTTGATGCGGAAAGAGATAAGGCATCAATTTTGTTGAAGTGGCTGTGTGGCAGGAGAGAGTGCCCGTCATCAATTCGAGGAAAATGGCCCGAGGATGCAATTTTAAGATTATTCTACAACAGCTGAATGTTTCATCAATAGGTGATGGCTTTGGTGTTGTCTTCAACGCTTCAACTATTTTATTCTTTTGTAAGGTATTTTGCTTCTTAAAAGTTCAAAGATAATTAAATGACAACCAATCACGTTTCAATGCTTTCAATTCCTAAATTAGTAGCTAAGTGTAGCGACGGTGATCTAATACCTTAAGAGCTAACCTGGTTAGGCATTTAGTCTTAGCAGCTACTTTACGATATCATTAGGAACCTTACCTGAAATATATGTATTATAACCGTGCTCTGGAACACATTTTTTGTTGTGTTTGTGCTTATTGTCAGACGACATAATTTTATTCCAAAACATCCGTCGATCAGCGAGCACTTACTTGATACAGACTGTGGCGAATGAAATATCTTTCCGAGGTCCTCGCGATATTAAGCTCCACATTCTTCTTTCAGGTAAGCAGTCATCACTTGATGGAGAACAGTTTTATTTTCCGCGGTGTTCCATTAATAAATTTACGCCTCTGTTTTGAAATCAAAGTTGGAAGCGATCACCTTTGTCTTGTATAATGCAAACTGTACAGACGAAAATTGTCGTAGGTTTAATATTGATTGATGTTAAACAATTATCTGAAAGTTTTTTTTTGCTTTTCGGAGTGAAAATAGCCTTATTCGAGATATCTAACTCCATTGGACATAAAAAAAAAATGTTTTTTGTTTCTATAGTTTCTTACCTCTGTGTTGGGAATTTCAATAGTTTTAATATAACAGATATTTCCTGCGGAGTTCAAGAAACAATCAGTGCATGAATCATTCATTGGTACTTCTCGGAAAGTGAAAATGTCCTTTCCGCTGGAGATACTAGGATCAGCAGTTATTTCTACAAAGTGACAAAATATTGCTTAATATACTCGTTACAATTATTTTCACTTTGAGTATTTTCTAACCATGCACAGTGTATATAACTAAGTGCAGGTTTTGCATAAAACTGCTTAAGCCAGGTTTCCATATATATGATTGTCCCGATCGCTTGATTCTTTTGTTCTGCATATTAATTTACGCTTGGATTCACACCGAAGAAAAGGTTAAAGATATACGAACGAAAAGTCTCATCGTTTTAGCAAAACCAAGTCAACGTTATATCAGGCAAAGAACTGTGAAAAATCTCGCCAAAATAAAATCGTTTTTCTAAGTAATTTTTGTCTGCCGTGTGCGCAAGCACGAGGTTTCTATTGGCAGAGTATCATAGTCGATAGAAACCAAAAGCAAGCAAGCTTAATTGTGTAAGTATAACCTAGCCTGCGTGCAGACGTTCTCTCTCCCTGCAAAAATCGGGAAAGAGACGTCTGCGAAACGCCGTCGATAATCGTGTTCTGGTCATAAATTATCATAATTAAAATTATTAATTATTTTTCCTAGGCGATTTTAGCGAATTCTCTGACTACTTCTTTGAGAAAGAGTTGCTGGAGAATTTCTCTCAAAACTTTATTCTTCCATAGAGCCGAAGCAATCTGGATATAAGTTCCACGAAACAACGTTAACATCTTACCCAAACTTTCAAGGCCTTTGTGTTAACATTTGTTTTGCTCGGCCATTCAACCGACTTGACTCGGACGACTGTCTGTGTTTTGTTTGGTTCAATATTTTCACCTACAACAACTGAATCATCCAGAATTTGTAACACGGACGGAGAAATGGGAGAAAGTGAAATATCATGGAGGTACGTACATTTATTTGATTTTCACGCTGCAGGAGTTTATATTCTTGTGGTCGGCAACCTTCTACGAGGAGAAGTCGGCTCGATCGCATTTCCTCTAGAGCAGCTCGTTTCGGGGCAGAGCTGGAGTCAGTCTGACTCAAACATTCCCTAGCACATGTACTGTCCCTCTTCTTTACGACCAGACCTGCGTTTGTTGCTTTCGAATGATAACACTCGTAAAGATCTGCCTTCGTAGATATTTATATTTCACACCTCGTCTTTTCGTGAACTTCTGGACACAGTGTTTCCAAATATATGGCGAATTTAAGTGAACTTCGAAGCCAAGAGTAGAAAGCTCTACTTTTATACTAGATTCTTGTCATTATGTTTCACAATATCAGCAAAACTAGGATCTGGAAAAAACATAAGAAACAACTAGACGTTTGGTGTAAATGAATACCACTACGGATGAACTGTTTCGAAAAGTAAACATGGTGTCATCCCGGGAAGTTATTAGCCAATCATATGACTTTATGACAATCTTCCGTCAATAGCCAATCAGCGCGCGGTCTTCAAATATTGGAGAAGAAACACGTGACCAGAACACGATTATCAATGGAGTTTAGCAGACGTCTCTTTCCCGATTTTTGCAGGGAGAGAGAACGTCTGCACGCAGGCTAGTATAACCAAGCTACTATACTAAGTGATTTTTGTTTGCAGAGCGCGCACGGTCGATTATCGATCGTTTATATACATCAGTTTAATGGTAAACCATTCGCAGCTGGTCAAATCATATTCTACACTGATTGCTCCTGCTCCAACACATTTATTACATAACGAAAACAGCTAGGAAATTACCTCGTGTGCTGTTAACTTACCGTCCTAAGAGTTTCCAGGTTCTTTCAGATACCCAGTCGAGAGTGTGAAGAAGTTCTACTTTCTTCATCTGAACCCCAAAGGCGATTGTTTTCGGCCGACCATGGTACATCACATCAATTTAAAAGTCTAAAACTGCTTCACTCCCAACTAAAATTGAGGGACATGAAGGTAATGTTATACTGAACCGGAAAGAGATTAGTAGTGCTTTTAACAAACATTTTGTTGAAGTTGGGGCCTATTTTGGCTGGGCAAATTCCGCATTCCCCACTGAGCTTTGAGTCGTTTATTCAACCAACAGTCTCAACCTTTGAGCTGAGAGATTTCGAAGTTTCGGAAATACTTAATATTATCAAAAAGTTATCGGCAAATAAAGCCAGTGGATTGGACTGAATACCAGCTAGTCTACTTCATCTATGCGCGTCATCTATAGCTAAACCGCTAGCTCATATCTTCAATCTCTCTATCAATCATGGTACTTTGCCGACTAATTGGAAGAATGCAAGAGTGTCTCCATTATATAAAGAGGGATCTAGATCAATCCTTAATAATTATAGACCTATTTCTGTTGTTGCAAAATACTTGAACGAGCGATTTTTAATCAATTTTATGCATACTTAGTTGATAACAACCTCCTTAGTAAATATCAGTCTGGTTTTAGGCCGCTACATTCCACTGTAACAGCTTTGTTGGATCTCAACAAATGAATGGTTTATGAATATTGATAATGGCCTTACTAATGTGGTATTATTTTTAGATCTAAAAAAGGCCGTTGATACTATAGACCATTCAATTTTGATATCAAAAATGAGGCTTTATGGTGTACAGCCCAAAACCATATCTTGGTTTGACCCGTACCTTTCAGGGCGATCCCAACAAACAGTAATCGCTGGTATCCTCTCGGATTCAAATGTACTAGCCTGTGGTATCCCACATTGGTCAATACTAGGTCCATTGCTATTTTTGCTATACATTAACGATTTACCAAACTCAAACCTGGTATCAAACGTTCGTATGTATGCTGATGACACAAGTCTGACGTATGCATCGAACACCCCTGAGGAGTTATCACATGTAATGAACAATGATTTAGCTAATGTGCATGAGTGGCTAAATGCCAACAAACTGAGCCTAAACGCAACGAAAACAATGTGTATGTTCTTAGGTACTCGCACTAGGCTCGGTAGGATACCTGACAATCCGGGAATTAGCACGTCAAATGGTTGTTCAATTGAAAGAGTTAAATCCTACAAATGTCTAGGCGTCCATGTTGATGCATTACTCACGTGGGAATGTCATATTGATACTATCTGTAAGAAAGTTTCCAAAGGACGTCAGGTGTCTTAAGAAGAGTGAAGCCATTTGTACCTTCTAATATCCTGTTTTATATCTATAATTCTTTAATATAATAGGCCCCCACCTTGATTATTGCAGCTCTGTATGGGGTTCCATGGGAAAGGGTTTGTCTGATAAAGTTCAAAAACTTTAAAATAGGGCTGCCAAAATCATTACAGGGTCAAACTACGACATTAGATCTAGGGACATTCTACAGCAACTTGGTTGGAAAAACCTTTCGGAACGGCGAAACGACCAAATGGCCTGTATGATGTATAAGACAATGAATGGCCTGGTATCTGGCTGTTTATCCCAGCTTTTTACAAAAAACAGGCGATGTCACCGTTACAGTTTACGTAATTCAGAACATAGCTTGGTCGTTCCTAGGTCAAACTCTGAGGCACTAAAAAAAGCTACTCCTACAGAGGCGCTCGTCTATGGAATGGTCTCTCAGAAAATCTGACTGAAGCTGGTAGTCTTTCTGTTTTTAAGACGTACCTTAATAGTAATGGTAGTTGAAAGTGGTTAAATGATGTTTTTGGATTTTTAGATCTATTTAGATTTTATTGTTGGATCACGACTCTCCGGAAGAGCGTCATTGTATGATTGAGACTCCGTGTTTAAATAAAGAGTTTATTATTATATTATTATTATTACAGTGTTTTTAACATTCCAAATCCGCAAATTGTGAGCAAATGCGGTATTTACCAGATTTGCACCATATTTACTACCACTAGTAAATCCCTTTTTTCGTCCAGTGTTAGTACTTTTAACTAACTAAAGAGTCTTATGAACTGAACTGTACTTTGGATCCCGAATAAAAGAGCATTTGAGGGCTTATTTCCAACTGTTCTCTAACCATCAGCTAACTTTGAAAATGTTTACTTCTCTCAAATTCAAAAGGACACCAAAATATTGTACAAACTGGCGCACGCGCGCCACTAGATTCCCGCCAAAATCATGAAATTAAGATGTGCCATTTGCGAGTTTTTACAACAACAACACTTTATTTAGCACTCTAAGAATTACAAATACAAAGATAATTAATTATGTCAATCACAGAATAAAAGGTGCAGGCCACCTGCAATAACCATAAGGGCTAGACGAGGCAGGTGGCCATTAAATTAGGAAGATACATTTGCGATCAGGAAAGGACTATATCGTGCAAAACAAGCAAGCACGTAAGCAAGCTGGAAAACAAAGACTAGACTACTAAATATAAAAAAAGGAAAATAAAAATTGAGATTGAGTACCGGTATATGTAGAGAAAAAAAAGAGTAGAAGCTGAATACCAACACAAAAGGAAATAAACAGAGCCAGATATCAATCTTTAATATATGTTAATTAGGTGAACCTTTAGTTTTCGCATGAAAGAAAATATACTTAAAGATTTAAAGGACTCATCGACAACACTCCATATTTTAGGTCCAGCGAATCTAATGTTGAACATACCATAATTAGTACGGGCTGAAGGCAGAGTAAATGTAGATTTGGCCGATGCAAGGCGTGTGTTATAATGATGCTAACTCAAGGCTCACAGAAGTAAAAAAGTTACAGAACTGTTTTGGTTGAAATATGTTTTGTTATCGATGTCTTGAATAATATAACAATTATCTTGCTCGATCTTGCGGAATATCGCTTTATTTAAGTCAAATTGGGCCTTCGTCCCTCGTCGGTGATATTCCGCGCGATCTTGCAGGATAATTGTTAAATAGATGGCGCCTGGCTCACCACACAGATGGCGTGTTTCCCAATAAACAGCGGCTGGGTGATTCTAACTAAATATGAAATAAATTATTTCGTTTTCATTGTACATATAAATACGAGAAAGTTCTGAGATTTAATCTTTCTAACAGGAAGGAGTCACGCCAATAAAGATTTGTTACTTCAAACATTTGCGACAGTTTTAAAGTCTCGCCTCAGTCAGTGTCCTTGGAGCACCTCACGAGCTATCACTTTTCTTTCCTGTGTAATCTAATTCTGAAGTAAACAAAAAGTTATTCAGGATACGATATGTTGATTATCGTACGTATTGCTTCAAATCATCCTCACTGGAAGCCATACAAAATGGAGGCTGAGAAGGTTCTTAATGACCACAAACAAATGCCCTTCAATGTATGAAGGTCCTTTCTCGCACGATAAGACTTAGTGAGAATCGAGCCATCAATATACTAATTTACCTCTCTGGCCACAGTTCGACAGGTCACAAAATACTAATTCTAATCTGCGCCCCAAGCGGAAAGTCTCAAACAAAAAACCACTAGGACAAGAAACATATATGGAGAAGACTCCTGCTTACAGGACGACCAGAAAAAGGAAGGTAACCAGTGTTATTTGCATGTATACAAAACACTTTTATGTGTTTTATTGAAAAAAAAACAGTTGCATCGTATAGTTAAAATAGCTGGCCTTCAAGGCTAAATAATAAAGAGAAAGACAAGGAAAATGTTGACTGATTAGATTAATTCGCAACATACAAAAACAAAAGGAAATGTGCCAGTTCCTGAAAGGCAATGGCCTCATTAGAAAAATATTTTCCGCTATTTAAGTGAATACAATGGAGCTTGATAGGACAGAATAGACACCCCTGATTCAACTTTTTTTTTTATTTAAACATATATATTCTTTGTGTTTGCTCCAGGAGCAGGAGCTCATCTAGGGAGCTTACACAACATTTATTTACTAATAATTACAGGAAACGAAAGGAGGAACTAAGCTGCATACATAAAATGTACATGAACATTACTAGACTTAAATTGAAACAACACAAAAACATAATAGGCTAGAAAATGACGATACAGAAGGCGAGTTGCAAGGACAAATCAGAAAAAAAACGATTTGACTTCCGATTTGGACTTCCTTAAAAATACATTCGTTTTGTGCTAGTGATAAGCTGGAGTCTCCCAACAGTAAAGTTCTTAACTTAAATTTGTCTGTGAAGTTTGCCAATTACTAATAATAAGTGCAACAGAGGTAAGGAGTTTGGATCGTTGGGCAGCATACATGGGACAGTAAAAGAAAAAAATGCATTGATGTTTCATTGGAAAATCCACAAAAACAACTTGGATTCAACTTGGTTTCAGCTTTCCAATTTCCCGTACTCCTTCGACAACGTTTTTGAAATAAATTAATAGGTATATACTTATCTACTGGATACGATTTATCTCAGATAGGTGGTAGGTGGATAGCGTTATACATGCATCCTGTTAACAACCGGCCACATATACTTATTTAATTACGTTTTGAACAACTGGCGCCTGAATTTGTCTTCCTTATATAAATAAAATATCGACGGGTTCGATTTATGTTTTTATTAAATGTAAAGTAAATCAACCTTATTAACGTCGGTAACTGGTGACAGTCTGGCGGTCATGTCGCACTATCTACTGGTTACTTGCTTTGATGGTTTAAGTCTGACTAACTTCAAAGAACAAGGCCCTGAGATTCCCACACACCATAATGTATAGACAAATGACCCTATTGAACTGCATTAGGCATGTTAAAAATGAATAATTTCATCTAAATTCTCCTTTATTTGCATAAGTTAATTCCGGCAGTTAACATTATTTCATTTCAGAAAAAGGGACTAAAATGACATAAAATAATTCTCCTCAGATTCTAAATATTCAGTTACAAAAATGCATATTTCATATCAAATATAGGCTTTCAAGTTTGCACTAACCTCACTTTCTGTCCCTGAACATTTAAATATCCCCATTCCGTAAGTACTTCACTGCAAGCTAGATTCAACCACTCTCCACTGACCGCAAAGCATGCCGGAAAATCGAAAACAACCGGCGGCATGGCACTCCCCCATCTTCATTCTTAAAAATGCAATGTTAATATAGAAGTCTAAAGCCATTTCGACCTAATGCCTTCATATTGTAATCAATGGCAAGCAAATGTTGTCCAATATTCCCCAAAAAGCAATGATAGGTTGCTCGAGACCTCCATTTATAAAGCCCACGCTAAAGTGACATAGGAAATCCTAGCCCATCCTACAACAGAGAAATGAAACTGCTTCTCTGTCACAATTACTGAGTTGCACGTGACGTCATCGCCGCCATCTTGGTTGACATTAACAAAATATTTCTCGTTCGATCAATCATGAAACTGCGGTCATGGGTCAGGAAAGGCCACAAAGTTTTGAACACCGGGATAACATTTATTACCGAACACGAGCCATAGACCGTCAACAAGATAGTATTTACGGCATCATTCCCGCCGATTTACGAGTCAACTCGTGCATGCGCCCTAGTTACTCAGCTCTAAATAGGATCCGTCAAAACATATGAGCCAAATTGCTGTCAGCGGTAAACAACATACTAACACAAACCCGAACCAGAACCAAAAACAAGCCTAACCGATGTTTTAGGAGAAGAGAACATAAACGAGAGAAAACACATTGTCGGTTTTACTGCGATTCGAACACATGTCCTTTCACGCGCGTGTAATGCAAACGCTTTAACTACTGCGCTAAGCAGACCATACATCGAATTGTGACAAATGTTCATATTTATACTTGATGCTCTACCTAAGAGACATGCTGTAGTTTTAATTAGCGAAGTTTACCGATTACAGCAAATTAGGTCATATGGTTTTGGCGGAGCCTATTTAGCCGGACTTTGGTTTCGATGGGTCATTCGGAAGATCGAAGAGTGGGAGAATTGGTCGAGACAAAGAGCAAAGAGCGTGCCTGCATGAGTGTCAAAATCATCGGAAGTATTTAGAGTTACTGCATTGTATTGTATTGTATCGTATCGTATTGAAGAAAAGGAGGTTTTCCGTTAACAGCCTGATTACTATGTGTAACTGTATATGTTAATTTTAAAGAATTATTTATAATAAACTTACGTAATTATTGATTTCATATAGCTATTAATCTGTGTTGACTGATGGAAGAACAAAACAAGACCTTGGTGAAGGAAATGTAAACGATGATTATTACTAACCTGAGTATCGGTCCCAGTGGAGGATGGAGAGGGGGACCCTGGGTTCCAGAGGTTCTACTGCCCTCTGGGAGAACCTCTGGGCGCGCGAAGTATGTCTGACTCTGTCTGAGTCAGAATTTGATCCTGGCCCTCTGATTGGCTTAGAGAAAATTCATTTGCAACGATTGCTGCGATTGGATCACGCCATAGCAGTTTCCGAGGACGCCATTGTTTACCCGTTCCGTGTCGAGGAATCCATCGCGTCGCTGGAATTCGCACGAGTTCCATCGAGCTCTATAACACTCCAGAAAACGGCCGAATTAAAGGCATTTAAACCAGCTGACATGTTATTTGTAGTGCTTCTGCCCTTAGGAGCTGAGAGGTAAGTGTAATTAATTTCAGCTGTCGGAAAGTGCTGGCTTTTCATAAACCGTTGAAATCAAACCTACGTGGACAAAACCGGTTTAATCAATTTGGTAGAAAAAGGTTTCTCAGGTGTCAATCAAAAGGGATTAGTCTGGCATGGACGTGAGATTCATACTTCACGCGCCCAGAGGTTCTCCCAGCCTTCTCGTCGATCTAAACTTTGGCTTAGAGAGGGCAGTAGAATTGGGAGAGGGGAAGAAGAGAGTCGGGCCTGACACAAAACTATTCAAGGGCTTGCGTGAAACGTCCAGATTCTGGACGTCGCGCTGATTGGATAAAAGAACAAGACTCAAATATTTTGTCTTACCCCCTTCCAACCTAAATCGCAGCGCCTTTGTTATCAGTAGCCCCTTTGAAGTTTGACGAGTTTCCTATATTCTCCTCTATTAACTATGGTCTCGAAGGCTTGCTTCTCGAAAGAACGGACGTCCTCGGAGTGTTGCTGGCGGGATACGGACAAGTTTAATTTTATACCATGATGTTGTTTCCCAAGATCTTCTCACAGTACTGTAAACCGAACAACAGGAGAAACAAAGAACTTGATAACAATAAATTGAGTTTCTCGGCTTGTAGTAAATAGTATCAAAGCTGTGGCGCTTGAATGTTGCGAAATTTTGCGCATTCCTTGTAAGCAGAACCACTTTGCCAAAACAATTCCTATGGCAACATAATTTAACTCAAAAGCTTCGCGCGAGATAATTGTAGGCTTATTTATATCCTTGAAGGATTTTGAGTCGTAGCACAAAACAAAGAAACATGGATGAAATACAAGTACCATACTTAGTTCTTAAATATTCTTCACAGAGATCGAAGAACTTTGATGTAAAATCCGGCCGACCTTTCAAAACTAATTGCTGAGCTCGATCAGTGATGACAGTTATGTCAAAAACCGAAAACCGGAAATAAATTTCATTGGTTAATAAAATTGATGGCTCGATAACGTAACATTTGGGGGCAGAAACCATACACCAAGGCTCTGTGTCACGCTGTCTTTCTTTTCCTTTTTTGAGAGCCTGATACTCAGGTTAATTATTACAGACACTTATATCCTAACCTTATATCCGTTGTTTATCTGATTCCTTCCCATCAATATTTTAATAAAAATGGTTGGAACGGACGCCACTTGTTAGTACCGCCAGGGCCCAAGAGTATCTATGCACACACTGCATTTGTTATTTCTGAACATTCAAATTTAGAGAACGAAAGATAGGAATGGATATATTCGAAACGTTCGAAAAGTCAAGCTAAGGGTTATAACCTTGGCAACTATGGTAACGAGGACTTGGCAAAATAATGATTCAGATAATATATAAACTTAGAGTTACAGGCAATAGCTCTTTTGGTCACTGTTTGGCGTAGTGATATCTAATAAGAAATGCCAAATTGTTTATTTTTCGTCGAAGATACAGGAAGCGGTTACCGGGTCTCCCAAGCCATAGGAATTGGAATTTAGCAGTTACTTCTTGTTCAATCGAGCGACAAAACATCATTTCTTATCAAAAACGGAAATGAAGGAAGATCCGTTTTCACTTTCTTTGACGATACTGTTAACTTTGTGAATATCTTGGTTTGAAATTTTGACAGATTTGGTCTCTGTTCGCGATAATAAAAATAAACAAAATATTTAAGCGCGGGCTTCCTGTAGGTCATTGAAACAACTTTTTAGACCATTGACTGACATGCATACATCTTATTAGATGGTCCTTCTTGTAAGATGGGCTGATATTTTACGATTACAAACGTATTTTTTCAAGCCCCGCAAGGGTTCGGAAAAATACACTCAAGCAACGAGTAAAATGTCAGCCCGTATTACCTGAAAAATCAATTAAAGTTCCTTTAATTGGATCAAACTAAAAAGTATGACATATATATGTTATGAATCTCGTAAAACCAGCTTGTTTTAGCTGTACATGTTTCCAAAGTCCTCTAAATAGTACGGCCGTGTTATCAACCGGTTAATACTGGTTTACTAGCGGATAATTCGGCAATCTAGTGGCTAATACACTGGCAGACCAGTCCTTTTTGTGACCTAATATGGTTTAATTACATCATATTCGTAAAATAATTAGAAGACATCGCATGAACGCGAGTGCTAGACGGAATTTATAGGCACTGAGTGATATTTTGAAAGTTCTAATAATCGTACGAGCCTTTAGGTAAGTGCAATTGAGAACTTTCAAAATATTACTCAGGGCCTATAAATTAAAACAGTTTAGTACGAGCAGTTCATGCGATTTTTTTCATAATATACTGAGCAAACATGAGCTGAGAGCATGCGACTGTGCACTCTACAACCTTTTTATGCACTCGTCAATGACCCGGCAATTAGAATCCATATATTTTGTTGCGTATATTTATAACACAAAATATCCAATCTTTCGTTAACCATTCAACCCGCGAGTTTGCGTCGCGATATGGATTCTAATCCAAAACGGCGGGTAGATCAGTTTAGAGAATACAATGCATGTATTACCATTTTCCGATTATGTTAATTTGCCCTCCGTGAGTATAGCAACATTTACTTGTATTATGATTTTTTTATGTAAAATAAATCTTCTTTATCCAGTCATTCACTAAGGCATGAAAATTACTTTATTTCAATAAGCTTAGACATTATTCAGTAGTCATTCGATAATTAAAGTTCATTTCTTATGATAATTCGCGTAGGTATGTTCATCCGTTTTCTAAACGGTAATCCAAACTAGGTTTTTTTACTTTGATGCGGAAAGAGAGTGCATCAATTTTGTTGAAGTGGCTGTGTAGCAGGAGAGAGTGCCCGTCATCAATTTGAGGAAAAAGGCCTAAGGATGCAATTTTAAGATTATTCTATAACAGCTGAATGTTTCATCAATAGATGATGGCTTTGGCGTTATGTCTTCAACGCTTCAACTATTTTATTCTTTTGTAAGGTGTTTTGCTTCTTAAAAGTTCAAAGATAATTAAATGACAACCAATCACGTTTCAATGCTTTCAATTCCTGAATTAGTAGCTAAATGTAGCAACGGTGACCTAATCTTAAAGAGCTAACCTGGTTAGGCATATGGTCTTAGCAGCTACTTTACGATATCACTAGTAACCTTAGCTGAAATATTTGTATTACATCCGTGCTCTGGTACACATTTTTTGTGTTTGTGCTTATTGACAGATGACATAATTTATTCCAAAACATCCGTCGATCAGCGAGCACTTACTTGATATAGACTGTCGCGAATGAAATATCATTCGGAGGTCCTCCCGACATTTAGCTCCACATACTTATTTCAGGTAAGCAGTCATCACTTGTCGTAGAACAGTTTTATATTCCGTTCCTCGGTGTTTCATTAAGAAATTTACGCTTCTGTTTTGAAATCGAAGTTGGAAGCGATCACCTTTGTCTTATATAATGCAAACTGTACAGACGAAACTTTTCGTAGGTGTAATATTGATTGATGTTAAACAATTATCTAAAGTTTTTTGTTTTTGCTTTTCGGAGTGAAAATAGCCTTATTCGAGATAGCTAACTCCATTAGACATTTTTTTTTTGTTTCTACAGTTTCGTACCTCTGTGTTGAGAATTTGAATAGTTTTAATATAACAGATATTTCCTGCGGAGTTCGAAGAAACAATCAGTGCATGAATACATTCATTAGTACTTCTCGGAACGTAAAAATGTCAATAAATCGAACTAGGGAACGTAATCAAAAATATTTTAAAGCTAGATGTAGTAAAATTAGATTTGACAGGCTCTCTTTATTTTTCATGTTCGAAAAGGACAATAAAAGTACTTTCCTGGTTATCCAATTAATTTTATCATATTTGTCGAATATAAATATAGACTTTAGAATTTAAAACTGGTTACTAAATATTCTCTTCTCTTTCCCTATTCTATGAGAAAATAAAAAAAGGTAAATGTATTTATTTCTATAGCGCAAATTCTATATGGTGATATTCAAATGAGCTTCACTTTGTAAAACGGACTGCTATTTCGACGTCATGTAGTTTACAATCCATGAATTGTTGTTCGGTACCTCCAGGATACAGGAACGGGAAGATAATAATCCCCAACTCTTTCTCGATATAACACCGTCGTCTGTTTTTGTTGTTATGTCACCCTCGTATAGGTTAGAAGAGAAAGGATACATAAGGCTAACAGCTTTGCCTTCCCCCCAAAGACACACGCACGGAGGGAACTCCATTTTCATTATTAGCCAAATTTGCCGAGTACAAAAAAACACACACGAACCTCCGTAGAAATACTGATGAAAGATATCATCAGGTCTGACAAGCTTTACTTTATCTGCAGCAGAAAAGAACCTCGTGCCGAAACGGAATAATATTGTATTTGCTTATTAGAGAATTTCAGTTTTAAAAATGAATATATATTAGTTATATTTCAGCAATGGCCTTTCTGCTGGAGATACTAGGATCAGCAGTTATTTCTACAAAGTGACAAAATATTGCTTAATATACTTGTTACAATTATTTTCACTTCGCGTATTTTCTAATCATGCATCAGTGTATATAACTAAGTGCAGGTTTTGCAATAGTAAAACTGCTTAAGCCAGGCTTCCATATCACGGATCGTCCCAATCGCTTCGATCGCTTGATTCTTTTGTTCTGAATATTAATTTACGCTTCGATTCACACCGAACAAAAGGTTCAAGAGATCGAGGAGATCGGGACGATCATCTGGAAACCAGGCTTTAGGTAAAATTAACATGGCTCTGTTTTTCCCCCATGCGAGTTGTGGCCTAATAGACCGATTTAGCTTGTATATTTAGTGTTCCAATTAATACCATGTGACAGCTCTCCAGAGGATTCGGTGCTTTGTTTTCTAATTAGAGGAATTGGTACATTTCCTCTTGGGATACATAAAAAAACAAGAGAACATTTCTCAATGGGAAAGTAAGGTGACCTGAATTGGGACAACAACTGTACAGTCTAAATCGGTCTATTATATCATAGGCTTCTCTCGGTAATATTCTTCACTTGTCATATGATCACGTGAACCTAAAACATTTTGGATTCAGTAACACCTGCAAGTCTGTTAAGCCTCATAAGAGTGTATATACCCACAACATGCTGCCACATAAATGAAGTAAATCGACAAGACCACTTTCATTCTATGCTTCATTGTTATGCTCAAAGTTTCAATATTAGTCTCAGAGACGAATTAAATTTATTGTATTCTCCGAGAAAATAATACATTTAATTTGTCTCCAAGACTCATAATGAACGTTTGTGTGAGACAAGCGAAGCATCTATCGGAAGTACGTTATTGTGTCGCATAATAAGAATACTATGAACATAATTAGACTCACTTCTGACACTGAATTAACTCATTAGTAAAACCTCTTAGGAAGCGTCTTATCACGCATAACTCAATTTCTATAATCGTATATATCACATATCGTAACAGCCAACTGGAATCAAGGGGATAGAATCACATATTACTTAAATTAGTGAATAAGTGCATCGATAAAAGTTCCGCACATGTTAGGAATCTAACTCTGACACTTCCCTAACCAAAATACGTTCATTAAAATTGTATCAATAAGCCCTGGTCATACGGTTTCAACATCTCTTCAACCTCGCAAAGATAAACATAACTTTCTTCTTGTGTATACGCGAAGACGTTTATAGTTGAAATATGCCTCCAAGGCGTTGTGTTGTGCAGGCGAGGGTTGAGTGTATGACATCATTTCCGGTGAATAACCCTTTGTATAAAGCTGAACAAAAGGAATGGCCTCCAGTAATGGCTGACGTTAACGTTTAGATTCAATTTTCGGAGTTAAAAAATAAGACTTCTTGTCGTCGTATCGATTGGACTGGTAATATTATATCAACTCTACTTTATGAATATGCAAAAACATTGATATGTCAAAATGTGATCGTAGATGTTGCATGACTACTTTTTATGCACACTATTTCGCGCGACATGGTTGTCGTGTTAAGTGTATGACATCACTTCCGCTGAATAATGAGAACGGCTCACAGTAAGCTAAAAGGGCGGACATGATTTTACTGGTAAACTCTCCTAAAATTTGGTGGTTTAACTTGCCCATTTGGGAATATTTTTACTATTTCGGATAATTCTAACACTGATTGACCTATTGACACTGAAAAAGTTGCAAATAAAAATGGTAAATTTTCTGTGTCAAACGGGTTTCAACATCGGTTCATCATTCCGAGAAGAAACGGTTTCAACATTTGGTCAACAGTCTTAACTATTTATAAACTGTTACTGTTCTCGGAAATGTTTTCCGGCCATGTCAAATGGTTTCAACGTTAACATTGTTTTCAACAAATGTTGACCGATGTTGTACGATATTGTACCGATTGACCAAGGCTATACTCTAGTTAACTTATGTGAGCCGGTTGCAGCAGAGTTACTAAATCAGGTCATAGTCAATAGAGTGGAATGGTTATGAAACCCAGCGACCGTCTTTGTTGTATGTCTTTCTTAGCTTTTTCCCATTACCATGCACAAAACCAATGTGTTAATCAATCAGCCAATAGAAACGTGCGAGTTCAGTCGTTCAAGGGACGCTATTAAACTATGA
Organism: Actinernus sp. WN-2022; assembly: GCA_030867875.1. Taxonomy (NCBI): domain Eukaryota; kingdom Metazoa; phylum Cnidaria; class Anthozoa; order Actiniaria; family Actinernidae; genus Actinernus; species Actinernus sp. WN-2022. The sequence continues at coordinate 34,991,916 of JAOWCC010001210.1, forward strand.
CCGTGCACAATCTTTTGTCTTACCACTTTCCAACATAAATCTCAGCGCCTTTGTTAGCCCTTTGAAGTTTGCCGGATTTCATAACCATTCCACTCTATTAACTATGATCAGCTACATCAAATATTTATTGAAAGATAAACATATCGAGCGAATCATTAGTTTAGGTGATGGTACATCGTACAGAAAGAAAACCCTAGTACGCCGAAAGGCTTCGTATTGAAACGAAATCAGAACAAAGCATTAATTAATATATAAATATAACATTACCTACTCTCGGACAGAATGAATTCTCAGGCGCGCATATAAACAAATAAATAGCTCTCTAGACTAGAGGCACACAAAAACATTTTCAAACCTGTTCGAGACTCTTCACTTTATATAGATACTAACCCTATCACTTCTTTTCTTGGCTCGCAAAAATTCAGTAACCGCAAAAATGCAGAAATCGCTAACCTTCCTCGTGATGTATCAGTCATTGCAGTCCCCCCCCCCCCCCCCCCCCCCCACACACACACAAAAAAAAAATCCCAAAGCAACACAACTCCACTAGAACACTTATCAGTTAACCCGGCTTTATCACATGAATATACTTTTTGCGTCCTGTGGCTATTTTCCACTGCTGAGAGAGTAAATTATCAAGGTAACTCCGCACACCAGCTATCGAACACCCTGTGAATGAAACATGACGAATTGGAGCGCGAGCGCGGCCGCGGCGAAGATTTCTTTTGGCGGGAATTTATTTTTACCCAGAGTGTAAACGAACAAATTTATAGTGAAAAAGGCAAAGGAAAGCTAAGTTATCGCAAAGAAACGGTTTATTATTAGAATGTGAAAACTTTATAGCACAGCGAAGAAGCTATAAAGCAACTAAATGCAACGAGGCAGCAACAACGCTTGCTAGAAACGAAGTACGTTTTACAGGCCTAAATAGTCGCTGAACAACTCTAGCCTCATTCAAAACATTAATTTGTAAAGGTTTTTCCATGATTAGAAAGCACACACACATCGAGTGTTAGGAACTGGGTATTGCTTGTCCGATAATAGATTAATCTGTCCGATAATGGGTTTGTCAACAACTGATATCTTCAGTCGATTTTCAGGGAGAATAGTGATATTCGAAAGGAATCTGGTTATGCAAACTTAGTCACATCTACTAAAGATTACGAAGGAAGAAAACATTGGCAATAGCCCTCTTCGTTAAAGGATTGTGCCTAGAGATTTCTATTGCACCGGAAAATCCATCAATATTGGGCGAGTTTTCACATTTGCATTCTTAGAATCATTTCTAGATCTAGGGAGGAACACTTGATGTTCCTGTTTTGACTGTAAAAACTGTTCTTCGTTTGCAACCACGTGCTATTGGGTTGCATCGATGTCACGAAAAATATTTTTCATTGCTAAATAAAATAAAATGAAAAAAATCTTGAAGAGGTATCAAAACTACCCATCTGGACCAAATTTTGAAGCACAAGAGCATTTCGTTACAGAGTTATGTGCGAACGAATATCTGAAATACGGAGGCCGGTTGCAAGATTTCAATTCACTTGAATCTGCAGGTTAGTTATTTTCGAATGAAAGAAACTATTAAAGAAAGTAGACTATCTAGGAGTTAATATTAAGCCGGCTAAGTACTTGATATTTGAACACATGACTCCAAGAGAAACGTTTCTAAATGTACAATGTACAACGTACAAATCATATTCGCACGGCGTCAACTAAACTGACCGAACGTAAAATATTCTTCGCAGTGTTCTACTTAGTTGGATATTTAAAAGTTCTGTTTTTATTCATTGCCTATTGAAATGACATTTCTTTGAGAGATTTACCGTAGAATGATTTAATTCATGCGAAATATTTGACTTCTTTATGAAATTGTTATTGACCTCTATGGTATTACAGAGAATACCCTATGTTCTAGGCTTGTTTGAAATGGTGAAAATTTGACCTTTCCTGACCCATGACCGCGTAAGAAAAAGCCTGGGTCGATTCTTGATCTTACGTCATCCAACTCATTCGACTTTGCAATAATTTGAATAAATATTTAGCATTTTGTCTAAAATAACTGTTTTCTTTACTAACAACTCACAGACTGTGTATATTCTCTATATATCGATGTTGTTGTGATGGAAAGGCGCCATGGAGAATAATGCATTAATGAGGTGATGTAAGATCAAGAATCGACCCAGGCTTTTTCTTGCGCAGTCATGGGTCAGGAAAGGTCAAATTTTCACCATTTCAAACAAGCCTAGAACATAGAGTATTCTCTGTAAGCCAAACATTTCTTCGCAGAAGTACTCAAAACCTTTCGAAGATTCATATGTATAAAAATTGCAAAAGGGGTTAGTTGCACTTTAACTATAGGGGGATTACTATATATTTTTAACATATTTTTTTAAAGGAGCGCATTCAACCAAGATGCATTGCGAGCTCAAATTTCTCGATCCGCCATTTTCGGGGCCCCCGATAATGGCTCTGGAGAGCTTCTCGAAACAAATCCTATTCCATCGGTCTCACAGGGGCATACCAGTTGTTTATTTATAGGGGAATATGTTCCTTATTTATTTGATTTTGTGTTCAGTCATATATTTCCAAATTTTCACCTGCCAGGGAAAGTATTTAACGTACTCTGGAGTTGCCTTTGGGCAGTGAAATTATTACTAGAGCCTGTAATGGAGTTAGGCGACTGTTTCATCGTACATGTAATTCCTACAGTTTATCCAAACCACGGCCTTTCTACATTCATTTGGCTTGATCGGACCGCTTTACCTAAGTGGTATGAAATTTAAAGGCCGGTCAAATGAGCTGAGCCTTTTGCCGAATCATCATCACACACGTACACGTGCTCCTTTAATATCAAATGATGAATTTTGTTACTAGAATATAACAAGTACCTTATCCGACCCTATCTCTAAAATCTTAAACCAGTTGTTCGTTTTAACATCTTTGAACCCCCATTCATCTAAACTTGTGTGATTTTCTATACAATTTTCAATACGATTGCCCCAATACATTTCTATTTTCCTTTGATTTAAAAAAACCTAAAGAATAAAGTTTTCTTGATAATCCGGAATTAGTAATCCACTTATAGATAAATCAGTTGTCTAGAATGGAGAGCTGCACGACTCCGTCACGATTTGGTCCTTTTTTGTTTCAGTTGTAATTGGATGTATCAGGAGTCCATTATCCTGGATGTATTATTTTCCAATTTGAAATCAAATATTGAATTTGTTACGATATAGAATATAGCATATCCCTTATCTTACATTATATGGTATTAGGTAACGTAAGTCATTTTTCGAATATTTTCGAATAAGTTGTCGTAAGTAATAATAACTAAAACGAAACGATTGGCATCTTTAATTACAAAACGCGACCTGCATTGAAAAAGGTATAACTAACTAACTTATAAGCTTTTAATTCAACAACACCTTAACCACATAATGTCCTCCACCGTTATATTACTTTATTCATAGGCAACTCGCAAAATGGGCAGAATTTCATACGTTACTAGACGACAGCCAAAAGTTGGAGTAAAAATAGCTATTTTGTATGGTAGGTGGGGGTACTTAACTATACGTAAATAGATACATAAATGTTTTTGAAGAAACTCATATGAAGGATACAAAATTATATATACAATGTACACGAAGTTTCAACTCGATCAAAAGGAAATACAAAGCCGAATAAACAACCTATAGACCAGTTTACGGTTCATGCGCAGTTGAACAAATTCTTTGTTTATTTGGCGGGCAGGCAGATGTTAGACAATGGTGGCCCGCAAGTTGAAACAAAAGACTTTAACAGCTGCGCATGAATAGTAAACTGGTCTAATATGAAGTACAACAAAAGCCGAGTTATTAGTACTTGTAACATTGACAAGGACACCTCTTTTTCAGTTGAATTCTTTTTAATTGCTATCTAAAATCAACCAATCACGTCATAGCTATAGTGCTCATTGATTTGAAGTACCTAAGATATATTGAAAGGTATCTAATTGTATATTTCGATGACTTGACAGATGCTACTGAACTCAAGTTCTTGACTATTTGAATACATTTTCTATAGTATTGCTTTATATCGTTCAAACAGGGCTAGTACTTGTCATTTAATCATTTGGGCTAGTTCAAAATTGCCTCGGGAAAGTAAATCTCAAGAATTCGGGCAAGCTGAAATTTCAATTGTTTTTGAATCCTGAAAGGTATAGACTGGTATTTTTGACGTTTTTAAGAATTACGTTTTGACCCAAATCACAAGCTCTAGTTGTTCAGCTAGATTTTACCAAAAGACAGGCAGCGACATTGTTCTTGATATATCAGTTGTCACATCGCGGTCGGTGTAATTGGTGTCTATATTCTTCATTCAGGTAGGAAATATACTGATGCAATGCATTTTTATTTTCCTTTGATTTAAAAATAATAATATGTTAAAATATATAGTAATCCCCCTACATAGTTAAATGTATAGAGCTACTCGAATCTCGATTTGACCTTAATTTTTATTGTTTCAGTTGAAAGTGGATACTGACAACGTTCTGATGCACTCTTCAAATTTGAAATCAAATATCGAATTTTGTTACTAGAATATAACAAGTACCTTATCCGACCCTATCTCTAAAATCTTAAACCAGTTGTGCGTTTTAACATCTTTGAACGCCCATTCATCTAAACATGTGTGATTTTGACTATCACGGTTTTTAATCCCTTATGTTTTCAAGGTTTTTGTTACCGTACATTTTTTTCTAATTATTTCTACTTACATTTTTATGTTTTCGTTTTGCAAATATATCCCACCCACTACTTTTCTTGCGAAAAACGTATTTTACCAAGCTACTTCTCAGTCAGTTTAAGACTATAGATGGTTTGCACTCAATCCCGAGAGATTCAAATGACAAAGGGCATGGCGGCCATGTTGGTGTACAGAACAAAAGAAGCTAACGAGGAATCTATTGATAACTGTACACCAACATGGCGGCTATGAAGTCACGTGCAAAGGGTCCATAGTTTGGCATAAGCCAATTACCAGGAGCGTCCATCTGCCATATTAGGTATTTGAGTCAGCGTACGGACCGGATTGAGCTATATTTAGAACAGATCTCACTGGAGTTCACGTGCTCGCACTTTGGAAATCCAATCAAACCATAGTCAGGACAATGCAGCGTTAGTAAAACCATTTCAAAGAACAATAGATATTTCTTAATCTCGAAAATTACGGCAAGCATATGCACCATCGCAGCAGAGTTGAAGACAGTTACTCGGGAAACATGCTCTAAAAATAGCTCAAACCGGTCATACGCTGACTCACGGGTATAGTATATATGGACGCTCCTAGTAATGGGCTTCTGGGTTTGGTCATACCGGCTCAATTACACACACACACACACTTGAAATTTCTCCCCGCCTTCCCTGATAACGCCTTTACTGTTGAAGAAATCCTCATTTTTATTTATACCGGTAGAACATTGCAAATGGCAGTCCACGAATACATATTAATACTCATGGGAATTTGTCACACAACTATACTATTAAATTCCATGCGTCTGTCTGTCTGTGTATATGTGTTTGTACCGTCTAGCGAGCTGATTGGTCGAATAACGTCCGCCGTTCAAAGATTTGATTGGTCAAACCAACTCGAAAACGTTCGATCCATTCTGAATTCAAGCTTAGCTGTGCTTCTTATCTCTTTTCCGAACATAAAGGTTTAAAAATCCACTTTATACTGTAAATTACCTGCTTTTTCTATCCCATTTGGCTAGGCAATAATAGGATATGGATGTTTATGAAGTATTTTCTTGATAAAAAAAAACACAGCAGAAACGCTGTTCCAAATAGGGGGAAATTACGCTTGGCCTTTGAACTGTTCAAAATGTAGCGACGTTAATTTTCATGTGAAATGGTTTACGCTATTTTCTCTGGCGTACGGCGGTCTTCGTGTCAATTCGATCCGTAATATTTCAAACTTGGCTGAAGAAGAAATAATTCATTCGAAAGCTCAATGCAACAATTTATTGCAAAAGTACAATACTCACTTATGTATTAATGAGACGTATAATTAGCCAAAGTATTTTCTCAATAATTCACAAGATAAATTGTTCACCGAGAAATATAGAGATAGCTACATTGTAAAAAAACTCGAACCGAGGATAGGTAATACCTTATTCTGACCTCAACAAGTCAGAATTGGAAGATTTGGAATTCCATCCAGTCAAAAAGTCCCGAAATTAAAGAACTATTTCTTTGAAGGCACCATTTACTTCAGGTAACCATAAAATTGTAAGTATTTTAATAGCTGTCGAACGCTATAACGTTTACCTTTAAACGGCAAGGATGCAAGTTATCACTAGATGGCCAGTTATCGAAGCTCAAACACTTTATTTTAATTGTAAAATACTATATTTCCTGTCTGGCCGTCAGGCTAATGCGAGGCGAATCGAAACTAATGAGACAGACTTCAATTCCAGTTAGGAAGAAATATCGTCCGCATTTGAGTTCGATGCGGTGATGAAGTTCCATTGTGAAGAGTAAGCATATATTTATTTAATAATTCCTGTTGAAAGCGTTTTAGTTCACATTTTAATGATCACGACAAACAGAAAAAGCGTTTATAAAAAAAATTTAACGTGAGAGGTTCTCCCTCGGCGATATTGACTTAAACTAATGTGAAAACAGTCGGCTACGAACTGTTTTCACGTCAATTTAGTCAATAGTACCTATTTTTCAATTCTAGAGTTTCAACCGTGTCATTTTTGTATAGACCCTTTGCACGTGACGTCATAGCCGCCATGTTGGTGTACAGGTAACAATATATTATTCGTTAGCTTCTTTTGTTCTGTACACCAACATGGCCGCCATGCCCTTTGTCATTTGAATCTCTGGGGATTGAATGCAAACCATCTATTGATGAATTCTGGCACGAAGTGACGGCCTATTTTATGGTTTAACTTTATATAATTGCACTTGGATATTGTGTCTAATTCACTATTGTTTACATCATTCATAGTCCGAATACCAAAACGATTGGAAACATCGGGAAGTTAAAGGGGGAAGTCGAAAAATGAATCCGATTAAAAAACTATGAATAATTAGTTTTTTTTTTCTTTTAAATTAAGAAGTCAAATCAGTGATTAAATATGCGATCACTGCGCATGCGTAATACGTGGAAAACTTATATCTCCAAAGTACAGGAGGTTTTCAGTTTCGTCGATTTGAATACACATGCAGTAGTGAAAGCAACTTGTAATTAATCTTTGGTCTCCAAAATTTCTCTAATTATCGATCTAAATTTACGAAATGGAAAATTTCCAGCGTATTTCTATGGAGATTATAAACTAAGTTTGAAATTAGAAGGACATATAAAGAACAACGTGCACATATCAAGTACAACCAAAGGTTTCATAGTATAAGGAATATTAACAAATGCACCTGTTTCTTTGTGCGCGCTTAATAATTGCTCATTACTAACCAGCCAATTACGTTGCAGTTAGTTCCTTGCTACTAGCGGTTTTTATCAAAAGCGGAGTGCTGCGAGTCGTATTTAATATTGCAGTTGAGAAATTTATAGATTATAAAATGCAGGAGTTGTTATGTTGTAGTTCACTCCCTTTTTTTTTGGCAAAACCGGTATTTGTTTTTAGGTGTAACACAAGAGCACAATTTTCAAATGTTTCCCTTTTGTTTAACTGTAAACGATGGCAACCTAATGGTAGCGTAAGAAACAGTGAGAATCATAAGCCTAAAAGTACCTTCCACAAGATTTAAATCAAAACAATTTTAATGAGCTGAAAATACATTTACTGTGTTGACATTGTCATTATAAACAGTGGCACCCAACCTAACCTAACGGAATATTTCTGTGAAATATCTGTTCGAAGCAATTTTGTCAGATTAGCTTTTTATGAATTTCGAGCACAATAAACTACACGATTTGTACTAATTTTCGTTCATTTGACTCTTAAAAAGATCACCTTAAAATTTTTGAATCGTTAATTTTCACCTTTTATTTTCGTAAATACCAGCTGTATTCCCTAAAAGTTTTGGATACGTTAAATTTTCGCTAAAACATCCGAACAGATTGAACGTTTTTAAATGTTAAAATACTTTTTCTAAGAGTACTTAACACTGTTCAATCTAATGCTAACTGCTACTTTAACACATTTTCTTGCCTTTTTTGTTGAGTGCCTCTGTATAAACTGGAACAGAAAATAATATAAACGATTCCAAAGCTGACCCTGTTTTTTTTGGCATTTCCTGCCTTTACTCTGTATGAGGGTATGAGATAAAGTTTTAAAGTCAATATTATAAACTGCAACTGAAACAATTATTAAATGCTCTAAATCCAAGAGTCACGGTTTGACAGTATATGACGTGAAGTCATACGTGATGGTCATGGTGTCGAATGACAGGAAACTGAAATTTGATTTTTTTTTGAGAAGGAATACTCACCTAAACTTGCTGCAGAAGCTCCACATACCCCACGGCACACAACGTAATACCGAGAGAATCATGTGATTGCAATCACGTTCTCATCACGTGAAGTAATTATAAGCACCACAGGTTATAAGTACCCGGGGCTCCGAAAATCATCTGCACAAAGTGACAAACTCAACTCTCGATTCAAGCTGGCATGTAATCACGCACGAAACCTCAAACGGCACATTAGTATGGTCTGTTGTTCGAGTCTGCCTCAATGTAACCTTACGGTTAGACAATTCGTTTTATCGTTTTAGTTGGAATTTGCTAAATATTTGCTGATTTAAATTTTGAAATCAAATACTGAATCGATCGACTAGAACAGAATACTTAAGTTATCTTGTACTGTTTGTATTAGTTTTTTTTAATCAATTTGAATAAGTTGTCTTCGCCATGAAATTTATGCACAAGGCATTATAATAAACAGTCAAGTTCATTATACTAAACATATTTATCCTATGACACACCCTAAATTCTTTGTTGCAACTGATGGGATAAAATCCCATCACCCACTGTCTTAATTAGGCAAGTGGCAGGGCTTTTGAAGTTAGGAAAATTGTGGGTTAACAAATACTCATTAGTATGCTAGAAGTTGCTCACTTTTGATATACGCTTCACTTGTCACGAACGAATGTTAATATGAGGCTCCGGCGTAAATTAATTTTATCATATTCTGGGGAAAAATGTAACTTGATTTACTCCGGAGCCCTGTATTGAAACCTTGTCGTGAAAAGTGAAGCGTATATGGAAAGCTGGCTATTCATAAACAGACAGTCCACTCTAGATACAATGGAAATCAATGACACACTTGAGGTAACCATTATTTTGTCCACATTGAAGTAAACACAGGTATAATTTTGTTAGATAGATGTAATATGCTCATATGTACATATGAACTATTCAATTATTACAGTCTTCCTTTGTGGTCGTGGGCAGAGAATGAAAGTCTGAGGTGTATTGCGATTGGTTACCAGTCAATTGTGGCGTTCCTCAGAAGCTTACTGGGACCTCTCCTCTATAATGCAAACTGGACAGACGTGAATTGTCGTAGGTTTAATATTGATTGATGTTAAACAATTATCTAAAGTATTTTTTTTTGCTTTTCGCAGTGAAAATAGCCTTATTCGAGATATCTAACCCCATTGGACATTATTTGTTTTTTGTTTTTTTGTTTCTACAGTTTCTTACCTCTGTGTTGAGAATTTCAATAGTTTCAATATAACATATATTTCCTGCGGAGTTCAAGAAACAGTCAGTGCATGAATACATTCATTGGTACTTCTCGGAAAGTGAAAATGTCCTTTTCGCTGGAGATACTAGGATCAGTAGTTATTTCTACAAAGTGACAAAATATTGCTTAATATACTCGTTACAATTATTTTCACTTTGAGCATTTTCTAACCATGCACAGTGTATATAACTAAGTGCAGGTTTTGCATAAAACTGCTTAAGCCAGGTTCCCATATGATTGTCCCGATCGCTTGATTCTTTTGTTCTGCATATTAATTTACGCTTCGATTCACACCGAACAAAAGGTTCAAGAGAGTCGAACAAAAAGTCTAATCGTTTTAGCAAAACCAAGTCAACGTTATATCATGCAAAGAACTGTGAAAAATCTCGCCAAAATAAAATCGTTTTTCTAAGTGATTTTTGTCTGCCGTGTGCGCAAGCACGAGGTTTCTATTGGCAGAGTATCATTGTCGATAGAAACCAAAAGCAAGCAAGTTTAACTGTGTAAGTATAACCAAGCTACTATACTAAGTGATTTTTGTTTCCAGAGCGCGCACGGTCGATTATCGATCGTTAATAGACATCAGTTTAATGGTAAACCATTCGCAGCTGGTCAAATCATATTCTACACTGATTGCTCCTGCTCGAATACATTTATTACATAAAGAAAACAGCTAGAAAATTACCTCGTGTGCTGTTAACTTACCATCCTAACAGTTTCCAGGCTCTTTCAGATACCCATTCGAGAGTGTGAAGAAGTTCTACTTTCTTCATCTGATTGTCATCTTCTCTCAAAGGCGATTGTTTTCGACCGGCCATGGTCATCACATCAATCTAAAAGTGTTTCCGTGATTATTTCGAAGGCTTCGGTTTTAAAGTGGAAAACTTAAGTCGGAGTCAAGTTCAACTGCAAGCGGATCAAAAGTACCAGCACTGCACGGGGCAGTGTAATTTTCATGCGAATAACTAGCGCCACTGGATCACTTTGTGTTAGTGTTTTTAACATTCCAAATCAGCAAATTGTGAGCAAATGCGGTATTTACCAGATTTGCACCATATTTACTACCACTAGTAAAACCGTTTTTTCGTCCAGTGTTAGTACTTTTAACTAACTAAAAGTCTTATGAACTGAACTGTACTTTGGATCCCGAATAAAAGAGCATTTGAGGGCTTGTTTCCAACTGTTTTCTAACCATCAGCTAACTTTGAAAATGTTTACTTCTCTCAAAGCCAAAAGGACACCAAAATTGTGTACAAACTGGCGCACGCGAGCCACTAGATTCCCGCCAAAATCATGAAATTAAGATGTGCCATTTGCGAGTATTTACAACAACAACACTTTATTTAGCACTCTAAGAATTACAAATCCAAAGATAATTAATTATGTCAATCACAGAAAAAAGGTGCAGGCCACCTGCAATAACCATAAGGGCTAGACGAGGCAGGTGGCAATTAAATTAGGAAGATACATTTGCGATCAGGAAAGGACTATATCGGGCAAAACAAGCAAGCACGTAAGCAAGCTGGAAAACAAAGACTAGACTACTAAATAAACTTACAAATAATGACTTATAGTACTAGTAAATGTGATGTAAGATACAAATATTTAAAGGGGCTGTGTCACGGTAAGACTTTAAATTCGTTTTTCCGAGCCGGAAAGAGCTACTTCCACCGATTTTGATATGAAGTAACGAACCTCTCGGCCATGTGGGATGCTTAAAATGAAAGCAAATATGCAAAAATGACTAACAAACAGTATATATAAACAGTCTCCAGGAAAAATATTGAACGTCCTTTCAATCAAGCATTGAGGGAGTGAAGTTTAACAGTTTGTATCCAATTAACAGTTATTAAACGAGCGATTACTCGATACATGCGCAGTACCATGACATAGTCCCTTTAAAAAAAAGGAAAAGAAAAATTGAGATTGAGTACCGGTATATGTAGAGAAAAAAAGAGTAGAAGCTGAATACCAACACAAAAGGAAGTAAACAGAGCCAGATATCAATATTTAATAGATGTTAATTAGGTGAACCTTTAGATTTCGCATGAAAGAAAATATACTTAAAGATTTAAAGGACTCATCGACAACACTCCATATTTTAGGTCCAGCGAATCGAATGTTGAACATACCATAATTAGCACGGGTTGAAGGCAGAGTAAATGTAGATTTGGCTGATACAAGGCGTGTGTTATAATGATGCTAACTCAAGGCTCACAGTAATAAAAAAGTTACAAAACTGTTTTGGATGAAATATGTTTTGTTATCAATGTCTTGAATAATAAAACAATTATCCTGCTCGATCTTGCGGAATATCGCTTTATTTTAGTCAAATTGGGCCTTCGTCCCTCGTCGGTGATATTCCGCGCGATCTTGCAGGATAATTGTTAAATAGATGGCGCCTGGCTAGCCAAACAGATGGCGAGTTTCCCAATAAACAGCGGCTGGGTGATTCTAACAATAGATAGACAGCTCCTTGCTAGCCAATCAAATGGCCAGCTTCCCAATAAACAGTGGTTGGGTTCAGTTATCCAACGATCGATACACGGTACCTGGCTAGCTAAACTAATGTTTCCCAATAGACGGGGCTGGGTATGTTAATATGGTATAGAGGTATTTAGTATTTGCTAACATTTGCCAATTGTTGCACTTTGTCGGCTTCAAGCGACTCGAATACATATCTCCTATTTAACAACCTCCGGCATACATTCATTACATTCCACATAAACCAGTTCATCAATATCAGTAAAGGATTAATTTAGTAATAAATTGTAACTGCAAATATGAAATAAATTATTTAGTTTTCATTGTACATATAAATACGAGAAAGTTCTGAGATTTAATCTTTCTAAGAGGAAGGAGTCACGCCAATAAAGATTTGTTACTTCAAACATTTGCGACAGTTTTAAAGTCTCGCCTCAGTCAGTGTCCTTGGAGCACCTCACAAGCTATCACTTTTCTTTCCTGTGTAATCTAATTCTGAAGTAAACAAAAAGGTATTCAGGATACGTTATGTTGATTATCGTAGGTATTTCTTCAAATCATCCTCACTGGAACCCATACAAAATGGAGGCTGAGAAGGTCCTTAATGACCACAAACAAATGCCCTTCAATGTATGAAGGTCCTTTCTCGCACGATAAGACTTAGTCAGAATCGAGCCATCGATATATTAATTTACCTCTCTGGCCACAGTTCGACAGGTCACAAAATACTAATTCTAATCTGCGCCCCAAGCGGAAAGTCTTAAACAAAAAAGCACTAGGACAAGAAACATATATGGAGAAGACTCCTGCTTACAGGACGACCAGAAAAAGGAAGGTAACCAGTGTTATTTGCAGGTATTTACGCTATTTAAGTGAATAGAATGGAGCCTGATATGACAGAATAGACACCCCTGATTCAACTTTTTTATTTTTATTTAAACATATATATTCTTTGTGTTTGGTCCAGGAACAGGAGCTCATCTAGGCAGCTTACACAACATTTATTTACCAATAATTACAGGAAACCGGCGAATGGAGGAACTAAGCTACATACATACAATGTACATGATCATTACTAGACTTAAATTGAAACATCACAAACAAATAATAGGCTAGAAAATGACAATACAGAAGGCGAGTTGCAAGGACAAATCAGAAAAAAAACGATTTGACTTCCGATTTGGACTTCCTTAAAAATACGTTCGTTTCTGTGCTAGTGATTATTTAAATGTTCAGGGACAGAAAGTGAGGTTAGTGCAAACTTGAAAGCCTATATTTGATATGAAATATGCATTTTTGTAAGAATATTTAGAATCTGAGGAGAATTATTTTATGTCATTTTAGTCCCTTTTTCTGAAATGAAATAATGTTAACTGCCGGAGGTAACTTATGTGGCCGGTTGTTAACAGGATGCATGGATAACGTTATCCGCCTACCAGATAAATCGTATCCAGTAGATAAGTATATACCTATTAATTGATTTCAAAAACGTTGTCGAAGGAGTACGGGAAATTGGAAAGCTGAAACCAAGTTGAATCCAAGTTATTTTTGTGGATTTTCCAATGAAACATGCATCAATGCATTTTTTTCTTTTACTGTCCCATGTATGCTGCCCAACGATCCAAACTCCTTACCTCTGTTGCACTTATTATTAGTAATTGGCAAACTTGCACAGACAAATTTAAGTTAAGAACTTTACTATTTGCAGACTCCAGCCATCCCCATTCCGTAAGTACTTCACTGCAAGCTAAATTCAACCACTCTCCACTGACCGCAAAGCATGCCGGAAAATCCAAAACAACCGGCGGCATGGCACTCTCCCATCTTCATTCTTAAAAATGCAATGTTAATATAGAAGTCTAAAGCCATTTCGATTTAATGCCTTCATATTGTAATCAATGGCAAGCAAATGTTGTCCAATATTCCCCAAAAAGCAATGATAGGTAGCTCCAGACCTCCATTTATAAAGCCCACGCTAAAGTGACATAGGAAATCCTGGCCCATCCTACAACTGAGAAATGAAACTGCTGTCTTGGTTGACGTTAACAAAAGATTCCTCGTTCGATCAATCATGAAACCAAAATATTTGTTTGTTTGATTCAACCAACATGGCCGTCTTTGTTATTTGAATCTCTGGGGATTGATTGCAAACTCGCAAACCAGCAATAGGCGATTTTCATGAATGCGTCGTTTTACTAAAACTACCAGAATTCTTTTTCTTATTCAGATTTTTCAAATCCTTTGGAAATCCCAAGAAAATGGTCCAAATTAGATTCTAGTAGTTGTAGTATATGACGTCATCATGTAAATCGCCTATAACATGCACAGTTTTTGGTTCTTTCTCGATGTAATAAACCCGAAGTTTTGAATTGCAAATTATGTTCAGCAGTGTTTAAGAAACAATACATGCAATACAATAAAATACAATAAAATACAATACATAGTAATTAGTAATTAGTTATGCTAATGAGACAAGCAAGATAAAAGTACTAAAAAGCGCTCATCGGCAGCGAAATCCCTCGTGGGCATAGCGGTGAGGGATTAGCCGGTTAACCTTTGGTTTTAAATCAGGGTTAGGGTTTGCTTCGATTCTTCCCAGACGCTAAATATTTTTATATAGTTGAGGGTGGCGTACTTGCGAGTATTTTCGTTCTAAAAATTTTCGCTTTAGTTTGTACTTTCAAGGAACCCTACAAATTCGGGTTTCTTGCACTCAGTTCTTCGAGAAAGTGCTGATTCAAGCTTTCGTCAGACTTAATGATATCCTCCAGCACTCTATCATGGGAAAAATGCATTAAAACTCATTGCTGTGCTCGTTGGAAAAGCTGCTGACACGAGCAACATGGCGGACTAAAAAGTATGAGTCTTCAGTATTATAGGCCAGTTGGAAGTTCTGTGCAGTAACAATGACTACATTTTTAAGGGGGGGGGAGGTTCCCTTGGAGTCTAGAAATAGCTAAAAATCAGTTAAAACCCCTTCGGGTGAAAGGCTTAAACGAGAAGACAGATGATCTAATCATTTGCAGTTCAAGAAACTATGAATTTCTAACGAGACCTGAAACAACCATGGGGCTGATCAAAGCCAGGTTCCGGCTAATCCACGGATCGAATTGGAATTTAGAACGTGTCCCAAAGGCAAAACCTTCTACTCAGTTATTTTAAGACCGGCCGGGTTTTTGAAGCCTCGACCTCCCGTACAATAGACTGGCGTTAAACTATTGACCCAACATGAAGGAGATGGTATTTCGTTAAAAAAAAGAAACCCAAGGAATCCGAGGCTACCCAACTTGTTGGACAGAGCTAAATTGAATACACCTCATTTATTGGTAGTTTTCATCGTCATGACAACGCGATTGCAAAATTGGTTTGCATTGATGAAATGAAATATAACATTTTGGTCCTTGTAGAACTACCAAAAATATATTTATAACTCACATTTTGGAACATTAGATTATTTCCTAACGGAGCTGTGGGCCAATGAATGTACGACAAGTTTACAGTACTTTGTATGCGGCCGCCATCTTTGTGTCCCTCTCTGGGGCACAAACATGGCGGCCATAAAACGAAAATACAAATAAAGCTTAATTTCCCATCAAAATCATTGTGTGTCACTTCAAAACTCTTTGAATGCAATTTAAATGATTTATCGAGTTAAAAAAAGAAATCGACACAATTACATGGATTTTTATGCCTTCCGGAAAACACGCTGGGTCGTTCTGTCATAAAATTCAAAATTTATTTACTCCGAAACAATACACCCCATCGACGTGAAATTTTCTGTGTAGACTTTTATTATCGATGTCTAAAATATATACAAAGAAGAGCTTTGTTAGACTTATAGTTTAGATTTTAGGTTTTTGATGACGTCACATGCAAACCAAGTATCAGTTTAGCCACATGTTCAATGTATGAAAAACAACATCCTTCCCTTGCGAACGAGTATACCAACATTGGTGATTCTGTAGAATTTGCAATTGAGTGTTGTATCATAAAAGGCTGTAAATTTACAGCAATTTGAAATTAGAGAGATTTGTATGAGAAAAACCATGTAGGCCTTTTTCCTGCCTCGCTTTCGTGTATTTTCTACATTTAAAATGCCAATAACTTGACAGTAATTTGAAACATTGCTTTCAAACTGTGGTCAATTATTAATTTAGGTACGATCTTTCATGTGGTAGCAATATTTTCTCTGAACATATTAATCTTCCAATTTATGCAAATTAGGTGACGGGGACTAAGTACGACAGCAGCATATACAAAATTGGCGGAAATTTAAAATTTTGCAAGCACCTTCATGTAAGTTTCTGCGAAGAATAAGAGTTTAATGGCAAGGATAAGCTTCAAATACTCAGACCATTTCCTTCAAAAACTAAGAAAAAACATATATGTTTCAAACAGTTTAGTTTGATGTGCCTATAACCTTTTTCCAATATTTATAGCTACGGAACCTCCGAAACGTTTTGAGTACTTCTGTGAAGAAAGTTTTGGGTTACAGTGAATACTTTATGTTCTACGCTTGTTTGAAATCGTGTAAATGTGACCTTTTGTGACCTTTCCTGACTATGACCGCGTAATTAAAAGCCTGGGTCGATACTTGTACAGACGTCATCTCATTATTTAATGCATTATTCTCCATGGCGCCTTTCGATCACAGCAACATCGATGCATAGAAAATATATACAGTTTGTGAGTTGTTAGTAAATAAAAAAGTCATTTTAGTCAACATTTAAAGTATTTCTTAAATTGATTGCAAAGCGGAATTAATTATGTGACGTCAATATGACGTATCACAGGAATCAACCCAGGTGTTTACTTACGCGGTCATGGGTCAGGAAAGGCCACAAAGTTTTGAACACCGGGATAAAATTTATTACCGACCACGAGCCATAGACCGTCAACAAGATAGTATTTACGGCATCATTCCCGCCGATTTACGAGTCAACTCGTGCATGCGCCCTAGTTACTCAGCTCTAAATAGGCACTAAATAGGATCCGCCAAAACATATGAGCCAAATTGCTGTCAGCGGTAAACAACATACTAACACCAACCCGAACCCGAACCAAAAACAAGCCTAACCGATGTTTTAGGAGAAGAGAAGATAAACGAGAGAAAACACATTGTCGGTTTTACTGCGATTCGAACACATGTCCTTTCACGCGCGTGTAATGCAAACGCTTTAACTACTGCGCTAAGCAGTCCACACATCGAATTGTGACAAATGTTCATCTTAATACTTGATACTCTACCTAAGAGACATACTGTAGTTTTAATTAACGAAGTTTAACGCTTACAGCAAATTAGCTCATGTGGTTTTGGCGGATCCTATTTAGCCGGACTTTCGTTTCGATGGGTCATTCGGAAGATCGAAGAGTGGGAGAATTGGTCGAGACAAAGAGCAAAGAGCGTGCCTGCATGAGTGTCAAAATCATCGGAAGTATTTAGAGTTACTGTATTGTATTGTATCGTATCGTATTGAAGAAAAGGAGGTTTTCCGTTAACAGCCTGATTACTATGTGTAACTGTCTATGTTAATTTTAAAGAATTATGTATAATAAACTTACATAATTATGATTTAATATACCTATTAATCTGTGCTGACTGATGGATGAACAAAACAAGACCTTGGTGAAGGAAATGTAATCGATGATTATTCCTAACCTGAGTATCGGTCCCAGTGGAGGATGGAGAGGGGGACCCTGGGTGCCAGAGGTTCTACTGCCTTAATTTCTGTGAGAACCTCTGGGCGCGCGAAGTATGTCTGGCTCTGTCTGAGTCAGAATTTGATCCTGGCCCTCTGATTGGCTTAGAGCAAATTCATTTGCAACGATTGCTGCGATTGGATCACGCCATAGCAGTTTCCGAGGACGCCATTGTTTACCCGTTCCGTGTCGATGAATCCGTCGCGTCGCTGGAATTCGCACGAGTTCCATCGAGCTCTATAACACTCCAGAAAACGGCCGAATTAAAGGCATTTAAACCAGCTGACATGTTATTTGTAGTGCTTCTGCCCTTGGGAGCTGAGAGGTAAGTGTAATTAATTTCAGCTGTCCGAAAGTGCTGGCTTTTCATAAACCGTTGGAAATTAAGCCTACGTGGACAAAACCGGTTTAATCAATTTGCTAGAAAAAGGTTTCTCAAGTGTCAATCAAAAGGTATTAGTCTGGCATGGTCGTGAGATTCATACTTCGCGCGCCCAAAGGTTCTCCCAGCCTTCTCGTCGCTCTAAACTTTGGCTTAGAGAGGGCAGTAGAATTGGGAGAGGGGAAGAAGAGAGTCGGGCCTGACACAAAACTATTCAAGGGCTTGCGTCAAACGTCCAGATTCTGGACGTCGCGCTGATTGGATAAAAGAACAATATATTGTCTTACCCCCTTCCAACCTAAATCGCAGCGCCTTTGTTATCAGTAGCCCCTTTGAAGTTTGACGGGTTTCCTATATTCCCCTCTATTAACTATGGTCTCGAAGGCTTGCTTCTCGAAAGAACGAACGTCCTCGGAGCCGGTTGCTGGCGGGATACGGACAAGTTTAATTTTATACAATGCAGTTGTTTCCCAAGATCTTGTCACAGTTCTGGAAACCGAACAACAGGAGAAACAAAGATCTTGATAAGAATACATTGAGTTTCTCGGCTTGTAGTAAATAGTATCAAAGCTGTGGCGCTTGAATGTTGCGAAATTTTGCGCATTCCTTGTAAGCAGAACCACTTTGCCAAAACAAATTTATGGCAACATAATTTAACTCAAAAGCTTCGCGCGAGATAATTGTAGGCTTATTTATATCCTTGAAGGATTTTGAGTCGTAGCACAAAACAAAGAAACATGGATGAAATACAAGTACCATACTTAGGTCTTAAATGTTCTTCACAGAGATCGAAGAACTTTGATGTAAAATCCGGCCGACCTTTCAAAACTAATTGCTGAGCTCGATCTGTGATGACAGTTATGTCAAACCCGAAAACCGGAAATAAATTTCATTGGTTAAAAATCGATGGCTCGATAACATAACATTTGGGGGCGGACAGCCTTACCCCAAGGCTCTGTGTCACGCTCTCTTTCTTTTCCCTTTTCGAGATCCTGATACTCAGGTTAATTATTACAGACACTTACATCCTAAACTTGTATCCGTTGTTTGTCTGTTTTCTTCCCATCAATATTTTAATAAAAATGGCTAGAACGGACGCCACTTGTTAGTACCGCCAGGGCCCAAGAGTATCTATGCACACACTGCATTTGTTATTTCTGAATATTCAAATTTAGAGAACGAAAGATAGGAATGGATATATTCGAAACGTTTGAAAACTCAAGCTAAGGGTTGTAACCTTGGCAACTATGGTAACGAGGACTTGGCAAAATAATGATTCAGATAATATATAAGCTTAGAGTTACAGGAAATAGCTCTTTTGGCCACTGTTTGGCGTAGTGATATCTAAAAAAAAAAGCCAAATTGTTTATTTTTCGTCGAAGATACAGGAAGCGGTTACCGGGTCTCCTAAGCCATAGGAATTGGAATTTAGCAGTTACTTCTTGTTTAATCGAGCGACAAAACATCATTTCTTATCAAAAACGGAAAAGAAGGAAGATCGGTTTTCACTTTCTTTGACTATACTGTTAACTTTGTGAATATCTTGGTTTGAAATTTTGACAGATTTGGTCTCTGTTCGCGATAATAAAAATAAACAAAATATTTAAGCGCGGGCTTCCTGTAGGTCATTGAAACAACTTTTTAGACCATTGACTGACATGCATACATCTTATTAGATGGTCCTTCTTGTAAGATGGGCTGATATTTTACGATTACAAACGTATTTTTTCAAGCCCCGCAAGGGTTCGGAAAAATACACTCAAGCAACGAGTAAAATGTCAGCCCGTATTACCTGAAAAATCAATTAAAGTTCCTTTAATTTCATTGGATCAAACTAAAAAGTATGACATATATATGTTATGAATCTCGTAAAACCAGCTTGTTTTAGCTGTACATGTTTCAAAAGTCCTCTAAATAGTACGGCCGTGTTATCAACCGGTTAATACTGGTTTACTA
Organism: Actinernus sp. WN-2022; assembly: GCA_030867875.1. NCBI lineage: Eukaryota > Metazoa > Cnidaria > Anthozoa > Actiniaria > Actinernidae > Actinernus > Actinernus sp. WN-2022. Next base: position 35,012,134 of record JAOWCC010001210.1, read on the forward strand.
GCGGATAATTCGGCAATCTAGTGGCTAATACACTGGCAGACCAGTCCTTTTTGTGACCTAATATGGTTTAATTACATCATATTCGTAACATAATTAGAAGACATCGCATAAACGCGAGTGCTATACGGAATTTATAGGCACTGAGTGATATTTTTAAAGTTCTAATAATCGTACGAGCCTTTAGGTAAGTGCAATTGAGAACTTTCAAAATATTACTCAGGGCCTATAAATTAAAACAGTTTAGTACGAGCAGTTCATGCGATTTTGTTTATAATATACTGAGCAAACATGAGCTGAGAGCATGCGACTGTGCACTCTACAACCTTTTTATGCACTCGACATTGACCCGGCAATTAGAATCCATATATTTTGTTGCGTATATTTATAACACAAAATATCCAATCTTTCGTTAACCATTCAACCCGCGAGTTTGCGTCGCGATATGGATTCTAATCCAAAACGGCGGGTAGATCAGTTTAGAGAATACAATGCATGTATTACCATTTTCCGATTATGTTAATTTGCCCTCCGTGAGTATACCAACATTTGCTTTTTTTTTTTTTTTTTATGTAAAATAAATCTTCTTTATCCAGTCATTCACTAAGGCATGAAAATTACTTTATTTCAATAAGCTTAGACATTATTCAGTAGTCATTCGATAATTAAAGTTCATTTCTTATGATAATTCGCGTAGGTATGTTCATCCGTTTTCTAAACGGTAATCCAAACTAGGTTTTTTTACTTTGATGCGGAAAGAGAGTGCATCAATTTTGTTGAAGTGGCTGCATGTGTGGCAGGAGAGAGTGCCCGTCATCAATTTGAGGAAAAAGGCCTAAGGATGCAATTTTAAGATTATTCTATAACAGCTGAATGTTTCATCAATAGATGATGGCTTTAGCGTTATGTCTTCAACGCTTCAACTATTTTATTCTTTTGTAAGGTGTTTTGCTTCTTAAAAGTTCAAAGATAATTAAATGACAACCAATCACGTTTCAATGCTTTCAATTCCTGAATTAGTAGCTAAATGTAGCAACGGTGACCTAATCTTAAAGAGCTAACCTGGTTAGGTAGATGGTCTTAGCAGCTACTTTACGATATCACTAGTAACCTTAGCTGAAATATCTGTATTACATCCGTGCTCTGGTACACATTTTTTGTGTTTGTGCTTATTGACAGATGACATAATTTATTCCAAAACATCCGTTGATCAGCGAGCACTTACTTGATATAGACTGTCGCGAATGAAATATCTTTCGGAGGTCCTCCCGACATTTAGCTCCACATACTTATTTCAGGTAAGCAGTCATCACTTGTCGTAGAACAGTTTTATTTTCCGTTCCTCGGTGTTTCATTAAGAAATTTACGCTTCTGTTTTGAAATCGAAGTTGGAAGCGATCACCTTTGTCTTATATAATGCAAACTGTACAGACGAAACTTTTCGTAGGTGTAATATTGATTGATGTTAAACAATTATCTAAAGTTTTTTGTTTTTGCTTTTCGGAGTGAAAATAGCCTTATTCGAGATAGCTAACTCCATTGGACATTTTTTGTTTTTTTGTTTCTACAGTTTCGTACCTCTGTGTTGAGAATTTGAATAGTTTTAATATAACAGATATTTCCTGCGGAGTTCGAAGAAACAATCAGTGCATGAATACATTCATTGGTACTTCTCGGAGAGTAAAAATGACAATAAATCGAACTAGGGAACGTAATCAAAAATATTTTAAAGCTAGATGTAGTAAAATTAGATTTGACAGGGTCTCTTTATTTTTCATGTTCGAAAAAGGACAATAAAAGTACTTTCCTGGTTATCCAATTAATTTTATCATATTTGTCGAATATAAATATAGACTTTAGAATTTAAAACTGGTTACTAAATATTCTCTTATTTTTCCCTATTCTATGAGAAAATAAAAAAACTGAAGTAAATGTATTTATTTCTATAGCGCAAATTCTATATGGTGATATTCAAATGAGCTTCACTTTGTAAAACGGACTGCTATTTCGACGCCATGTAGTTTACAATCCATGAATGGTTGTTCGGTACCTCCAGAATACAGGAACCGGAAGATAATAATCCCCAAATCTTTCTCGATATAACACCGTCGTCGGTTTTTGTTGTTATGTCACCCTCGTATAGGTTAGAAGAGAAAGGATACATAAGGCTAACAGCTTTGCCTTCCCCCCAAAGACACACACACGGAGGGGACTCCGTTTTCATTATTAGCCAAATTTGCCGCGTACAAAAAACACACACGAACCTTCGTAGAAATACTGATGAAAGATATCATCAGGTCTGTCAAGCTTTACTTTATCTGCAGCAGAGAAGAACCTCGTGCCGAAACGGAATAATATTGTATTCGTTTATTAGAGAATTTCAGTTTTAAAAATGAATATATATTAGTTATATTTCAGCGATGACCTTTATGCTGGAGATACTAGGATCAGCAGTTATTTCTACAAAGTGACAAAATATTGCTTAATATACTTGTTACAATTATTTTCACTTCGAGTATTTTCTAATCATGCATAGTGTATAAAACTAAGTGCAGGTTTTGCAATAGTAAAACACGTGAAGCTACAACATTTTGGATTCAGTAACACCTGCAAGTATGTTAAGCCTCATAAGAGTGTAATTATACCCACAACATGCTGCCACATAAATGAAGCAAATCGACAAGACCACTTTCATTATATGCTTCATTGTTATGCGCAAAGTTTCAATATTAGTCTCAGAGACAAATTAAATTTATTGTATTCTCCGAGAAAATAATACATTTAATTTGTCTCCAAGACTCATAATTAACCTTTGTGTGAGTAAAGCGAAGCATATATCGGAAGTACGTTATTGTGTCGCATAATAAGAATACTATGAACATAATTAGACTCACTTCTGACACTGAATTAACTCATTAGTAAAACCTCTTAGGAAGCGCCTTATCACGCATAACTCAATTTCTATAATCGTATATATCACATATCGTAACAGCCAACTGGAATCAAGGGGATAGAATCACATATTACTTAAATTAGTGAATAAGTGCATCGATAACAGTTCCGAACATGTTAGGAATCTAACTCTGACACTTCCCTAACCAAAATACGTTTATTAAAATTGTATCAATAAGCCCTGGTCATACGGTTTCAACATCTCTTCAACATCTACGATCCAATTTTACATATCAATGTTTTTGCATATTTATAAAGTAGAGTTGATATAAGACAACAAGTCTTATTTTTTGAACTCCGAATATTGAATCTAAACGTTAACGTCAGCCATTACTGGAGGCCATTCCCTTTCTTCAGCTTTATACAAAGGGTTATTCACCGGAAATGATGGCATACACTCAACCCTCGCCTGCACAACACAACGCCTTGGAGGCATATTTCAACTATAAACGTCTTCATATACACAAGAAGAAAGTTATGTTTATCTTTGCGAGGTTACTTTTATGCACACTATTTCGCGCGACGTGGTTGTCGTGTTAAGTGTATGACATCACTTCCGCTGTACGGCTCACAGTAAGCTAAAAGGGCGGACATGATTTTACTGGTAAACTCTCCTAACATTTTGTGGTTTAACTTGCCCATTTGGGAATATTTTTACTATTTCGGATAATTCTAACACTGATTGACCTATTGACACTGAAAAGTGGCAAATCAAAATGGTAAATTTCCGTCGTAGTGACACTTAGGTCAAACTGGTTTCAACATCGGTTCATCATTCCGAGAAGAAACGGTTTCAACATTTGGTCAACAGCCAACTATTTATAAACTGTTACTGTTCTCGGAAATATTTTCCGGCCATGTCAAATGGTTTTAACGTTAACATTGTTTTCAACAAATGTTGACCGATGTTGTACGATATTGTACCGATTGACCAAGGCTATACTCTAGTTAATTTAATGTGAGCCGGTTGCAGCAGAGTTACTAAATCAGGTCATAGTGGAATGGTTATGAAACCCAGCGACGTCTTTGTTGTATGTCTTTCTTAGCTTTTCCCATTACCATGCACAAAACACAATAGAAATTCCAATGTGTTAATCAATCAGCCAATAGAAACGTGCGAGTTCAGTCGTTCACTGAGGGGACGCTATTGAACTATGACCGTGCACAATCTTTTGTCTTACCACTTTCCAACATAAATCTCAGCGCCTTTGTTAGCCCTTTGAAGTTTGCCGGGTTTCATAACCATTCCACTCTATTAACTATGATCAGGTACATCAAATATTTATTGAATGATAAACATATCGAGAGAATCATTAGTTCAAGTGATGGTACATCGTACAGAAAAATAACCTAGTACGCCGAAAGGCTTCGTATTGAAACGAAATCAGAACAAAGCATTAATTAATATATAAATATAACATTACCTACTCTCGGACAGAATGAATTCTCAGAGGCGCATATAAACAAATAAATAGGTCCCTAGACTAGAGGCACACAAAAACATGTTAACACCTATCCGAGACTCTTCACATTATATAGATACTAACCCTATCACTTCATTTCTTGGCTCGCAAAAATTCAGTGAATTAAAAGACCGTCTGTTGACCTGTTGCAGAAATCGCTATCCTTCCTCGTCATGTATCAGTCATTGCAGCGACCCCCCCCCCCCCCCCCAACAAAAAAATAAATGAAAATCCCAAAGCAACACAACTCCACTAGAACACTTATCGGCCAACCCGGCTTTATCACATGAATATACTTTTCGCGTCCTGTGGCGATTTTCCACTGCCGAGAGAGTAAATTATCAAGGTAACTCGGCACACCAGCTATCGAACACCCTGTGGATGAAACATGACGAATTGGAGCGCGAGCGCGGCCGCGGCGAAGATTTCTTTTGGCGGGAATTTATTCTTACCCAGAGTGTAAACGAACAAATTTATAGTGAAAAAGGCAAAGGAAAGCTAAGTTATCGCATAGAAACGGTTTATTATAAGAATGTGAAAACTTTATAGCACAGCGAAGAAGCTATAAAGCAACTAAATGCAACGAGGCAGCAACAACGCTTGCCAGAAACGAAGTACGTTTTACAGGCCTAAATAGTCGCTGAACAACTCTAGCCTCATTCAAAACATTAATTTGTAAAGGTTTTTCCATGATTAGAAAGCACACACACATCGAGTGTTAGGAACTGGGTATTGCTTGTCCGATAATAGATTAATCTGTCCTATAATGGGTTTGTCAACAACTGATATCTTCAGTCGATTTTCAGGGAGAATAGTGATATTCGAAAGGAATCTGGTTATGCAAACTTAGTCACATCTACTAAAGATTACGAAGGAAGAAAACATTGGCAATAGCCCTCTTCGTTAAAGGATTGTGCCTAGAGATTTCTATTGCACCGGAAAACCCATCAATATTGGGCGAGTTTTCACATTTGCATTCTTAGAATCATTTCTGGATCTAGGGAGGAACACTTGATATTCCTGTTTTGACTGTAAAAACTGTTCTTCGTTTGCAACCACGTCCTATTGGGTTGCATCGATGTCACGAAAAATATTTTTCATTGCTAAATAAAATATAATGTTGATAAGCTTGAAGAGGGATCAAAACTACTCATCTGGGCCAAATTTTGAAGCACAAGAGCATTTTGTTACAGAGTTATGGGTGAACGAATATGTGAAATTGTCCGTGTAAAATGTATGGGACGGCCATCTTGGTGGATAGCAGCAAACCACCAAGATTGCCGCCAAAACTTCAAAGTCTTAAATAAAGCGAAAATTTCATCCAGCTGACTTGGTTTTACTGTAAGTCCCATTGAATCGAACTTCTAAATATATATCAAGCAAAAAAACCTTTAATTTCACGACCGTACCTGAAACGTGATTAGGTACTTGGGACATGCACAATTCAAACGGCTTATCTCTATAACTCGGAAGCAAAACAAATCATACCCTCCTTATCTCATATGACTCATATCACGAATCTCTACAAAATCTAAAAGAAACAGCTTTATAGGATATACATGTATACTTCGATTTTAGTTTTTTTGATGAGCTCCTGATGACGTTACGTGCAAACGAAGAAACACCCGATGATAATAAAATGACATACATCACTCTATTTTCCGACTCCATTCTGACGCTGGGCAAGTGCAGTGGGTTACCTTGCCTGGTAATTATTTTGACAATGCCTCTGTTGAACATAAAATAGTTATTAAACTTACACTTCCTAACTAATTGGTGGACGTGTTTTCTCTCCTCTGGCCGGAAGAGTGTCGCCATACACAAGGCGACCTAATTTACCCTTCATCGCTGCTAGTCGATCTCATTATAATACGAGCCACTCGCCATTGTAGTTTTTTTTTAGTTACAGTTCACTCTTTGGCGCAGCATTTCCAAAGCGACTGTCACAACAACACACCCGAGTATTCTATATAATAGAAAAGTTCCGATCCTTAACTATTACTGCCTAGTTGTGGGCGTGTAAGGCTGTTGTCAGTTGGAGGTCGTGTGTTCGTTGCGTGTGATCTCAACAAGTGAAGACAACACACTGTCAAACACAATTAATCTCATGTTTTAAATTAAACCTTCACCGTCCAACCCTGAGTTTCAAAACAGACGATAATACTACCTTAGGCGCAAGCTTTCATTGTGTTTACTTGATAAGTATCAATCTTAGTCGATTCGTTTGTTTTTGTCGACACAGCTGATTCAGAACGAACAAGGTTTAGTCTTAAAACTGGCCTCGAATTAACAAGGATAAAAAAAAGGTTTATTTTACGTCGAAGATACAGGAAGCCGTTACCGGGTCTCCCAAGCCAGAGGCTTATATTTAAGTATTCCGACGAACTCCAGGATCGAATTGGAATTTAGGTTGGTTTTTGAGGAGGGAGGGAAACCGGAGAACGCCGCGGAGAAATACCCTCGGAGCAAGGGCGAGATACCTACAAACTCAACTCACATATGGCGCCACGTCCGGTAATGATCGAACCTGGGCCACACTGAAGTGAGAGGCGAAGCGCTTAACCACTGCGCCATCACAACGACTGTATGATCACAGCATCTGTTATTCCAGCCACAGATAGTTTTCGGTTGTCTTGTTCTCAGTTCGGCAGATTCAAGAATATGATTTTCTATTAATAAAAATACATAAACCATTATAGTTAAGCCAAAAGAAATTAAAGTGAATGAATGCTTTCTAGTATTCATTGAAATGAAGTTGGCTTTTACATATTTCAACTTCGATATATTTTTAGAACTTTGGCGATACATGTACTTCATGACCATGAGAAAAAGGGAAACTGTAGAAAGTGTTGCATACTGTTTTTAATATTAAGCTTCCTCCATCTCCATCCATCTCCTCCATCTAATTTATGTAGTTTTAAAGTAAATAGTCTGAACTTAAATGCAGCTTTTTGCCTTTTGCAATTAGTTTTCATGATATATATTGTTCACGTTATTTTGGCTTTTGAATTAAAAATATCTAAACAAATCCATGATTAAAAACTAGATGGACACAACTTGATTCAATACATAGATATTCAAAATACTTTACTTTAAAGTTGATGACTGAAATTAGCTCGATTAGTTGAACCATAGCCATAGGTTTCTAAGTAATTATATCTAACCAAAATGGATATCTTTAATTTAACGCCGAATGGACATGGAATTCCTTGATGAGGCTTCGCCTTTCGTTTACTTAAAGCGCCCCCTCCTTTCAAAACGTGTTTCAATATTTACAGATCTAGAGATCTAGGCCGCTTGTTTACGTAAAATACCCTATCAAAATTAATCATCGTCGAGAAACTGAAAGAGGCAACATACCAAGCAGGCTGCAAATGGCATTTTGGAAACAAGACTAACATGGTTTACTCTAGTTTAATACTGTAGAGTTTTTCAGAAAATGGTAAATATTTTGTGTTCATTTTGAAGATATATTTCTCTGTACGTGACCAACATCTGTTGATGTCACTGAATTATTATTGCTATATTTTATTTATAATAATTCTTATTGCATGATGTCTTCCTAACGATAGACCAGATAACTGACGAAAATCCCAGGTGGTATACGTTTAATTAGATTGGACTAATGCCTTTCTTATGAAGAATCGCATCCGTATCGTAGCCTGGTGGGAATGAAGAAGGCCTTAAACATTGCTTAAAGAGTGTGTCAGCTATTTTAATATCCCTTTGAAAAGTTCTAAATCAAATTAATATGAACCAAAACTTGAAAATAATGGTCTTGACTAGTTGTATTAAAAACTGCTTCACAAGTGACTTGAGACGACAGAGTAGTTTATCTGCATGCATGGTTAAAGGTTGCAAGGAATTAATCTGCTATACATTACAGCTTAGTATCCAAGTAGAATTTGAACATTTTATAGAGTTCACTGATTATGTAACTCCTTTAATGTTTGCTTCTTTCTAGTATCAAAAAATAACCGGGTGTCACATGCCGAAAGTTCAATACAAAAACAGTGCAATCTGCGGAAATATAAAATTACAGTGTACCCTATTAAAATGAATTTCATGAGATCATAAGTTCATAACCAGAAGTCTCTATAAGCAATGAAATGCGGCCCATCAGTTTACGGTATAATCTATTTCTAGAACTACTTTCGTGGGGGAAAATAATATGGCAGCCTATCTCATTAGAACAAAGGCTTTCATGTTTTGGACCAATCAGAGGTGCTGGTACATTTAGGTGCAACACACTTTGTTATCGATTTAACGTACCCTGAATCAGAGGTTGGAATCTCTTCTCCTGGACCCTTGGACCACTGGACTCTGGACTATTTTTGGGACTGTTTTTAAAATATATTTCTGAGTATTTTGAACTAAATTCTGGGGGAGACTTGGGTCAGGTCCACTGTTTGTCAAACATTATTCTGGGAAGTGAGGAATACAATTATTCATTTTACCACGTAGGCCATTTGGTTATTTACTTAGAACGTTGCCGTCAGTAGAAAGATGTTCGATTGTCCGGATTCTATTGTTTTCCATCAAAATGTGAGGCGAGTTGTGTGTAGAGAGAATCCAGTCCGTGCTACTAGTTAATACTCTAAAATACGAGCATACACTGTTATTTTCAGGGAGTTATTTTTACTCTAGTAAGTGTGTTGAAATAACTCTAGAGTGTGGAGTAACTTTTTGGAGTTAGTTTCACTCCAGTAAATGAGTTCATTTAACTCCCGCTTGGAAATTGAAATTTACTATACTCTTTTTTTTGGAGTCAATTTAACTCCCTCAAAAGAGTTAGTGCAATGCTTGAACATTTAACTCTAAGTTAGGAGTTGTTTTTACTCTTGTCATTTCAGATATAGAGTTGAAATTATTCCCAATTTGGAGTAAAATTTAAGGAGTTGAAATCACTCAACCAAAGTAGTTGAATTAACTCTACCTTGGAGTTAACTAAAAGCCCTTTGAAACCACATAGGCATGAAGTCAAGTGTTCTGAGCTGATTCCTATGTGGTAGACCACAACGAGTGGGTAAAACATAAAGCAGAGTCCGAAAATTTTCTCAGATACAGAGAACTATTTAAATAGTCTCTACTTACATTAATAAATGACAAATATACTATAGTACAAAATAATTGCGTTCGACGAAGGAGAACGCCATCCTAATCTGGTGTCCGTTGGGTTCCCTGTGTCTCACAGGCAAGAGAAATCGAGAATTTTGTTGTGGTCGTGTATCTTTTTTTCGTCATTTTGAATAAATTAACCTCGTTCTGGCGCGTGAAAATGCGCACGCGGTTGTTTGGAGTTGTTGCGCTGTGGTTCACTCGGTAAGTAGAGCGGTTTTCAGTTGAGTGTTGTGAAACCAAACGCAAATTACCCACAGCCAGCCAATCATAGGAGCGAGTAATCACAAGTAACTCATAAATGGCTTCCCTGTGAGCCAATGACAAACTAAACCAAAGCCAAAACCAATTTGCGTTTGGTTTTACTTTGGATTCTGATTGGTTGGTTTACTTTCTCAGCCAATAGGACAGCTTAGTAAACGCAAAACAAAAACACTTCTGACACTCAATTGAAATCCGCTCTAATATAACATTTCTTCAATCAAATGCAATGTTGCCAAAAAAGTACGTAGGTACGATTTATCAAAGCCTTAGAAAAATGTGTACTACTTCTGGGCCATTTCCAAAACCCCATTCTCGAGCTACAACAAGCAAACACAGTCCGTGTTTAATAGTACAGCAATTGGCCGGTAACAAAACGAGCAGGGGACTGGGACCGAGTTTATCAGAATTACTCTAATTCTAAAATTAACATGTGTGCTAAGTTTGACATGATTAAAGTGAATATTGTCTGAATTATGAGCAATTGAAATTTCTTTGTCCCTCCAAAATTTTACAATGAATGTATGGTTTGGAGGGACAACGTTAAAAAATAAGAGAGTTTGTATGGGAAAATTGACATATTTGATGCCTTCTAGCATCGTCAATATTGAGCCAAAGTTCACCAAACTTTCCAGACTAGCTAAGTTTGATCGGTTCTTTTTGAAAATAAAGTTCACTTTAACTAGTTATTAATTGAATTAGTTTTACTGACTCAGTTCCAGTCCCCCGCTCGTTTTGTTACCGGCTAATTTGATAAGCTGCATTCCTTGTTATACAAGTTGTATAAATTATTAGTGAAAACATTTAAAACTTTACACCCACAATTAAAAATAAGAGTCCGTCTCTTATTATCAACAGTGTAGTCCAGAACACTGAAGCAATCTTTCAGTCTCCAAAGGGTTTTTTACTACAGGTAGCCAAAAACATTATGTCGAACGCACTTTCATTTCTAGTATTATGAAAATAGTCCGGTCTATTCCGCACTCCTGATACACGAGTAGAGACTGGTAACTATAGTACAGTTAATCGGTCAGCGGCAACGCTATGACGCATGCTCTCGTGAGTTATATCAGGTTTCAACGGTCGAATGAACTTTACCGGTTCCACGACTAAACTAAGCTCTTTCTGAGCGGTATTTTCCTACAACTTGGATGGATTTACAGAAGGTTGGCTTGTTTACGAGTTTTGGAACCAAGCTATGAACTCATCAAGACGTCGTTTGGACCCTGAATGGCTATTTATGGGCTGTTATGGTTTGAGGAAAGCGAAAGACTATAATACAGTTCGAGATGACAGACGCCAGATGGTAAGCCTAAAGTAATTCCTAATTTACTTACTAGTAGATATATTCATCAGTAGGTGCCTTAATAATACTAATAAAAAGTAAATGAGTATTTCATGGACGAACTAACTATGCCAAAACGATGTATATGCATGTGGCCCAGGATCCAACTGGCAACTGCTGGGTTTCCGTTTGCTTTCTGTCGCCTTTATAAATCTGCGACCGAGCAGAGTGAAAACATGAAGTGTCGTTACAACTTAAATACACATCGGCGACTCGAATTAACCATCTAGTTACAATCTTCGGACATTGCGTTGTGTTTGAGTATAGTACTAACTTAACAAGTACGTTTCTAAGCGAGTAAATAATGAAAAGAATAACACAAAAAGTCAAAACCATAGTGAACCTCGTGTCTCAGCGCGGCCATCAATATGCTAATTATATGATAACTTCCGGCGCTAGGTAAAATTGCACACTTCCTGTAAGCTACACATAGACAAAATAATAATGGCTGAGGTCACACTTGAATGTTTACTTAAGTAAATTTGCCTTGACTGAGGTAAAACTCATGAGCTTTCTTTACTACAGTAAACCTACCCGACATGTAAAATGAAAAGATAAACAAAATCCAGATGAGTTTTGTGCTGTACTATTGACACACTGGTATCTATATAAACGGAGTGATGACAGTTAACTGTCCTACGCTAATTTTAGCCTTCAAGTTTAGGCATTCGCAAAAGGCTGAGCAATGGAACCTGAACGTGTAGTTTCGCTCATTTCTCTTCTTTTACTCATTTATATACATTGTATATGCTCACTAGGAGAGCTAGCATGGGAAACCAGCCGACTCTTATCGCTCCCGACTCGCGAAAGAGACGTCTGGGAAGTGAGGCAGAAAATGCCATACTGATGACGTAGCAGATAGCCGTTTCACGATGCATAAATTAGTTGCAATTCTCAGAAGCCGAATGCGAACAACAGAGTATATAAACTACCGAGGCTGCTCGTTTGCTTGGCAGTGGTTACTGTCATGAACAACCATGAAATTCAAGCCTGTATATTTAGCATGTGTTGGTAGCTCGCTTGCTTCGTTCTTTCAGCGGCTCAGCCCGGTCAAGAGAATTTGTCCTACGACTGTCAAAACATAATTGTTGTTTATAATTTCAAAACCTACATACAGCATAGCAGGCCACTTTTCAAGCCAGCTCTTTTGTCAGGTCAGTAGCCTAAGAGGTTAGCTACAGAATGCAGCGGTTATTTTCAGGTATACTACCGAGGCTGCCCGTTTTCTTGGGTGATTGATTCATATCACACTTGGTTCGTGATTCATAGCACACTTACATGTAATTATGTTTATTCATAGCCCAGATTCACTGTCTGAACGATTTATCCGCTGCAACAACAACTCATCCAGTGGTTTGTGATAGCTCAGTGTATGTAGGTTTACCGATATGAAATTATAAACAACTATGACAGTAGTCAGTACCTTTCTTGTAAATGTTTTGACAGTACGACATTTCGCTTTACTAGCTGCTGAAAGAACTCAGTCTGCAAAGGAGCCAACAACAGCACCGGCACACGCTAAATAGGCTTGAATTTCATGAGTTGTTCTTGACGGTGACAACTGCCAAGCAAACGAGCAGCCACGGTAGTTATAGCCTGCTTGCAGGCGGTGGAGGGTGTTTTTTCGCGCAGCAAACGGATCATCGAAGCGGCCGCCATATTGGCCGCGCGTGATTGAGACCTGGGATCGAATGACAAATGGAGGGGGGAGGGGGTGGGGGAGAACAAGCAGATCTGAAAGACCGCCTGCACGAATGCCTATGGTTTCTGAGTACAAAAGTTAGATCCCGTCCACCAGCGGACGGGGTATATGATTGGCTGAAACGGTGTCAATCAAAGCTTATCGCGGCAAGTGTTGAAAGCAACAACTGAAAGGAATAAGTGTAGCCTGCGAAGCGGCGTAACTAGAATAAGAGTTGTGTAGTGAGCTTACAGTTGATAAAATATGGCGAATAATACAAAAGGCTTTGTCTTTTTTGAAGACTAAGGTGAATTGTACCCTGGATGCAGAGGTTTTCTAGAGAGAACAGCCACGGAGAAAGAGCCGCGAAGGCGGCGATCGGCGAACTGGAGAGGTTTGTTGTCGAGTTCTCTTTTCGCAAGTTCGTAAACCGTAAATATCAGGCTCTGTATATAGCTTCCTCCTGCTCCGTTTTCAAAGTTATCTCCTTCGCCTTAACCCTGGTTCCAGAGGTTTTCTAGAGAGAACACAGCTGCTCGCTTCTTTCTCCGCGGCTGGGTAAAGATACTTTGAAAACCGAGCAGGAGGAAGCTAGTATACAGAGCCTTCAATTTGTCTTAGAATTTAACAACCTGACCTGAGAATTGTGACCTGTACTTTAAACCTGCCGTTCTGGCTGTGCTTTCGACAGGTTTGGAAAGAGTATGATATGTACGGTAAAGAGAACTTGACAACGAACCGTGATTTAATTCGCCACTGAAAAGTATTGTTGTCGACCAAATTGCAGAGATGCAATCCGGCTATTGACTTCACGGCCGTTGAACTAGGAAATAATCAGAAATCCGCCTCAATACATTTATGCAACGGTCATCCATTTCTTTCGGCAAACATTCACTAAGATGGACTTCGAGTTGTCAGAGAAAGACGATCACAACATTTACCTGTGTACTTTGCACTCGTAGTTTGTTTGTCCACGAGTTCTTCAATATCGAGTTCCAGACAAAACATTGTCTCCATCGGAGTTTTCTTTGAAGTTTAGAGATTTTTTCGATCCTGTATTTAGCTTTATGCGAGCTTAATTCTTTTAAGAAAGGAAGCAGCCGCTTGTGTGGCACCTGACTGCGGTGCTGGCGGCTTTGTGAAGCAGCTTGTATTAAATGTATGTATTTCGGAGAATTTGCAAACTCTTTGAGAGACTGATGGGGCGAACGCAACAAGCTAAAACCGAACTGTCTACATATATATCTAAAGTGGTACTGTCGCAGTCCTTTCCATGGAGAACTTTGAACAAAAATAGCTGGTTTTATTGAAATTTCCGTATCTAAGAACCAATTGACAATTTTACTAGCATTTTGCATTGCATTTGACAGCGAGCACGCATATTGCACGCATTTCAATCAAACCAAATCAAAATTGGCAGGCTGTCACACGTCGACTCCTATTGGTCGGGTTACAAGTTAACGGAAATCGTGTGCGTGGTGGGCGTAATTCAGAAACCAGGGGCTTTCGTGCAGGCGGTCTTTCAGATCTGCTTGTTCTCCCCCACCCCCCTCCCCCCTCCATTTGTCATTCGATCCCAGGTCTCAATCACGCTCGGCCAATATGGCGGCCGCTTCGATGATCCGTTTGCTGCGCGAAAAAACACCCTCCACCGCCTGCAAGCAGGCTACGGTAGTTATATTCCTTGAAAAGAACTCTGTTGTTCGCATTCGGCTTCTGAGAATTGCAACTAATTTATGCATCGTGAAACGGCTATCTGCTACGTCATCAGTATGGCATTTTCTGCCTCACTTCCCAGACGTCTCTTTCGCGAGTCGGGAGCGATAAGAGTCGGCTGGTTTCCCAGGCTATAGGAGAGCTAACAGAATTCGCTTCATTTTAATGTTTGTTGATGTATATTCCTTCAAGGCAAACTTGCCAATTGCAGTTAACTCTATATATTGTTTTGAGAAGATTTTAAGTTCAATTCGGAACTGACTTTATACAGGCTTTATATACACGCTAAGCATGGGCCGGCTCAAGGATGGTTCGAATGGAGACGTATCTATCGTAACCCGCTCTGGAAAAAAAAGACTTCAGAGTTTCAAGTGTTACTTTTGACTATATTTGTGGACTTGTTGAATCAGACTGACTTTGTGTATGTAACTAATGCCGCATACATTGGCGTGCATGTATGTGTAATGTGCCTTTTAAGTTACTGATCCCTTCTTTGCGTTCCAATCTGCAGGCTTTGTGCCTCTGTAACCAAAATGACTCAATTAGAAAGAGGTTGAAGAAAGTAAGATTGCAGTGAACAGAGTGAATTGCTGAGTGAATATCACAGTTTTTCAGTAACCAAAATTCATGATTAGTTTTGAATGCCAAGTACAGAAAAATATGTTAGATAAAAAAAAATACATGCAAATGTGCCTTGAATTTACTGCTACATCCCTGTCACTGTACAACGAAGAAACTAGCTCATGAGGCTGCCAATGCATGTTAAAATCCTCCTAACACTGATTGTGTGAACGCAAGGAATGAACGGGAATATTTCTACTTCTGTGCAGAGTACGTGATTGCACTTTTCTGATAAAAGCTTAAAAAAAGTTCATGTCACCTAAATCAACAAGGTTTAGATTTACTACGAGATATACCCACCCTTTTCAGGTAGGTTTACTGCAGTAAAGTTTCTTTTCATCCTCCTTTCTATCGTAACTAACCAGAGTTGAGTTTACTAGTAACGGTAAACTACGAAAAGGGGGTCATTCGAAAAAGGGTTTACTACAGTAAATAGCGCTTTACTGCAGTAAACTTTGGCGAGTGTGACCTCAGCCAATGTCACGGAAAATGGCCACATGCATATAAACATGTTTTTCCTTGTCAAGTAGGAAAATATATTTCCAGGCCTGCTTCAGGGATATGGAACTTATTTTTTTCTAGCGCTCTGGCAAGTTTTCCAAAATAAGTTAGTTCTATATCCACAGTTGGTTCATCCTGGCAGCAGTTGTCTGCCTGAGCGATTCAGGGATGTAGAACTTTTTTTTGTAGAGCTCCAGTAAGTTTACCAAAATAGGATTGATTTCAAGTTAGTTCTATATCCCCACTGAGTTGGTTAATCCAGCGGGTAGTCCTAGCAGCTTAGTCTGCCTGAGCGCTTCAGGGATGTAGAACTTATTTTTTTCTTGCACTCCGGCAAGTTTTCCGAAATAAGTTAGTCAGTACTGAGAAAAGCCTGCTGAAAGCTGTCATAATTAAAGGGATTAGAGAGAGCAAGCTGCATCTAATTGATAGGAATGTACATGTAGATACTGGGCATCAGTTGGGGGTAATATGGTTACTCTAAGAGGGTCAGGCTCATTATGGTCAGACAGGTCTCAGATGTATCAAATTCAGACTTGTTATTGGTACTGGGTCTCAGTTAGATGTATCAAATTCAGACTTGCTATTGGTAATGTTGTAGAGTGACGTATAGTTCTGTCAAGATCTTTGAGCTGGGTATATTTAGCAAAGTGACCATAACACATGAGATCTTAGAGTTGAATATTACCAAAGCAGAGTGACTGTATCAATTATATCATACTCTAAAAATAGTGCCATTATATAGTCAGCCCTCAAAATTAAAAACAACATATTAGTCACCATTTTAGCAATGTCCAGACTCCAACTTCTGTAAACACAAAACTAATTCAATGCTCTATTTTTTTTCTTTTAGGATGAGGAATATTAATCAATCAATTTATTGAAGATACCAATTCAAGCTCCTGGGTCACTTGGCTGTGGGGACTTGATGCCCTTTACATTGCAGTAGAGGGGTTGACACTTAACACATTAGGTCCCAGAAGCTGTTTTGTTAATTCAGTAGGTTTCCTTGTACATGTAGCATAATGGATCCCTCATATGGCTTGGTTATGCAAAAGTGATTGACCCTAGTGCTAGGATCTGCAGTATTGATATATGCGAAATAGTATGGAGGTAATCGGCTAATGCTGTTGCCACCCAATTCAGATCATGTGATGTAAACATATGCTACTCTGGGGAATTATTCCTTTTTAATTCTAAGGGATGGACCATTTGAAACGTTATGGGGGGGGGGGATTCTCAAGCTGCATGAAATTTTTTTTACTTCAGTTTGCTGTGCAGCAATTTATTTTGGCTAAGATCTCATGTATGTCTTTTTTTGAAAATATTTTATGTACTAATCTTTTCAATTTGGAATATTAAGTTATTCCAAAATTAGCTACCTTTGTACTTAATCATTCTTGTCCTAAGTAAACTTTAAGAGCCATGCCCCTGTGAAAATCTTTTTTTTATCAGGGCTAGCGTGCCCATATTAAAAGTTATACTTTAATATTGATACCTATAAAAGTGTACAGTGGCATCACCTTGCACTGCAAATGACTGTTTATGATTTAAGCTCATAGCGAGACCAGTGAAAATCCGATTCAAACATCTTTTTGAATTTCTTGTGTAAATTACTCCTGCCTTTAATAGTGGATAAATCAAAGGATACATATGTGTACCTCGCACAAAAGAGTTGCTGCAACAAAAATACTGATAGAAGGAAACCATTTGGAGTTGATGGCATTCCTGTACATTTGTGCAGTCCCTGGCCTCTTCCTTGCCTCTCCCCCTCTCCATGTAGGATTTTTTTCTGTGTTGCTGGCTGTGCATGAATATTTTTTTTGATAATTTTCCCTTGTGTGGATATTTTTTTGAATTCCCCCACCCCCCATAACTTTTCTAATGGTCCGTCCCTAATCATAATGCAGTCATGCCTATCTGAATAAAATTAATTTTCAGAATCAATTCTCCAGAGTAATGTGTGTTTACATCACATATTCTGAATTGGGTGGCAACAGCATTAGCCGATTACCTCTATTACAATGAAGATACATGTACGTAGCTCTCTTTCTAGGGTCAACCTCCCTTAGTGTAAACAGGCTCTAATGTTGTACTAACATGATTACCCCAGTTTACTTTGTTTTTCATGCAGTGACATTAAACCTCTAAGTTTCCTCATCAGCAAGCTTCAACTAAATATCCCTCATTAACATGATTAAGGTTACTTTATACCTTCAGGATACAGATTAAAAGTGTTTTTATACTGAATAGAATAAGGGCTGTAGATGGGCAACCTATATACCAAAATGATCACTGATCAATTGTCTGTACGAATTTGTTAGATGTTTCTATGGTAATGTGTGTAAGGAGGAATAATTTACATTCACATCGGTGAATTTGAATTGAATGCAATGAGGAAAAAAAATATACAGTACATCTGAAACTGCACAATAATGTAGAATAACATGGTCTTCTAATGTGTGTGTGAATTTTGCTTTAAGCAAATGCTATGGCATTTTTTATTCACTTTGCATTGCCTTCCACTGATATTCACCTTCAAAGTTCAAATGACCATAAAATTTGTTTAAAGCAAAATATCAAAATTTGTGCACACACTTTTGAAGACTGTTACATGTACTTTGTAAACACCTAACAAATTAGTACAGTCAACACTAATTTATCAGTGATCAGGTTGCCCATGTACAGCCCTTATTCTATTCAGTATACAACCATTACTGTAGACTGTACCCTGAAGGTATATGGTACATGCATAATAAGCATGAGAGAAAATTAGAGGGGCACTCTGATGAGGGAACATTGGAATCTCCCCTGGCACACCCAGGTTATGGTAGCCTGATTTTCAGACGGTCGAGGTCATCCACTCACTTCCTCCCACCTCCCCGTTTGATGGACTTTGGCAGAAACCGTGTTCCTTACGTCATGTAATTTCGACCAATCAGAGCGAAGGTTTTATTTTTAGAGAACTGAGGTATGCGTGGAATGTCCAGTGGAGCCTGCATGAAGGTGAAGCCAAATGGCGGACGATACAAACTAACTTGATATGGCTTTGGAGAAAGCGTGCGAAACTTTCGGCATTTCTGAATTATTTCCCGAACAGCAAAAGGCAGTATTACCCCTCGTTTCCAGAAAGGACCTTGGCCATCACAGCTGCATCTATAGGCGACGACCAGGTACAGAATCGAGAGAGAAGAAATTATTTAGCCTTCTAGTACAGCTCGCCAGAATCACGCACTTTTTCTGCACTGCAGAATTCTTATGTTTTACAGCTTCAAACTTATGTCGATTTCTCAGAACTAACCCTATCCTGTGTGAGTTGCTCTGGTTTTTTGGGCAGCAGGTACTTTTTAAATAGGATTTTTCATACAGTATTTCAAGCTCATGGTCACAACACTGATCTAACTACCGGATTTGTTGTACTTTACAATTTGTCAAAATCAAGACTGTTCAAAATTCTGATAACATAAATATTTAGGCAAATGTAATCCAACTTAGATTTAGTCAACCAAGATTTAGTCTTCTTAAGGCGAAAAAGCTAAGATATTTCAGCTTTTAGGACAGCAAAATTGTCAAAATAAAGAGTTAAAAATTTTGCAAACATAAATGATTGCCCAAATGTCGTGAAACTATTAGCATGACATACTCCGTTTGTGTGTTCACTGCTGTAAAAAAATCATTACATTTCATGAAATATTTGGTCTTCTAATTGCCAACATTCTAGGAGACATTACATTTTAATATGGCATACAAAGCGGTCGAGGAAGATTAATGATTTTCAAAAGCCTGTAGCTAGTAGATTGATAAACATCGCGATATCGATAGCGCTTCCTATCAGATTTTCCCGGTACACGTCTGAGGACAACTTGTTTCTCCACGTTCTGTTTCTATAAGTTTGAAGCTGTAGAACATATTCTGCAGTGCATGAAAGAGCCGTGATTCTGACAATCTGTAGAAGTTGTAGAAGACTATATCATTTCTCTCTTCTCAGTTCTCGACCTGGTCGTCGCCTTATAGATGCAGCTGTGGTAGCAAAGGTCTTTCCAGGAAACAAAGTATAATAATGCCTTTCTCTGTTTGGGAAATAATTCAGAAATGTCAAAAGTTTCGCACGCTTTCTCCAAAGCCATATCAAGTCCGTTTGCATCGTCCACCATTTGGCTTCACATTCATGCAGGCTGCACTCTAGAGACATTCCATGCATACCTCAGTTCTCTAAGAATGAAACCTTCGCTCTGATTGGTCGAAATGAAACAATGACCAGAACACTGGTTTCTGTCAAAGTCCATCAGATGGGGAGGTGGGAGGAAGTGAGCGGACGTCCTCGACCGTCTGAAAATCAGGCTAAAGTTATGGCCCCTAGGAGGGCACAATGCTCATTACCCTGTAGCCTGCGTTGTATCTGAACTGAACCCTGGTTAAGTCCATCTGCAAACCAGCAACAGAGAGCTTGTTCTAGACCCCCAGCAGCGTACCGTGATTTGAGTACACGTTCTGATTGGCTTTTTTCTTACATGTCTTCTAACTGGCTATTTTGAAATGACTAGATCGTTACGCCATGCGATAGCTCCAACAGCTGCTTACATCAGCACAACATTCCATTCCCCATTTGTCTAGACCAATTACAGTATACATGTACAAATTAAATTAGCAACGACTCGCTTTTGTCGGCATTTTGTACGAGCTCACTAGTTCAGCCTCAAAATAAATGAGTTCTTCCAAAATATTTCTTATTTCTTGATAAAAGCTAAGAACAGAATATATACGAAGCTGTTTGAACCGATTCTACATCCATATTTTTGAAGTTTAGCCTCTGTATTTCCACTAACGATTTCCTGCCAGACGAGTGTTCTGGTGCAAGTGGTTCTTGGATTCTGGGGAGACTAACTTGTGACAGTTGAACATGTAACAAAAAGCATTTTTAAAAGCCAATCGGAACGCATACTCAAATTATGGTATACTGCTGGGGGTCTAGTACTAGCTTTCCGTCGCTGGTTTGCAGACTTAACCTGGGTTTAGTTCGGATGCGACACAGGCTAGTTACCCTGTACCCTTCCCATTATATGGCTTCTTCATGTTGCTTCCATGTGGGATATGGTACTTAAAACCAAAATATGTAACTTAATTATAAAACTCCATGCATGCTCCTTAAATATTTAGTCAACCACATGTGCATTGTATTTTACTGTTATTCTTCTCATAAAGAATGTACTTTTCCCCAGGGTAATTCATTCAATGGCCCTCAATCAAGCACATAAAGTTTTCGAAAGTAACCCAACTGAAATGTTTTGTAGTTTATACAAGTACTTATCGGAGCTAGTTCGGTTCCTTGGTTATTCATGGTATTACAAACTAATCATAAAATTTTAGGAGATTAGTTATTAAATTTCCCCTTGGGCTTTGGGAGGATTTGTAACAGCCACAGGCAGAGAGACCTTTACAAACCTCCATTGGCTTGCGGGGAAATTTAATCACTGATCTCCTGAAATGTCATGCAATTACTTATAATAATGCATTTTATTTATTTTGTGAGGCAGCTGTTCTAAATGAAGCAAAGAATAGAGTATGCTATGAGCAGAGCCTTCTTCAACTTCACGAAAAGAAAAGGCTGTGAGGCATTCATGTTTTTCTTTGCTTAAGATGTTGGGCTTGACAAGCCTGTTAAAATCGGTTTATCACCGTGCGGCTAATTTTTGATTGAAGCTGATTCTGGACCAAACCTGGGCCCACTGCAACAATGACGGATGTAGGTGTCAGACACAATGGAGTGAGTCTGGCACAAGATAAAAACGTTGCTGCATGCTCAATAAGAAAACAACATATACTGCAGAGCCTTCCTTTCTTCTCGCTTTTCGTGGAGTCGAAGAAGACATTGCTTGTGGGGTAAGAATACAGTATTCATGTAGTTGTTAATAATATATTCTCTATCATTATTTCCTATCATCCTTATATAATATTTACCTTTGTAACCAAGAGTGTAGAAGCCGGAAAAGAAAACGATTGATAGGTTGTAAAACCTTGTTAATTGAAGTTATTTTGATGACACTCACTATGAGTAAGTGTTTTCTAACGAGAACAACAATAATTATTATAGACCAGTGTGTACTGAAAATCTGTATCAGTAGTTTATTTTGAGTATAGTTTATATATATATATATATTGTTTGAGTTAAATATCATACTGCATCAAAGTAATCCAAAGGGAAATGCATACATGTTGCTTTAAAGTAAATATTTATATTTTATACACACATATATTCTTGTAAATTTGCCCATATCTATTATATTAAAATATGTACTTAGACATAATTGTGTTCAGACTTTGATTTTAATGTTAACTTTTATTTCATTTGGGGGTAAACATGGTTGGGTTAGTTTTTCTCCAATCAGATTTGTTTACTCCTACGAGAGTAAACTTTACTCTTATTTGGGAGTGTTATTAAACTCCAAAACTGAAGTTAAAATACTGGAGTTAAAATAACTCTAGTAAGGGGATGGTCCTGAACCTTTTTCTAGTACTCCACTTTCAGAGTGATTTATACTCCCACATTAGATTTAGTTCTACTCCAATTTTAGAGTTACATTAACTCCAAACTGGGGGTGTTTTTACTCCAAAATAAGAGTTAAAATACTGGAGTTATAATAACTCCAGTAAGGGGATGGTTCTGAACCTTTTTATTTTACCCCAGATTTGGAGTCGATACAACTCCCTGGAAATAACAGTGTATACATAACTTATTATTGAATGAGAAGGCATCTCACAGGTAGGGCTGTCGACATTATGCTCAAAATCTGCAACAGTAGGCTTGATTTCAGCAACTTTCACAGGACTTAACAGACGGGCTGACTTGAATAACTGAACAGTGTCCTGCAAACCTCCATCTAAAAAGTGTGATCTAAAGTAATCATAAGCTGGCTGAAGGCAGCCAATGCATATGCCTCCACTGATGTTGAAGAGCAATGTCTCCATTAGCTATTGCCACAATAACAGCATTACAACTGGGAAAGTATTGATTCCTCATCTCAGCTTCTAACTTCCTGACCAGTTCATAAGCTATAAGACAGAGTGGACCATCTCCTTCAAGGTCATAGGTTTCCCTTACATAGGGCATCATTGCATCAACAGTGTTTGCAAGTTCTACTTTCAAGTGGGCTAATTGCTGTGGGTCATTAATAATGGCCTGAAGTTTCCTTGCTGTTGCCTCTGGTAGATCCTCTCCATTGACAAAATTTGGAATGTCACCAAAACAGTTAACCACTTGATTAATGACCTCAAACCTTGACCACCACCTCGTTTCTGAATATGCCCTGTTTGTGCTTTGAAAGCATTTCTAGAACGAGCACTGTGTACAAATATAGGCTGATCCAAGACTTTATGAACTTTTCAATGGTTGGTGTGCACATTTTTTCACCGACATGGTCAAGAGTGTGGCTAAAGCATCCAACATCCACAAGACTGGGGTACAAAATCTTCAGATGCCTTATAGCCACATTGTTCACTGATGCTCGATCTCTCATCGGGGCAACCAGAAGGCCAGGTGGTATTGCAAATTCTACGGAAAGAGTTCTTAAAAGATGATGTGCCACCTCTTCTCCATTCATGTGCTTTGTTACTAACAGAAGACGTACGAGCCGTTGTTCAATTTTCCAATCAGTAACAAAGCGTAATATAATGTTCAGAGCTTCAGCCACATGGGTTGTTCCATCAAATATTACACTTACAGTTTTCCCTGATATTTCTTCTTTGACTCTCTTCTTTTCCTCTTTGGAAATCACATCTATCAACTCAGACAGATGCCTACTTGAAGTTAAAGAAAATGCCTCCTCTTCGAGTAGGTCTCGGAAACAGTCTATCTTTTTTAAAGGGAACTCCCGCCCTCATAAATGACCTCACGACTTTGACCCAGTACACTCTCTGTGCCATTGCTAAGGTCTCCCCTTTTGCGTGAGCTTCTTTATCATACTCAAGCAGGCTTTCTGCAATGTCTCTTTCTCTTGCTTCTTTCTTTTCAATACGGATCTTTCCGGATGCATGTTTTGTCGACTTAGCATAGTTTACAATGACCGTCTTCTTTAGACCAATCTCTTCACGGCAAGCATTGCAAAAAAGCTTACCATTTGATACAACTAAGTTTTCTCCAGGAGCCTCTTTAACCCTGACAGAAGGCCTAACGTTCTTGGGGCTAGAGCCTTCTTTTGGTGGTCGGTATCGCTTGCCATCTTTGGGAAGATTGCATTGCATTGACCTTTTTCTCAATACATCCGATGCTGTTGGAGTTCTCAAGGTGTTCAGTAACGTTGCAGTTCTTTGTTTATGATTTTCCTCACTTGATTGTTGAGACGATTCATCCGATGAGGCAGCTGACAGTGTCGTAGAACTTTCAGAAGTATTGGAAGCCATTTGTTTTTGCTATTTTGTAATTGTAACCAGGCCTGGAGGCCTGGTCTTTAAAATCTGGCCAGTGTTTTATGTGGAAATCCTATGGTTTTGGCAAAGTGTTTTATAAAAGAAAGGCTGATTCAAAATTCGAGGAAACTTTGCACTATTATTCTAGCATTATGCTCGATTCTTCTGCCTCACTATTATGCTCAAAATTATGCCGGCATAATGTGGACAGCCCTACTCACGGGCTGAGTGAAAGTGATATCATTTGAGCTTCAATGCGTGTGAGTGTACGTGTATTAGGCTTAGATACAAATATCCGGATATTTTTGGAGATATTTAGAAGCTCCTGGGATATTTAGAAAATTCCGAGATATTTAGAAAAAAATGTAATTTTCTGGAATATTTAGGACTTTTAAAGCATACTTTGGGGGTTTTCTGGCGTTTTTCCTTGATTTACCCTAGCCAGCAATATAACTATCCAGCGGTGTTATTTTTCAATAATGTATCCCACAATTCCAATGCTAGATAGTAATCCAATATGGCGAATACGGACAATATTAAGGCAAATATTCGCATAAACGTTAAAATAACATAGATATGTATGGCGATATTTAGGGCATTTTACGAGATATTTAGAGCTTTTTTGGAGAATTTCCGGAAACATATTTAGGCCATTTTTCGAGGTATTTGTATCTAAGCCTAACGTGTGTATATTATATGTTATCTCGTCTCAATCGTAAAAAGGTTGACAAGCGATCTAAAAGTTGTTTAGATAAGTGCCAACGTTGGCGCCAACGGAACTGACTTCAAGTTAGACCGGAAGCCTTTACTATGGATTCGCTGGTTTTCCAATGGATTTCATATTTTGGACAACTTACATATAAATATATCGACAGAGAATTGAAGATCTTTAAAAGCTCTGCTGGGGGTCTGTTAAGGCCGGAAATCCAGGCCTTAAGTTACTTGAGTAGTCAGACTTGGCTAGTTTCGCTCGATTTTCGCTGTCCGCCACACACACCGAACTGACATAATTGGCCTTCGACAATGATCCCAGAAAAATGATACAGCTCTAGAGCCTCTACCGTCAGAATCATACAGGCATCGTTTTGTTATATATTAAAAAAAAATTCGGATGTTCCGGGTATGTTCCGGGGTGTTCCGAGTATGTATGTATGGATTCTCTCTACACAGTGAGTACACACAGCTCGCCTCACATTTTGATGGAAAACAGGAGAATCCGGACAATCGAACATCTTTCTACCGGCGGTATAACGTTCAATGCAAATGACCAAATGGCCTATGCGGTGAAATGAATAATTTTATTTCTCACTTCCAGGAATAATGTTTGACAAACAGCGGACCTGATCCACCCCTTACCCAGAATTTAGTCCAAAATACTCAGAAATATATTTTAAAAATAGTCCAAAAAATAGTCCAAAAAATTATCCAGAGTCAAATGGTCCACGGTCCAGTCCATGTTTTACCCTATACCGTAAACCGATGCGCCAAGATCCATGCAGTATGAGATATCGAGACTTCTGGTATAAATATGTACTTCTGATAAGATGCATGTAAAGATATATAGTGATAACTTTACGTGTGGTTAAGAGAATCTCTTACATTATAGAAAACCTTGACTGATTATTCTGCTTCTTGTGTTCCACAACTATAGAAACGTGTCCTGAAACATTTTCAAGATATTACTACTAAGCAACGTGCATGAGCCTAACAAAGAGGGATTTCTTCATGCACTACCGGATCAATTCTAAACGGTTGAATGGCAAATTAGATTGTTATAAATGTTTCTGGCCCGAATGGTGTAATTAATCGAAGGCGTTGCAAATAATTTTTTGAGGTTACTAGTCTTTCCCGTCGTCGTTTTCATATTATAGGTAAATCACATGCCTGACTTAGTAATTCCACGTTAAATTCCATGAGAAATCCGATATCGGTTGTTCGGGTGCAATTTAACGTGGAACTAATTACCGAGCCAGGCATGTGATTTTCCTTGAATCGGATAGTCCGATGAATTACTTGATAATTTAGTATTTTTGATGATATTTTTCCAAGTTCAGTAAATAGCACCTGTAGCCTACAGCTTACAGGCGATTCCACTCTGAATCACACTCCTCTCTGCCAATCAGCGTCTGATTTCGCAGATGCATTAGTGCAATTCAGCTGTGACTATGCGATTCTGCCAGATGTAGGTTCCTAGGCGCAGTGTTATGAAATCTTTAACTCCTATATGTATTTCAAGTTCAACCACGGAGTGATATTGCTCTTACTAGATTTCCTTTATTTTACTAGATTTTATTGAATTTCGTTACCAACAAAGCTCACGGGCTTGTTAATCTATAACAGCAATTAAAAATATATGGGCCGCGTCAGGCAAAAAGGGCCCGGACGACATTCAAGTTAAATAATTCCTACCGGCAATGGTGTTCCTAATAACAGGTTGAAGATCGTATTGTATTATTGACGAGAAGCGCTACATTTCATTCCTAACAATAAATGTCAGTTTCAAGAAGTTGACAACAAAAAGCAGGGGTGAAATTTACGTGATTTTGATGCAAGGGCCCGATTACAAAGATGACCGCAAAAATTAGGAATCCTGTCAGAGGGGATGATTTTGATGTATGATTCATTCATACTGCTGGCATTAAAGAGTAAAAGATAAATAAGATGAACAAGATGATAACGTTTTGGCCAAAATATGTATTTTCTGCAGGTAGCTCGTAATATGAGTTTAGCAATAGCATAAGTTATACCTTGAAACAATCGTCTGATGATAGGGAATGATTTGCGCCTGCTAAAATTGTGATCAAACCCGATAAAAATATCGTAAATTTCGTCTTCGACTTCACTTGTCGATTTCATGAAATAAACACTACTTAGTAGCACAATGTGGCGCTCGCGATGCATATTGTAATCGCACCACAAGTTCAAAAAACATTGTCGTCCGGGCCCTTTTTGCCTGACGCGGTCCATATATCCGTTCTCGTTTTTGAAAGGTTCGCTTTTTTCATAAAAACAAGGGTCGAAAGAAGCACTTATATCTTCGAGAAAGTTATGTATCTTAGAATGCTGTTTTCTGTTTACTATTCTCCAGTATCAGGAAATACATGGTCCAAAAATATCAATGATCGGCCAAAAAACTTCCCGCTGGAAAGTGTGCCGAATATTTTTTAAGCCCATTCGGCTGTCACAATACCCGCGGGCCACCTCAAAGGACATTTAGCGAGTCTCAATCCCACACCGTAGTGAAAGTAATTGATAATCTTTGATCTCAAACGTTACCCTCCTTTCTGATCGATGCAAATTCATAGATTGGAAAACCTCCAGCGTACCCCCCAAGGTGGTATTTCTATCGCGGGCCACCTCAAAGGATATTTAGCGATTCTCAGCCCCACACCGTGGTGAAAATAATTGATAATCTTTGATCTCAAACGTTACCCTCCTTTCTGATCGATGCAAATTCATAGATTGCAAAACCCTCAGCGTACCCCCCCCCCCCCCCCCCCCCCAAGGCGATATTTCTATGGCGATTATGAAATACTTTTTTTGTACCGTTACTAGTAATATTAAGATGCATATAAGTCCTAGCCAGTTATCATTGATTTAAAGGGAAACAGGAAAACAAAATGGCCGACATAGGAAACACATATCAGTCTGCCAATTTCGTTTATTAAGGATCAAATATCGATGACGTCATTTATGTCATAAGGTAGAACATCCACTTCCCCAATACATTATTATTTCCCTTTGATTAAAAAAAACCTAAGAATATAGTTTTCTTGATAATCCGGAATTAGTAATCCACTTATAGATACATCAGTTGTCTAGAATGAAGAGCTGCACGACTCCGTCACGATTTGACCCTTTTTTGTTTCAGTTGTAATTGGATGTATCAGGAGTCCTTTATCCTGGATGTACTGTTTTCCAATTTGAAATCAAATATTGAATTCGTTACTATATAGAATATAGCATATCCCTTATCTTACATTAAATGGTATTAGGTAATTTTTTTTTATATATTTTCGAATAAGTTGTCGCAGGTAATTTATGCGTTAACAAGTTTTATTGTTAACGTAAGCCGTAATAACTAAAAAGAAACGATTGACATCTTTAATTACAAAACGCGACCTGATTGAAAAAGGTATAAAATAACTAACTAAGCTTTTAATTTAGCAACACCTTGACTACGTAATGTGCTCCACCATTATATTACTTTATTCATAGGCAACTCGCAAAATGGGCAGAATGTGATATGCTACTTAGACGACAGCCAAAACTTGGAGTAAAACTAGTTGTTTTGTATTGTAGGTGGGGGTATTTAAATATACGTAAATACATACTCGCATATTTTGAAGAACCTGATGGATACAAAATTATATATACAATGTACACGAAGTTTCAACGCGATCAAAAGGAAATACAAAGCCGAATAAACAACCTATAGACCAGTTTACGGTTCATGCGCAGTTGAACAAATTCTTTGTTTATGTGGCGGGCAGGCAGATGTTAGACAATGGTGGCCCGCAAGTTGAAACAAAAGACTTTAACAGCTGCGCATGAATAGTAAACTGGTCTAATATGAAGTACAACGAAAGCCGAGTTATTAGTACTTGTAACATTGACAAGGACACCTCTGTTTCTGTTGAAATGTTTTAGCTATAGTGCTCATTGATTTGAAGTAGCTACGATATATTGAAAGGTATCTAATTGTATATTTCGATGACTTGACGTATGCTACTGTACTCAAGTTCTTGACAATTTGAATAAATTTGAAACAAATAAATAAATTTGAGACAATTTGAATAAATTGTCTATAGTATTGCTTTATATTGTTCAAACAGGGCTAGTACTTGTCATTTAATCATTTGGGCTAGTTCAAAATTGCCTCGGGAAAGTAAAACTCAAGAATTCGGGCAAGCTGAAATTTTAATTGTTTTTGAACCCTGAAAGGTATAGACTGGTATTTTTGACGTTTTTAAGAATGACGTTTTGACTCGAATCACAAGCTCAAGTTGATCAGCTAGATTTTACCAAAAGACAGGCAGCGACATTGTTCTTGATATATCAGTTGTCACATCGCGGTCGGTGTGAGTGGTGTCTATATTCTTCATTCAGGTAGGAAATATACTGATCCAATGCATTTTTATTTTCCTTTGATTTAAAAGAAAATATGTTAAAATATATAGTAATCCCCCTACATAGTTAAATGTATAGAGCTACTCGAATCTCGATTTGACCTTACTTTTTATTGTTTCAGTTGAAAGTGGATACTGACAACGTTCTGATGCACTCTTCAAATTTGAAATGAAATATTAAATTTTGTTTATCTCTAAAATCTTAAACCAGTTGTGCGTTTTAACATCTTTGAACGCCCATTCATCTAAACATGTGTGATTTTCACTATCACGGTTTTTAATCCCTTATGTTTTCATGGTTTTGCTACCATACATTTTGTTCTAATAATTTCTACTTACATTTTTATGTATTCGTTTTGCATATATATCCCACCCACCACTTTTCTTGCGAATAACATATTTGGCCTAGCTACTTTCTTCATTAGCTTCTTTTGTTCTGTACACTAACATGGCCGCCATGCCCTTTGTCATTTTAACCTCTGGGAATTGAGTGCAAACCATCTATTGATGAATTCTGGCACGAAGTGACGGCCTATTTTCTGGTTTAACTTTATATAATTGCACTTGGATATTGTGTCTAATGCACTATTGTTTACATAATTCATAGTCCGAATACCAAAACGATTGGAAACATTGGGTGTCTTGATAATAGGTTAAAAACATCGGGAGGTAAAAGAGGAAGTCGAAAAATGAATCCGATTAAAAAAACTATGAATAATTAGTTTTGTTTTTGAAAAATTACGAAGACAAATCAGTGATTAAGTATGCGATTACTGCGCATGCGTAATACGTAGAAAACTTCTATCTCCAAAGTACAGGAGGTTTTCAGTTTCGTCGATTTGAATACACATGCAGTAGTGAAAGCAACTGGTAATTAATCGTTGGTTTCCAAAGTTTCTATAATTATCGATCTAAATTTACGAAATGGAAAATTCCCAGCGTATTTCTATCAGTGGAGATTATAAACGAAGTTTGAAATTAGAATGACATATAAAGAACAACGTGCACATATCAAGTACAACCAAAGGTTTCACAGTATAAGGAATATTAACAAATGCACCTGTTTCTATGTGCGCGCTTAATAATTGCTCATTAGAACCAGCCAATTACGTTGCAGTTAGTTCCTTTGATACTAGCGTTTTTTATCAAAAGCGGAGTGCTGCGAGTCGTATTTAATATTGCAGTTGAGAAATTTATAGATAACAAAATTCAGGAGTTGTTATGTTGTAGTTCCCTCCCTTTTTTTTGGCAAAACCGGTATTTGTTTTTAGGTGTAACACAAGAGCAAAATTTTCAAATATTTCCCTTTTGTTTAACTGTAAACGATGTCGACCTGATGGTAGCGTAAGAAACAGTGAGAATCATAAGCCTAAAAGTACCTTCCACAAGATTTAAGTCAAAATAATTTTAATGAGCTGCAAATGCATTTACTGCGTTGACATTGTCACGCCATTGAAGTCATGAAGAAATATCTGTTCGGAAGCAATTTTGTAAGATTAGCTTTTTAGGAATTTCGAACACAATAAACTACACGATTTGTACTAATTTTCGTTCATTTGACTCTTAAAAAGATCACCTTAAAAATTTCGAATCGTTAACTTTCACCTTTATTTTCGTAAATACCAGCTGTATTCCCTAAAATGTTTGGATACGTTAAATTTCCGCTAAAACATCCGAACAGATTGAACGTTTTTAAATGTTAAAATACTTTTTCTAAGAGTACTTAACACTGTTCAGAGGGGCTGAATGGGGGGGGGGGGGGGGGGGGGTACCAATATCAGTTAACAGCTAAATTTTTAGCTATTTATCAGTTATCAGTTAAATTTTGCTGTTATCAGTTAAGTTATATAAAAAGACTACCCTAACCTGATTTGAATACATATTTGCTGGTATGAAATGAATAATAACCGCTAATTCAACATCAAACACTACATTTTGTCTATTCAATAGATTTTTCTAGTATCAGATAACTCTGATGTGTCATGTTTAATATTTGACTATTATCAACTGGATCAAATCTGTCGAAAACCATCCGAAAAGCCAATAATAGCATGTGACGTTACGTCATTTTAATAAAAAATAATGAAATATCAGGTAACAGCTATCTCACAAATATCAGCTAACAGCTAAAAAAAGGTAACATTCTCAGTTAATAGTAATATTTTTGGCCATTTCTCAGTTATCAGTTAACCCCATTCAGCCCCTCTGTTCAATCTAATGCTAACTGCTACTTTAACACATTTTCTTGC
The DNA here is from genome assembly GCA_030867875.1 of Actinernus sp. WN-2022. Taxonomy (NCBI): domain Eukaryota; kingdom Metazoa; phylum Cnidaria; class Anthozoa; order Actiniaria; family Actinernidae; genus Actinernus; species Actinernus sp. WN-2022. The sequence goes on from JAOWCC010001210.1 coordinate 35,043,570, forward strand.
CTTTTTTGTTGAGTGCCTCTATATAAACTGGAACAGAAAATAATATAAACGATTCCAAAGCTGACCCTGTGTTTTTTTGGCATTTCCTGCCTTTACTCTGTATGAGGGTATGATATAAAGTTTTAAAATCAATATTATAAACTGCAACTGAAACAATTATTAAATGCTCTAAATCCAAGAGTCACGGTTTGACAGTATATGATGTTAAGTCATACGTGCTGGTCATGGTGTCGAATGACAGGAAACTGAGATTTGACAAAATTTTGAGGAGGAATACTCACCTAAACTTGCTGCAGAAGCTCCACATGCCCAACGGCACACAACGTAATACCGAGAGAATCATGTGATTGCAATCACGTTCTCCTCGCGTGAAGTAATTATGAGCATCGCAGGTTATAAGTACCCGGGGCTCCGAAAATCATCTCCACAAAGTGACAAACTCAACTCTCGATTCAAGCTGGCATGTAATCACGCACGAAACCTCAAACTGCAGATTAGTATGCTGCTCGCTATCGCTCGCAGCAATGAAGTTGCTCAGGATATTATATTGAAAGGTAGCATATGGCATACTTAGAAAACTTGACAGATGCCACTACCATTAATTTCGTGACTGTTTTGAATACTCTTCCTTTATTATCGCTGTTTATCTTGAGGGAGGACCTGTTAGAATTAATCAGCTAGATTTTAGCAAAATATAAGGACACTGTTCTTAATATATTGAAGCATCGTGTATTTTTTTAATTATTAATGCGTCTATTTCAGTCAGGTAGGAAATGTATTGATCCAATACTTATATTCCACAAGTGTAAAAAAAAGCGTGTAAGAATAATCATAATTATTGCTAATTTCTGTTAAAAATAATTGTCAATCCATTAGCAAAAACTACAGTGTAGTTTAGAATGCGGAATTGTTCGAGTCTGCCTCGATGTAACCTTACGGTTAGACAACTTGTTTTATCGTTTTAGTTGGAATTTGCTAAATATTTGCTGATTTAAATTTTGAAATCAATCTGAATCGATCGACTAGAACAGAATACTTAAGTTATCTTGTACTGTTTGTATTAGTTTTTTTTTTATCAATTTGAATAAGTTGTCTTCGCCATGAAATTTATGCACAAGTTCATTATAATAAACAGTCAAGTTCATTATACTAAACATATTTATCCTATGACACACCCTAAATTCTTTGTTGCAACTGATGGGATAAAATCCCATCACCCACTATCTTAATTAGGCAAGTGGGCAGGGCTTTTGAAGATAGGAAAATTGTGGGGTAACAAATACTCATTAGTATGCTAGAAGTAGCTCACTTTTGATATACGCTTCACTTGTCACGAACGAATGTATATATGAGGCTCCGGGGTAAATTAATTTTATCATATACTGGGGAAAAAATGTAACTTGATTTACCCCGGAGCCTCGTATTGAAACCTTGTCCGTGAAAAGTGAAGCGTATATGGAAAGCTGGCTATTCATAAACAGACAGTCCACTCTAGATACAATGGAAATCAATGACACACTTGAGGTAACCATTATTTTGCCCACATTGAAGTAAACACAGGTATAATTTTGTTAGATAGATGTAATATGCCCGTATGTACATACGAACTATTCAATTATGACAGTCTTCTTTTATGGTCGTAGGCAGAGAATGAAAGTCTGAGGTGTATTGCGATTGGTTACCAGACAATTGTGGCGTTCCTCGGTAGCTTACTGGGGCCTCTCCTATCTAACATTTTCGTCAACGACCTTAATTACTCGAGCTCAGTCAATATTTCATCTCTTCGTTCGTATGCATATGATACAACTAGTAATTATGCTGCTGATACTACCGCTACAATTTTGGAATTGATTTTAAATCAGTATTTAAATACGATTTTAGAGTGGTTTTCTGCAGTCCGCCTTAAAATCAACAATCCTAAAACACAAGCAACGATTATCGGGAACTCCAGTTACGCCTAATATAATTTGCTGGTCGATGATACACCCTTAGACTCTCAAGATTTGCTTAAAATAGTAGGAGTAACAATTGACAACAAAAATGTATTTTAAATATCACATTACAAGCGTTTTGAAGAAAGTCTATGCTAAAATTGGAGATATAAGACTAATATAAGATTGTAAAACGTGCATAACAGGTGGTCAAAGTCAGCTGGTGGTAGGGTCTCACTTATTACATTTCCCTTGTGTGTCGACTCCAAGTACCTACGGAAGGTATTTATACCACTGGATGTTTTCGTCACCGTGTTCGTACTTTTCTGTTCATTTACAATCCTCTCAATTTCTTGCTGACTGTTACGTTTGGACCTCCGCCATTGTCGATATTGTTTTCAAACACTGAGTTTCATTAGGATATCGGAATGGTCTTCCTCACTCATTCCCAAACCTTTCTCTAAAATTATGATAGTTATGGTGTTTTTAGAGCTATCAAAGTCTGCCGGGCGTTAACATATCTCATAATGCCCTTGTGCATTACGGGGAAATGTCGACCGCTAAATTAAACAGCCAACCAGAACGCGCTCTTTGGCCGGAGGTAGCTGTTTTTATATATATTAACATAATCTTAGCTTCGTTTATCTTTATATCCTCATATCTTAATCATTATTCATTCATATCTTAATATTAGCGAACGTTTATAACATGAGCCTCTGGCTCGAATGTAACGGGCAACTGTTTTCCACGTTTTGACTTTAATAAATTGTATTGCATTGTTTGTATTGTATATGTACATACATTTATTTATTTAGCTATTTATGTATTCGTTTATTTATTTGTTGGTTTGTTCGTATGTATATTTGTATGTTTGTTTGTTTGTTTGTTCAGTAAGTTAGTTAGTTAATCTTCCTGACCACATCCTATTAATCACATCACTATATGCGGCATTTCTCTCAGTTCAACACAAGATACAACCGAAATTCGCGTATTCATTTCTTAGATCAGCATGTTTCATTACTTTATTCATCGACACTCGTTATTGTATTATGACTATTATCATTTATATTGTTGGCTCAATTTCCTTTGATTCTAATTGATCCGAGTACATGTTTGCTCTGCGGTAATCATGCATCATGCACTCAACACTTTACAAACCGTTTCCCCAGCCACAATTCCCTCTTTTGCTCTGACGAAGGGCTAGCACTCGAAACGTCAGCTGCTACTCGCTCCCCACGGCGGTAGTAATAGGAGAGGCATGGAATTATCCTGTTTTTTTGTGAGCTATGTTAATTTTTGGTGAGCTCTCATTAAAGTGTTACGTTATTCATGAATTCGGATGACGTCACAGTCCTATTGTCCATTGAATTAATTAAGGAATGCGCTGCAGCTCATTGTTATTCCGCGGGCGTTGTTACGGGCGTTGTGCGGACGTTGCGGGCGTTTTGTCTGGTTAGCTAGACTTTCTAGAGTTTCTAGACCAGATACGTTGTAGTCTAGAACGACTAGAATATAATACAATTTCTAGACTAGACTAGAAAATGATAGCTAAAGTAGAGTCTTTAGACTATAATAGACTACCTAGGTCAACAATTTCTAGACTAGACTAGAAAATGATAGCTAAAGTAGAGTTTTAAGACTAAACTAGACTACCTAGGTCATTAATTTCCCTCTCCTCGGGAAAAACACAACTGTCTGTAGCATTTGTCAGCAAGAAAAAAACCAGTGAAACATAAATCAGTGTAATCTTGTAACACGGTACATTATATCAACCCAAGAACTGAGAAATAAGAAAGTTATCAACTCCGTGACTATAAGGAAAACGAACTGTAAATTGGTGTTTTTGAGATTGAATAAACTTTGTTTCATTTATCTGGTGGATTTGTTTTTATTCGTATGGTAATTATAGTTCACTTTTAGAGAATAATTTGGATCTCAAGAGTTTTACTCAAAACAATAGTACTATTGTTTCTATCAAACTGTACTGATGGCTCTTCAGTTATCGCTAATCCCTAAGGACAATAGCAAAGTTGCTCTTATGAGTGATAGTGGATTAACTGTAAAGGTTTATAAATATTCTGATCTCAGAATTACGTTACGAGAGATAGTGAAGGTAATAGCTGTAAGGAAGATAATAAAGACATTTTAGGAGTTCTGTAGGGTCAAAATTTGTGAATGATATCAAAAATATCGTTGGGTTAATATAGAGCAGATTACCGAAACAATAGTGTATTGTTGTTCATAACATAGACTTGCCCAAACCTGTTCAACCAACACAAGAGAACTTTATTGATTTAAAAGTTAAAGTAATGCATAAGTTATTATACATTTGGTGTATGCTGCACTCTGTGAAGAACCAATTTATGTCGAGAGAGAAAGACAATGTTATGGCTGTGAAATGCTCTGTTTCTTTCGACGTGTTCTACTTCATCCACAGTGATCGTTTTTCCTTGAACGCCTTCCATGTCAGAGTTGAATACAAATACGTGTGCTAATAAAGATCCACTGAACGGAGTATGAACATATGATCAAATATAGATAGCACCCACACGAAGCGGTTTGAATAGATCGTTAATCCCTTAATTAATGCAATGAATATACACACCCCCTTGTAGCGGAATAATAATGAGCTGCAGCGAATTCCTTAATTAATTCAATGGACAATAGGACTGTGACGTCATCCGAATTCATGAATAACACAATACTTTAATGAGAGCTAACCAAAAATTAACATAGCTCACCAAAAAACAGGATAATTCCATGCCTCTCCTACTACTGGCGGTTAACATACCTTAATCGACTTTTAGTTGATCATACCAGTAGTTAGTAGGTATAGTTTAGTTAGTTAGATCAGGAGCCCATTACCAGGAGCGTGCATCTTCCCCACTGTGTCTCTATCCCAGCACAGAGGTAGATGAGGCTATTTTTAGCATTGCGTTTCGCGCGAAAAAGAACAAAGGTAGGCTATTCTTAGCCAATCAGATAGCTAACGTCACTTCTCATTATTATTCATTATCATTCTTCTCACTTTCAACGCGGGAATTCGAATTGCTGGTTTTCACTCAATCCCCAGAGATTCAAATGTTGGTGCCCCAACAAAAGAAGCTAACGAGGAATCTATTGTTTAAGGGCACCAACATCGCGGCAACCTCTTTTCGCGGGAATTTCGAATCTAAAAATAGCCTGAGCTGGGGACCCAACCCATAACAGAGGAACGCTCCTGGTAATGGGCTCCTGGTTAGATACGTAGATTATAATACTTTTATGTATAACAAAACTAAATTCACTATGTTGTTCTCACTTCTGTTGTACCAGACCTGTCGAGGATGTACTCTGCTCTTCGTCAAATGGTAAATAAATAAAACGTTTTGGTTAAAGAACAAATCGAACTGATGCACTTAATATCACGAGATGAAATATCAACACTGGTATCTTCAAGCGCCGATTACTTTACTGTTTCTATTTCCTTCAGGTGAGAAATAACCAACTCAAAATATCACACTCACCATTCCTGATAACAGTTCCTCCGGATTTTATTACCTTGACAAAATACCTAGCTAGTTTTTCTACAAAAAAAAATTTAAACAAAATCATTTTTTGAGTCAAATATTTGTTGTTGTACATCAAGGTTCAATGGAAGGGTTATGTTGTCACAAGCGACATAATCATCAGCAAGGTCGTGTACAGAATACTGTCGTGTACAGAATACACGACCACATCAGCAATTATGCTGCGCTTAAACACATCGTGTTTAAATAAAGGATTTTGTATTGTATTGTAACATACGTAGGCAGACGCAGTACCGTATTTATCATTAGAGCAGATGTCGTTTGAGTTGGACAAATAACGACATGTTCGTAGCCTTACCGTAACTCTGTAAATTGATCAGCACCATGCCGTAGTAATTGCCGTAGTTTGTCCCACTGATACGAAATCTGCTGTAGTCGTACTTTTTCTACACACATGTGCGATATAAGAACACGCTCTGCCAATGATCAATTTATTACAAAATAACATATCCATAGATCCTCAGTGTACTACAAAACCTAAATATTTGGCAACTGTTACGATACAAAACGTTTATTATTACTATTGTTGTTGTTATTGTTAAAAATATAGTAAAATGCATATTTTGTTGGAACCTTATTACTAACTTAGATTTCTTGTCGCAAAAGACACTAAAAACTAAAAACAATACTAAATTGCATCGCTGTTGTTTTTTTATGCATTCCATTTCATATCATATCATATGACATTCATTTGAGTAGCGCTTAGTGTAACGGTCGGCACAGAGTCTTCATTTATAGGTTAACCAACAAATTTCGTTTACAAACTGGGGGAAATAAATTGAACGCAACCATCATTATCGACGATCAAGCTAGATTTTGACTTTTTGCTTTTCTGTTTGCCTTTCAGTATTTTGCGTATGCCCGGTGAACTGGCATCGAAAGGACTCGAGCTGTTTTAACGTATTTAGTATGTCTAAGACATGGGACGCCGCCAGTACAGAATGTACCAGTGTACACAGAGGCCACCTGCTTTACCTTAACGGCAGATCTGAAACGTTTGTATACGACTTTCCTAATATTACATACACAGGATATGCAGTTGGCGCGAGAAAGACGGGCGGAAAGTGGAAATGGGGAAACGGACAAGTGCTCTCCTTAGTTATAAAAGGTTCTGCAACTTACGCAAGTTTGGAAATAAGGCAAAATGAATGTTATTTATATGCCATTGATCAAAACCGCATTCAGCCCTATATATGCGAAATCAATGATGCAGGTAGGTCTTAAAGAAAAAAGGAAAATCAAGTACTAGAGAGTACCGAATAATCGCCTTTTGCGTAGCATATATATTTTCACTTGAAAAATATGAATATTTTGTTACCATTTACTTGCCCAAGTTTGTACGACACAACCTTAAATATCAGATTATTTTCCTTTGGCATTGTTGCATTGCACGATGAGTACTACTAGTAAATGATTTTAAGAAAAACATTGGAATGCGTGCTTTCAGATAATATAAATTAAGGAAACCTTAAGTATACGTCAGGAGCCTGGTATACGTACGTTCAGTGAAGTATATCTATTTTTAATTGTTCCGAAAATGTGTTTATGTGAACGTTTGTAGTTAATTGTATAGGAATATATGAGGATTGAGGAAATGACCGAAGTGTAACGAAATATCGCGAAGAACAAGCATATTTCAATACCGATGAAATAAACAATTCCAAAATCGCCAAGATTTGCCATTTTAAACCAGAATGACGACAAACACACCAGTGAGGCACATGCACGATATTTGCGATATTTCGGGACACTTTGATCCATTCGTTAGTCAAATGAAATACAAAATATTCAATTATTGTCACACAAACACGTGGGCCTGATCATACTTGGTGCATAGAAACAGATACAATGGCAGAAAAAATGCTCGAACACTGCTCGGTTTTAGAGACTATTCTTGAAATAAACATCGGTGCACGTACATGAGATGCACATTCCAACAATAAAATTTCCTGCCAAGTTTGTTTAGAATTCTCTTATTTCTAGACTTTCTACATCCGACTCCTCAAAGAAGCTTCTCAGACAATGGTAGACAAAATGACTTGCGAACTTGGGACACTGCTCGGTTTTAGAGGCCATTCTTTAAATAAACCCCCTCCCCGCCTTCAATGTTGTTTTAGGTGCACATCCAATCTGAAATTCATCCACTACCAACATTGAAAGGGGTGCCCCTTTTGGAAGCTTCAGCTATTGTTTTAACTTTATAGTTTAGATAGTTTACAACCTGACTTTTTGTGTAGGTAAGTTTAAGACTTTTGTTTAAATCGTTAACTAGAATCCGATGATAGAAAACCAAAATAATGGTTCACCTCGGACATTTGAGAGATTTAGAAAAAAACCTCGGTGATTATCTGCATTACGTATTTCAGCGTTTTAATTTCCTGTTTTTCAGCACCATCGCCATCGCCCTCATCATCATCATCTTTGCCACCAGCATCTCCTTCATCTGCACCGACAAACTCGGAAGGAGCCTCATCTTCATCATCGCATAAAGTGTCTTCAACACTTTTAAAACTGCCATCCTCAACCCTCATCAATGCACCGTCATCATCATCATCAGCTTCATCAGCAGCAGCATCCATATCACCACAACCTGTGTTATCACGCACCTTGACAGCATCAATGGTCTTATATGCGGTGACTTCGAGTCCGGCTTCAGCAAGCATTCAACAGATGATGATTCCTGAAATTACTAACTCTGTTCAAATAACCACGGCAAGTGTAAAACCAACGACTGTCCAACCATCTGTATTATCCACAGTCACAGGATCGGTGGACGCCACTGAAAACAGCCACCAACAGCCAGTGAACGATTTGGTAATTCGACCTTTGGTTGAGACATTTAGATTAAAGTCTGTTATTTTAAATATAATTATTAGAAACTCTAAGACTAAAGTTAATTGCTATAGAGCTAAAAAACTGTAGAAACCAAAGATAAAGGACGTTTTTTGGGCGTTGTACACGTTGGGGTTTATTTTTGTACGGCACGGGATAGATATTTAACAATTATTCACCGAAGAGGAGGTAAATATCCACCACTACTCACCGACGCTGAGGTGAATAATTGTTTTAGTATATACCACACTTCAGGTGAATAGCCAGCACCAAATTTTTTTTTCTGTCAAATGGACAAAAACTCGCGTGAGGTGATCGCTGCTTCGCTCGGAGGTGAATATGAAATCAGTATATATTCACTGTTCGAGTAGCCAATCAGAGCGCGCGAAAAGTGATATTCACTGGTGTGGTATATACTAAATATGTTTGTTCACAGACGGTAATCCTTTCAGTTTAATAACAAATAATGCTATAAATATGAAAGGGAAAAAGAGGAAGTAACAACAGTCAACATTCGCATTTTATTTGTTATTGTACGGCAGTAAGACTAGTTTTAGTCAATATTCTGTTTACCAGCGTGTCAGGAATTTTCGATTATGTTCGTCATCATCTAGCCGTATTGTATCTTTTTTCTTGATGGTTGGTACTGATTCTTCTAACCTAATTGTCTTTCCGCAGATTGCAGACTTTATTTACAACGTTTCTCTGCTAAATGTGAGCAATCTGCTTTCTCTCGAGGTATGCTTGCTATTTAGGGACAAAGTCATCATTATTATGTTGTTTAAGTACCGAAGCAAACATGTACTTTAAAAACCATACTATAAACTAATTGAGATTTTGAGACGCCGATACCAAATTATATTGCCGGCCAGTTGGGAGAAAATATATTCCGTATTGGGCGGAGTGGAAGCCTAATACGAAGAATATATTTTCTTCCAACGCCGGCAATATAATTCAGTATCGGCGTCTCAAAATCGCTATTAGTTTTGTATCACGATTCAACAATTAAGTCGTGAATTGTTAAAAGAAAGAAGAGAATGAAGCACCAAACTTATGCTGATCGTAATTTCAATTCTCAAAAGCGCCTTAGTATATCTATGGCAACTGTTTCACGGCTTGAGTGGCGAAAACTTTCGCCACGTGTTTTGAAATCTCTTAAAAAATTGTGAAAATTGTACTTTTAGCGGATAAGAGTGTTAGATTTCTGACGGAAACTACAATGCCAACCTTACCTTTAGGATTGAATAATTCGTATCTTGTAATTTACAGTGTTTTGAAGGTGAAATTGTAGAAATCTTGCTGTTGAACAAACGACTTTCGAACTTGACCTGGAACCCATGTAACTGCAAGGGCTCGCGCAAGAGCCAATCAGAAGCTGGTATTCTGAGACGCCAATACCATGTTATATTGGCGTCTCAAAAGTAAACAAAAAGATCAGTGAATCGTGATACAGAGCCGTATCTGAAAACCGACGTTATATTGTCGCAATAAAAAATGGAAAACCAATATGAAGAAAAAGAATTTAAAAAATTGCTTGTCCGTTCCATTTCTATGGAAGTTAAGTATTCCGTCAATGATTTGATTGAAAGTTTTCAAATTCTTCTCGGATTGAACTCATATTTTCTGATTGAAATTGTTGGCAGAAGAATCGCTTTTTATAAAGTTAAATGTTCTTCCGTCCTAGGAATCAGTACATATGATGAACAACTTCATAGCAATATTTAAGGCGAAACAAGGCAAGGGAAATCCACTTCTGGGAAGCAGAAAATTAGAAGAGTTTGCATTACGCTACGCGAAACAAAACTTAAATGGAGTCAAAAATAACTTGCGGATCAATGAAGGCTCCATCGGTAAGAGTTAATACTGTTACCTAACCTTGAGCATTATTCAAATTATCCAGTCTATTCGTATATATTATTAGCTATAGTTACTATTTGTATTGCTGAAATTGTTAGGTAATAAAGGAATGTGATTCTAAGTATTGCCATCCATACACTATAATTTCAGTTTCATAGCTAAGTATCTGGACTATATTTTGACTTGCCATTATTATCAAAACGGTATTCGAAAAGCGATTTGTTGTTAAAAGTACAATATTCAGATAAAAGATATATTTTTCTAAAGTTGAGTTAAACATTGTAAGGGGTAAGGTAATGTAGCCTGGGAAGGATAACACGTTTCTCGCTAACGAGTGCCCAATTAAATGTGACCTCAAACAACAAAGAAGTATTAGACTATCGTGCACTGTAATGTGGATTAATACTTATACGTTCTAATAATTTCATTTTCTTTCTTTCTAGTTTTACAGATCCAGAAGTCGTTTACTGACGACCAAGATTATGTTTTTCCATCTTCTGACATCGCACAGAATGGTGCCTTCATAACATTACCCCATGAAAACTTTGCAACTACAGGTTAATAGAGTAGAGAGGAACGGGTAGTGAAATCTCCCTCCTCCCTATTTTTCCGTCATTTCTCCCTCCTCCCTATTGAGTTTTAAAATTGTCTTCCTAGAGCATGTATGTAGATCCCATTTTCTCCCTCCTCCCTGTATGTTAAATTCTCCCTCCTCCCTAGTTTTTTCTGAACATTTCTCCCTCTTCCCTGAATTTTTTCTGCCAATTCGCCATCCTACCTGTTCTGTTCCACCGCACTCTTAATATGAATAGCTCTTTTTTAAATCATCTAATCTTATGAACTTTCTTTAGGACGTAGGGTACTGATTAAGTACTGATTACGTTCAGTAGAGCAATTTAAGTAATCCTCGGCTACGGAACGATAGCATGAACGTCAAAGGAATGTAAAATGTATCAATTTTATATTCTTCTTTCTCGTAATTTCATTGGTTGATACTCATGCATTCAATAGAAAACCACCGAAGTTGTAGTTTTAGAGTAAAATGGCCAGCAGCATAGCGGACCTACATTTTCTACTAGTTACATTCACTGCGAACATATCAGACAGCAATTAAGGCACACTCGAGTAAAACCGTATGTGAGGCCCTGTGTTCATTGCCGCAGTACATTGTCTATTGCTATCCTTCGTATTAGGTGAATCATTAGTTAAATACCTGTGATGTTTACAACAGGACATTGCATTATGGAGACGTCATTTTACTACAACCACCACAATCCTTTTCAAATTATTGTTTCTCATTCAAATTTATCAACTCCTCTGAGAGTCCTAGGAAAAGGTCTAAGAGGAACAAAAGGATCCGCACATAGAGTTCTGGTATAGTTGTAGTATGTGACATAATCATGCAAATGTCCTATTATGTATCCTTAATAAATCCGTCATTACATTATTCTTCTGAATTGTATAAAAATAGCAGTAAAAGGGGTTTTAACGTCTTCATTTACTTGTTCTTGTTATCATTGTCTGTGACCAAAACACCAATACAAATCTAAATTATCCACTATCACTTATAACAATTACTAGAATCTTTTGCGACCCATAGGTGTCCTAGAGACTACTTCTCCACTTATCAGTTACAAAATATCGAAAACATATTCTTCAATATCTTCCAGCGTACCTTATTGGTAGTGATTACTATATTTTTTTGTTAATGATTCTATATCTCGACTGATAATTTATTCTCTATAGTTAATTACTTCTAAGCCTAGATTATTGTAATTCTCTTTTATTTGGTATTTTCAAGAGACCATCACTTAAGAGAACTGATCTCCGTACCCTATCATAGTCTGCGCCAATCTATTATTGGCTCAGTGGACGTCACGATGCTATTTTAAGATTCGGTTCCAGCTCCTCACGGATTTTCATCGCTCCATCTCATGAATTCAACCTTGATTTCAACAAAGAAAGAGGGGCGATGGATGCGAAGCTTCAAAACTCTGAATTATATGGCTCTGAATTATGTGTTGCTCCATAAACTTACTACCCGGACTGGTATGGCACGGATCTGACCCGATCTGACTTGAAGACTCGAGAAAATGAACTTTGAATTTAATTAATATAAGCTAGGGAGTGTAATTGGAAAACCCGTTAAATATATTGCCGTTTGGATTTGACTGGGAAACTGTAGGCTGTATTAAGCGAGCATGGAAAGTCTTCCAAAAAAATGAATAAATTAACAATCCCGTATCGTTGTTATTGAAACTTCGCTTACCTTATAAATACTCGTTCCCTGTAGTTCATATTCATGTATAGCCTAGGGAACTGACCGGATTATTTGCTATTTCATCAGGCTAATAATTTTAGAAACGTTCAGTTCATAGCAAGCAAGCACGCATCGACGTTTGACCACAATTTTGCGAAATTATAAATCCAGTTAATCTGACTGACTGACTGAGTTTGGAATTATCGTAAACAGACGCTTACAATTCGCTAAAGAAATTAGAAATAGAACCTATAATATCGTAAATAATCGGACATGCTTTTGCAACACCGTAATCAATATGAATCTGTAGAGTAACTGTCGTGAAAGTAGAACATTGTGAATGCTTTGATTACTGAGTAAAACACTGAATGCATTCTTCTGCTCTCGCCGCCCGCCGGGCCATTCGGACACGTGGCACCCACAACCAATCGGATAGAGTGGTAAAAATAGTCGAACTAATTTATGCAATCTAAAAATAAATCTGCGCAGACTATCATGGGGAGAGAGCCTAGTATGGGGGATCGGTTCTCTTAGGTGATGGTCTCTTGGTATTTCTAAGAGTACTATACAGAGACTCCAATATGTACAAAATGTTGCTGCTAGAGTTGTTAGATTAGTTCGCAAACATTAATGCATAGCGCCTGTTTTAGTTGAACTACATTGGTTGCCGGTTGAACAGCGTATTTACTTTAAGATTTTTCTAATTACTTTCAAGGCTTTACATGATCAGGCGCCGACTTATTTAAAGCAACTGTTGCAATCTTATTGTCCCGCCTGTAGGTTACGTTCTTCCTCCAATTACGTATTAGTTAAACCAGTTACTAGACTTAAAACGTACGGCAACAGGGTTTTGTCAGTGGATGCGCCGGCCATATGGAACTCTCTTCCATTGGATATTAAATGCAGTGAGTCAGTTGAATTTTTTAAGAATAGACTTTTAAAACATGCCTTTAATTTATAGATTATCATTGTTATATCCTGCGTATATAAATTCTGAGCATTATTGTTTTTTTGTATATTAGTATATATAATATAGTTTTTAATTTTTAGCATAGTTTGTATTATTAGACTCATTTATATATCTGTATGGATGTAAAGCGTTATTGGTCTTAACGTAAATAACGCTATAGAAATAAATTGTTATTATTATTATATTATTATTAACGGCAAAATCGATTTATTTGCAATCTAATAATGCAGTGCCGTCTGTTCTTTCCTTAGGTACATCAATCGTGAGCATCTTGTACGACAACATCGAGGTTCTGGTAGAAGATGTCGGGAATAATCTAAAATCACAACGGTATTTATCGATGAGAAACTTAAAATGTATTCAAAAAGTGTGATTTTTCCCCAGAAGATATGACTGCTGGAACGTGAGTTCTTATTGGGATTGAATATATATCGTCATAACGGATGCCACCTTTTTATTCCTTTATGTATGCCACTAATATCCTTACCTTTTTCAGCAACGGTTATCCATTTTATTTTGAATATAACTATCAAAAATGAACTAGTATAACAGGAATGTGGGTAGGTGAAACATTTATTTATATTCGCAAGAAAATATTACATTCAAAGATGCTCGTTTTCGTAAGCACGCCTTCTTTTGCTTTGCCTTTTCCCTTGCACCTTCTTCTCTATCTCTACTCACCCTTACGCCTCTGTTCAGTGTTAGTAAGCACGCATTATTTTGCTTTACCTTCTTCTCTATCTCTATCTCTTCTCACCCTTACTCCTCTATTCAGTGTTCGTAAGCACGCCTTCGTTTTGCTTTGCCTTATTCTCTATCTCTGCTCACCCTTACGCCTCTGTTCAGTGTTCGTAAGCACGCATTATTTTGCTTTGCCTTCTTCTCTATCTCTATCTCTTCTCACCCTTACTCCTCTATTCAGTGTTCGTAAGCACGCCTTCTTTTTGCTTTGCCTTCTTCTCTATCTCTGCTCACCCTTACGCCTCTGTTCAGTGTTCGTAAGCACGCCTTATTTTGCTTTGCCTTCTTCTCTATCTCTACTCACCCTTACGCCTCTATTCAGTGTTCGTAATCAAATAAGGTAGTAAATGTATCCAAAAACTTGAATTGGAACTTGAATTAGCTGTTAATGAAAATTTAGGAAACAAAATCCACAACTGGCTCTCTGCCAATAAGCTTTCTCTATAAATATAGATAAAACTAACTTTGTCATTTTTCAAGACCCACAAAAAATATTACATTACCAGATTAATCTGCAAATAAAAAAATAAAAAAATACGACAAGAAAAATGCATTAAATTCCTAGGAATTTTCATAGATTCACAGTTAAATTGGAAATATCACATTTTACATTTTTCAAAAAAAATAAAAGATGCATAGGTATAATCTCTAAAATTCGTTATTTTGTTAGTACAAAAAAATAATCCTAATACAACTCTATTATATTTTGATTTACCCTTTTCTAACATATGTTTAACCTCATGGGGTAACACCTATCCATCTACTTTAAACCCTCTTGTCATTTTACAGAAAAAAGCCATTAGAATCATAACTTTTTCCAGTTATACTGAACATACCAGCCCACATCTTAAAACTTAAAGATCTTGTATTTCTCTATGATGCATTGTTTATGTATGATTTTTCCTCTGGAAGACGTCCTCCAGTGTTTAGGATTTTTTTTTTTAAATGTCAGTACTGTCCATCAATATAATACCAGGCTAGCTTAAAAAAGTCATTTTATCCTCCACGAGCAAGAACAAATTGTGGCAAGTTCAATATTCGCTTTCAAGGTACCATTGTGTGGAATTCTATTGATGAAAACCTAAAAATCATACCCGAAAGAGTTTCAAACGACTACTTAAAGAATATTTCTCTCAGCCTTACTAGACTATTATGTACTGTTTAAAACACGAACAGCAGTGTTTTATTAAGTTTAAAAATTCGAGGGCGAAGCCCGATAATTTTTTGACTTGATAAAACACGTGCTGTGAGTGTTTTAAACGGCTTCAAAAACGCTTTAAGAATGCAATGAAAGAAAGACGCACATCTCAAGGGAATGGTTACTTAATGAACCATTGAACCTTTGTATTCACAACGCCATGCAAAATATTCGAGTAATCACCGCCTGCAATTACAAACATCTCAAGGGAATGACATGAAGAAATTACCATACTATGTTGTTTGAAGCGGCGTTTAGCAATGCAAGAAGTACCTGCACTTGAAGGATTTGGTGTCGTGGTTTACCTCGATAAAGTTCAAGACTTGGAAAGCGATGTGACTGACATGACGGCAGACTCTAAATTTTTGACTCCGGCATAAAATTTGTAAGTTTAATGCACGTTTTTATTATTTTACGGCTTTGAGTTTTGGTTTAATAATTGGAACTAAACAGTGGCTCGGTAAACAAGTTGGATAACTTCATTTTAAAAATATTATCTGTGTATCTCGGTAGTCTGCTGATATCAGTAAATTTAGTGCAAAATTTATTATCTAGGTACCTTATGTTCCGTGTACTTTTTGCTATCTTTGGGTCTTTATCAGTGAATTCTTAATTAGGATGAAACTTTATATAAAATTTCATGTTCATTAGTATTCTTTATATAAAACGTTCATCCTAATTAGCAATTCAATGAGAAAGCTGAAACATCAATAGAAATTCCATTGTCTCAATCGTTAACCCAATTTCCCCCTGGGACAGAATTCAAATCCCCCCGCGGGCCTTTTAGAATGAATGCGATTTTATCAGGTATAAAGGAGCATGCACGTGACTGATTTGCTTCATCTGATTGGACAAAATGCTCATTAATTATTCATGAGTTTTTGAAATATCTCTAATGTATTCACAGGCTGTTTTGCTATCACTCATTACTTAATTTCCCGGTCAGTGTCTTGCAAATACTTGATTGTTTATTCATTGTCTATAATTCTCTACAGTCTGTTTTTGTCCTTATAGTAAATGAGTAACTACTTCAATGTTCTTTTTAGCGTCTTTTCTTTTTTGGTCCAAGGCCCAACCAATGAACTACATTTTATTAAATAAATTATACGTGCTACCTAGCTCGATTAAGCTGCAGGTTATTCTAGGTTAGCTCATACTTAAAACGTATTTTAATTCATCGTCTTTTTTCACAATATTATAAACCCTTTATGAGTATAAATAAAGATATTGTTGTTGTTCTTGTTGCTGTAGCCCACACCTAATACTAGATTTACACATAGATCAATTTCATACATTGCTTGCCGCCTCTGGAATAATTTACCTGACCACGTCATGAATTCCAGTAGTATACACAGTTTTATTGGTGGGCTAAACAAGTTGTCTTTATCATCAGAGGGTTCTTGTAATTGTACTATCAATAAATAAGATTACTTCACTATATATTATTTCAGCATATTTTGACTTATTTCTATCTGTCAGTAATTAGAAAATTTTAAACTGTATCATGTACATATATCACATTTCTATATTTAACTTGGCGATATATATTATTAGTAGTGTAATTATATATATATTATTAACAATATAGTATCATGATCATTAGTAATAGCAGTTTCTCTTTTGTCATAATTGTAACGAGAGGCCCTGAGTGGCCTTCACTCGGGCCACCTACATGTAGGAATAGGTGAATACGTGTAGTTCATTGAGTTGTTAGTAGCATCTGTGTGTGTCATTCATAGTCTGCTAGGGGAGCCAGATAATTGATTCACTACTGATGCTCATGGTGATTTATAAATAATGGAATGACCTTTTGCAGGAATTCCATCATGTGGTTGTACTAGATGGCAAACAAATCTATTTCATATACCGGTACAGGTATTTAAAGGCAATTGTATGAGATTGGTAGGGTCGTTAGCAAAACCTGTTTGTAAATGCTATTTTCCACCTCCAATCGATTGTCGATCTTTATGAAATAGCCTTTTTTAAAGATAGCTTACCATCCAGCATTCATGTCTTTCCCATGGAGATCACAAACTCAATCCATTCGTTAACAAAGTATTATACCAGCACATGACTGTTTATTGCAAAAGGCCTACTACAACTGCTCCCAGTAATTATAATAAATCAACTTCACATAACACTGACCTAGCCTCTCTTTCGCCCACTCTGTATACTGTTGCAGTTTTTAAGTATCAACACAAAATATAGGCAAGCGTAATCCCGATAATGGCATTTAGTAGAGCGGTATGCTAAACAACTAAATAAACGATAAAACAAACAAAAAAAACATTCAAGCCACAAAAAGCTAATGTGAATATTAAATGAACTGGTTAATAGACCGATTAAGCTTGTACATTTGTTGCCAAATTCAGATCATGTGACAGCTCTCCAGAGGATTGAGCTAGTGCTTTGTTTTCTAATTAGAGGAATTTGTACATTTCCTCTTGGGATAGAGAAAAACAAGAAAACATTTAATACTCAATGGAAAAGTCAGGTGAACTGAATTGGGAAAACAAATGCACAAGCTAAATCGGTCTATTGCAGATGTCTGTACAGTGTAGCTGGGTAGAGCATTCCAAATTGGTATTGTTCTAATTAACAAACATAGAAATTAAAGAGTATTTATAAGCGTTGACAGAGGCAGAAATATGTCTATAATGAAAGTCGCTCCAGAATGAAACTCGTCACGATATCATGTAAACACCCCCTGTTATGTAATCTAATATACTTGTCATGTGATACGACTCACATGGGAGACACAGAGTAGAGGACAGAAGTTACAGTGTAAATCTAAGCCAGACTATACGATTAAAACCTATTACATGATGTCAGAAGTGGTCCAGAAATACAGATAGTCAATAACAAAGGTTATGGTCTCGGGAAAAATGATCCCACCGGAAAATTATAACTTCAACAAGCCAGAAGAATGGCCGAAGTGGATTAGTGTTTTGAGAGATATCGCGTTGCCTCGGAGCTACACAAGAAGGGCGGAGAACAGCAAGTAAACACACTTTTATATTCGATGGGCGATGAAGCCGATAATGTCTTGACGACCTTTGTATTCGCAGAAGTAGAAGACACGAAGTATGAGAAGGTCAAAGAGAAATTTGACCAATACTTCGTTGTGCGCCGTAATACGATTTATGAGAGGGCAAAGTTTAACCAGCGTGTAGAAGAAACTGACGAGTCCGTGGATTCCTTTATCACAGCCTTATACGGCCTCGTGGAACACTGTGAATACGGAGCCTTAAGAGATGAAATGATACGTGATAGACTAGTAGTTGGCCTGAGGGACGGAAAGTTGAGTGAGGAACTGCAAATGGATCCCAAACTAACTTTAGAAAAGGCCGTGAATCAGGCAAGGCAAAGCGAAAGCGTAAAAAGCAACAAGGAGTTGTGAGAAACACAAGTCAGGCACATGCGGAAAACGTCGATTATATTATAGGCTACCAACGCAAGCACAAGATAACGAAGGATAAGCAGAATAAATTGAAAGGAAAGCAGCAGAACGAATGTCAAAGATGTGGAAATACATTCCTCAATCGCCACGTGTGTTCGGCTAAGGAAATCGAATGCCACAAATACGGAAAGAAAGGCTATTTCGCAAGAGTCTGCAAAATAAACAACGTGGATGAGGTGGAACTCTCATCGGGAAGTGAACAAGGAGAATACGAAGTTCTTTTTCTGGGCGAAATCTCCGGTGGTAGCAATACATGGGAGGCTGAAATTTGCATCAATGGAGAACCAATTAACTTTAAGTTAGACAGTGGCGCCGACGTGACAGTAATCTCAAAGCACGTCTTTGAGAAAATAAACAAAGGTCAGCAATCACCGGTGACCACAAGGAGGAAATTGTACGGGCCATGTCGACATCAGTTGTCCTGTCAAGGCAAATTCCTCGCAACATTAAAGTACCGAGAAAACAGTCACAAGGAGGAAATCTACATCCTTGAAAATCTCGAGAAACCGCTGTTAAGTAGCCAAGCCTGCCTTTTGTTAGGGATCATCGCCAAAGTAGAAGAAATTAAATCGGAACAAGATAACAAACACATGTACGTAAACAAACACCCTCGTTTATTTGAAGGTCTCGGGTGTCTCGACGGGGAGTAAGAGATTGAACTAAACGAGACTGTTGAGCTATTTAACTTGACTACACCGCGACGAATTCCCATTCCACAACTACCCAAAGTCAAACAAGCCCTCGCTAGGATGGAAAAACTCGGAGGCATAGAAACAGTTGACCAGCCAACCAAATGGTGTTCGCCGATGGTTGTCGTGCCGAAGAGCTACGACCAAATCCGAATATGTGGAGATTTTACACAACTCAATAAAGCTGTCAAGCGTGAAAATCACCCCATGCCGACAACAGAGCAAACATTGGCCAACCTCGCAGGAGCAAAAGTTGTGTCAAAACTTGACGTCAATTCAGGGTTTTGGCAACGAAAATTGTCGAATGATTCCAAAGAGCTAACAACCTTTATCACACCGTGGGGAAGATACTGTTATACAAGGCTCCCATTCGGTATTGCGTCAGCACCGGAAGACTTTCAACGCACAATGCAGAAGGGCTAGAAGGACAGGAGTGTCAAATGAATGACATTTTAGTCTACGGAGAGAACCAACAACAGCATGATGAACGACTGGAGAAAGTACTTGCGAGGTTAGAGGAGGCTCACGTTACCCTTAATCTCGACAAATGCGAATTTTCCAAGGAAAGCGTAATATTTCTTGGTCACCGGGTTGGAAAGCACGGCATTCAAGCGGATCCAAGCAAAGTTGAAGCCATAACTGAGTTGAAAAAAAACAGCCGACGTTAGTGAGGTTTCTCGGAATGGAAAGGTTTCCCAGAATGGTCAACCAGATGGGAAAGTACATTCCCCAGTTTAGCCAGTGTCAGTCAGCCATTGCGGGACCTTCTGAGTCATAAGAATTCGTGGTTTTGGGGAGCAGCTCAAGACAAAGCATTCAGCGAGATAAAGATCGCCTTAACCTCTGCTCCAACCTTAGCTATATATAGTCTAACGAATGACACCATAGTGTCAGCAGACGCGTCGTCTTATGATCTTGGTGCTACATTGAAGCAGAAGCAAGCCGCTGACGGCGAGTGGAAAGCCATTGCTTACATATCTAGGGCTTTGACTCCGGTGGAGCAACGGTACGCCCAGATTGAGAAGGAGGCTCTCGCCGCAACATGGGCGTGTGAGAGGTTGGCGGACTATTTGATGGGTAGGATTTTCCACATAGAAACGGACCACAAACTACTAGTGCCTCTTCTAGTGTCTAAGAATCTAGATGAGATGCCTCCCCGTATTCAACGCCTGCGGTTGAGGTTGCTGAAATTCAACTTCACAATCTCACACGTGCCAGGCAAACAGCTCGTCACAGGGGACATCCTCTCACGAGCACCAGTGAATGCAACAAACAACCAGGAACTCACAGAAGAGATTAACCTGTATGTTAACAATGTGATTTTGCTGCTCCCGGCAACAGATGCACGACTTCGTGATATCAAAGATGATCGTAAACAGGAGGACGAAGTCTGCCGGCAGTTATCTGAGTATTGTAAGGAGGGTTGGCCAGACAAACATCGTATGCCGAGTTCACTTCAGCCTTACTGGAGTGTCCGTGGGGAGATCACAATAGTTCATGGCTTGCTAATGAAGTCATCAAGAATTGTAATCCCTTCGATAATGAGGCTTGAAATGTTTGATCGCATCCACGAGGGCCACCAGGGAGTGACAAAGTGTCGGAAGCGAGCGCAGAACTCGATTTGGTGGCCGGGATTAAGTAGACAGGTAGAAGACATGGTTCAGTCATGCGGTAAATGCACAGAGCAAAGAGTGCAGCGCTCAGAACCACTGATATGTTCATCTGTTCCTGACAGACAATAGCAAGTGCTAGGGACTGATCTGTTCACTTTGAATGGCCACACCTACCTACTAGTGGTGGACTACATGTCTCGCTACTTTGAAGTTTCCATTCTGTCCTCCTCGCAGTCTTCAAAGGACACAATCAAAGCACTGAAGTCCATATTTGCTAGACATGGAATACCGGAAACAGTCCGGTCCGACAACGGGCCCCAGTATAACTCTGCAGAGTTTGCAAAGTTTGCCAGAGATTGGTGTTTCCAACACGTAACTAGTAGTCCAAAGTACCCACAGACTAATGGCAAGGCCGAGAGGGCAGTGCAAACAGTCAAAAATCGTCTAAGAAAAGAAAGACGACCCAGCCAAAGCACTGCTGGCCTACAGGTCCACACCGCTGGAGAGTGGTTACAGCCCAGCGGAGTTGTTATTTGGGCGAAAACTTCGCACAACCATCCCGACTGTTGCTTCTAACTTGATGCCTCAATGGCCCAATTGGAGTGACATAAAGGAGTCGGAAGAAACCAAGAAAGAACGACAAAGCACCTATCACGACACCCATCACCGTGCACAGCCATTACATGAGTTGTCACCAGGAGATAAGGCGTGGGTGCGCGACATGAAGACATCTGCCACCACATTAGAACAGAATCCTGCTTCACCACGTTCGTACATAGTGCGTACTCCTCACAACACCACGGTAAGGAGGAACCGCCGTGATCTGGTACCCTTAATGGATGAAGGGTCTAACGGTGCTAAGTCATCTGTCTGTGATCTGGTACCTTTCACGCCGGGCACAAGTGATCGTAAAAACGGCGGGTTTTATATATATTTAAAAGTTTTGGACATAGAAGAATGAATTTTGGTAGGTGTATAAAGAAGTGCAAACAAAACATAGTCTGATAAGTTAAGCTAATATAGCCATCATTATGACGTCACAATGACGTCATATATCGTTTTCTAATAGGTTTCTTATAAAATTTTATTACCTCTAAAAATGTTTTATTATATCTTTTTAAAATCTCTTGTTCATGAGAATGAAATAATCGAAAACCCGTTATCGATCGGTTGAAGTAAACGAAAGTTATTAAAGTTTGAATTTTGGTAATTTTCCTGCCAAATATTGGCGGGAAATAAATAGCATAAAACCATTTATGAAAATGTCGCTTCTTTTAACTTTTACAGTTCGAAATACTGGTGCATCATATTTTCCACAATAATAGAGCTCTTTAGTAGTAACAACGTGTTCTTTTTAGAATTTTGTTTGTTTTAGTATAACAGCTTAGAATTGAAGCCCCATTTTTTGTATACGTCATTATGACGTCATAAATATATTTGTGTAGCCTCAGAAAATAGCCAGTTCAATATTTTTGGAATTTTATCAATGAAATGCATTTGGCTAACACTCACAAGTCATAGTATTCTCTTTAATAATATTTTTATAGTCGGCAATCTGATTTAAGCTTGAAGTATGACGTCACTAATAATGACGTCATAAAAACAGTAAATCGTCCATAACTTTGAATATGTTTATCGTAGAAAGTTCAAATTTTCGGCAAATTAATATATTTCATAAAAGCTTTCTGATGACGTAATATTTTTGAAACGTGATTTAAAGGTTAATTTTCACCAAAAAAGGAGGCATCCCTTATGACGTCACAACAACGTCACAATACAGAAACAATTGTCCCGAAAAATGTAGTCTTACTTTGTTACCAACCTGCCAACATTTCGTCAAATTTAGAGTAGAAGTAAGGAAATGGCGTTACTTTTACGTTTTATGTTACACTCAACCCCGCCGTTTTTACGGTTATTCGTGCCCGGCGTGTTTAATTTAATGAATGAAGCGGCAAATAGCACTAAATCATCTTCGGGTTCATGTGAATCAGTACCAGTAACTAGATGTAGAAGGGCAGTCCGGCCTCCAAAGAAATTGGACTTGTAGAACTCGTGAACTGTTAAAAACTTTAATAGTTGACCAGCTTGGTATGATTTATCAAGAAAGGAACTTTGCCACGGAATTGTTATTGTTTTCTCATTTACTATATTCCAGAGTTGTAGTTTGTTCAAAGGGAGATGTTATGCAATATAATATACTTGTCATGTGATACGACTCACATGGGGACACAGAGTAGAGGACAGGAGCCAGATAAGGGACTCTAAAAGTTACAGTGTAAATCTAAGCCAGACTATACGATTAAAACCTATTACACCCCCTAAGTTATATCCAGTTCTGTTTATGCAGGGTTATAAGTTCTGTTATTCTTTTAACAATTTAAACTTTTTCTTCTTGATCTCTATGAAGTCACATACAGTTCAATTTACGATCGATTTAATTTCCAGTTCGAATTACAGTCTCCATATTTACATAATACAGGCATTAGTCATTACACTTCATAATTTTTTAAAAGTAGGGAACAAGTAAGATTTGTGTGCGTATATACATAATTTCAACCTCACCAGTTCAGATAATTCCGTTTGCGTTCAAAGACAAGGGTCAATCACTGTTCACTTCCAGCTTTTGCGACTCTTGATTTGAAGCTTCAAGACTTATAAGTTGTCTCAAGGAACCGTCTCAAGAGTACTTCAGGAGAGTACTTGGTGGTAAACAGCCAACATTTAAACAATCAGAATCCCTCATTTGACCTCTTCACAGTGTGTGATCAGGGTATCAACGATGAGCGTTTCACCAATATCAACAACGCAATAGTGCAATCCTATGGCACTTTATAGATGCAGCAGTACAGGTTTCCGTGGATTATTGGACCAAAACCTTCACTTCTCCGGTCATCCCTTTCGTAAATGTGAGAATTTTCCATTGAAATCCCCTAAAAGTCCTGTTAGCCCTAGAATAACTGAATTTCTTGCTATTTCAATCGAAGAAACCTTTGGTTTCAGCAAAATAATGGGTAAGAATTGCCGAAATCCTCGCTCCCGTTGATGAAAAATTATCGAACTTTGCCTCTACAAACATTATAATTGCCCCGAGCGGTGTCGAATTTGATTGGTTGGTCCTGTCACGTGTTGAATAGCTCGACTTGAAAAAAAAAAATTGGAAACCTTGACTCGCGCCAGCCACAGGCTGGCCCGAGTAATGAAAGTTTAGTTAAATAGTGTCACGTAATTTTTTTTTGAGGAGCCCTTAAAGGTAATTAATGTCATGCGGGTAAATAAAGTTATGCTTATGTTATGCTTACGCTTACGTTTACATACACTCAATTGGCTATGGTCAATAAGAATGAGTAATGTTAACTACCAATTCCTTTTTCTCAGTAGTCATGTTACTACAAAGATCCTCTCCACTTCTATAGAACCTAGTGGAGGGACACTGTTAAAAGATACAATACTGTATTTCAAAACATCAGAGGTAAGAATGATGAATTATATCTTTTTATACTATATTAACATATCGTTTTCCCGTTAGTTTTGTCAGCTATCTAGCCGTGGTTGGTATTGTGGTTACATATAAGAAATTGGTGTGATTCATCTGTTTTTCTGTCTTTTTAATACTTCTTTATTAGATACTCCCCAGCAAAATCAAGAAAAATAAGGAGTGCGTATTTTGGAAATTTTCACCGAGGTAAGTTTTGTCTGATATGACTCAAGTGTTACGTGGCTTTCTTACTGTTCAATATTTGTTTTCATATGAGTAGAGAATGGTGTACGGCCATAAATAAAGCGAAACAAACATTGGTGTTCCTTCTCTGATATGATGGGAACATTGAATTATCACATTTAGAAACAGATATAATAATAATACCAATGCTCTTACATTTCCCTTTAATGTAGTTGTATGAAATATAATGTTTCCCTGACCTGACATCAATCTCCTGTCATACGCATGCGCAGTTGTTTCAACCATACGACATGATGTTATGGTTGTCTAAATGTTCTGTAGGGGTAGCGATGGTGGTAATTGGTCTCCTGAGGGATGTACCACGATCACCTCTACTAACGTGTACACAGAGTGCTCATGTAACCACCTGACACACTTTGCTGTTCTTATGCAAGTTGAGAATAACAAGGTGAGAACTACTGTTTGTTCACAGAATACCCGATATTTTCGCTCTGACGAATGGCTAACACTTGAACTGTCAGCTGCTACTCGCTTTCGACGTCGGTTAGCAAACCTTAATCGACTTTTAGTTAAATATACCAAGGTTAATATCGTACCCGCCACCCTCTGCCCAACACTATATTTTTTTGATAGGAAGTAGCTAGTTAACCTGATCATCCTTCATTGTATGTTTGCTGCAGGTCAGTAATTATTGAATATTTTATTATTACTCCACCCTAGCAAACTTCGAGCTATTTTACTGTTATATATTTATTCATCATTTCTTCTCTTTTCATTACTTGATCCTAAGAGATTACTTAACAATTCAGGAAGCCAATCAAACTAAACAAACTATTTCACTGATTCATGATAAATTTGATGTTTTAACGGTTACCCATATTAATCATGATTATCACTAGAATATCTTCAGTCTGTTATCTATATTTTCTTGCATTGTACCGTTAGTTAAATTATGTATTACAGGTCTCGAAGGAACATATGTCAATACTGGACATTTTAACATATCTTGGTCTTGGACTCTCAATTCTTGGATGTGTAGTAACCTTCATTGCTCACTGCCTGTTCACGTGAGTTCGATTGAAAATATTTTTATCAAAGTCTGTTAATTATCTTACCTGAAAAAAGTCTGCCACAGGGTACACACAAACATTAGGACTATTGAAGGAATACTCTTAATACAAAATAATTAATTGGCTGTATTTTTCATCCTTCGTTCTTTCTCTATTTTGTATTCAATAAACTTTGCTGAAACGCGCTCTCTGATTGCCCGATAGCTACGTAAAAGATGTCACGTTTTGCACAAAATCATTCTGAATCCTACTTTCATGTTGTTTCTTGATAATTAATGACGAAGAGAGCAGAGCGGCCACTCGAATGCGCATCGTGGCATTTTTATTTTCCCTCGTGATTCGTGCAAACAGACATCTACTTATTAAATTTCCCAAGCGCTATATTATTGGAATACGAAGAAATCTAATTACGATAACGCATTTGATGTTGTAATCAAGCTGCAACTGTTAAAGTCTACAATTGCGCGCTTCACCTGATGTCGCAAGAAAATTAAATACCGGTATAACATGTTAAGTACTTCCACAGTAGCTTAAGACGATCATGATCGTCTCTTTTAGTTCTAAGGCCTGATATTTGTTTATTCCATTAAAGAAATGTGCGCAAACTAAGAATTCGGAAAATGCTACGATAAAACATCTTGCCTTTTTTCCTGTTCTATTTAGTGATGTAAAGTCGGATCAGTCTCAAATAAGAATGAACCTTGTGTTTTCTCTCGCCGTCGCCCACATACTCTTCCTTCTCGGATCAGTGGCCAAGCGTCATTTGGTAAGGAACTTGACATTTAACCAGCTCAGTGGACTGGAATCTTAGGGCGCTTTTCATTTACACGAACTTACTGGTCTGACCAGCCAGTTCATATAGGGAACGCGTCAGTTCTAGGAACAGACTGGACCAGTTCTCAGAACTGACACGTTCCATTTAAGAACTGGCCGGTCAGACCATTTAGTTAGTGTAAATGTAAAGCGCCCTAAGACTTTTCTACCATGGTTTGATAGTACTAGCTCCCATAACTTGATCGTGGTGGTTGACGTTCTCAAGCCTTGTGACTCTCCACATTAATTGGTATAGGAGTAAAGGTATTGCTCACATATATTCATTTCAAAAAGACGATCATTTAATATTACTATTTCTATGTCAGATTGTGTGTGTATCGGTAGCAGCCTCATTACAACTTTTCTACCTGACCTCTCTTTGCTGGATGTTTGCTGAGGGACTTCAACTATACATGCAGATCGTCAAGGTGTTCAACGTTAACCTAAACATGAAACAAATATACTGTTGTGCATGGGGTAAGATACCAGTTATCTTCTCATTTCATTATAGAAAATTAAGTATTTTTTGCTTAACATATTATTCCCGAACTCATGATTGATTAATGCTAAGCAATTCCATGGACGACATGATTTTATTTCAAGCACGATAAAAATCCCCTCTTTAAATTGTACCTACGATCAAATTTTGACATATCAATGTTTTTGTATATTCATAAAGTAGAGTTGATATATTATTACCAGTTCAAATCGTTTTTTTAAACGACGACAGAAAGTCATATTTTTTAACTCCGAATATTGAAACTAAACGTCCACCATTACTGGAGGCCGTTCCCTTTGTTCAGCTTTATACAAATCGCTATTAATTCAGCTGAAGTGATGTCATACGTTCAACGCTCGCCTGCACAACACAACGCCTTGGAGGGATATTTCTACTAAAAACGTCTTCACGTACACATGGATAAAATTATATTTAACTTTGCGAGGTTGGCTACGTTTTTAAGCACACTATTTCACGCGACATGGTTGTCTTGTTAAGTGTATGCCATCACTTCCGTTGAATAATGAGAACGGCTTCCAGTAATGGCGGACATGATTTTACCGGTAAACTCTCCTACAATTTCGTAGTTCCACTTGCCAATTTGGGAATATTTTTTACTATTACGGATATTTCTAACACTGATTGACCTATTGACATTGAAAAGTGGGAATTGGTAAATTTTCGTTGCAGTGGCACTTTATGTACTTCAACATGTCGTACAGTAACCTTGCCGTATGTTATTACCGTAACTTTCCAACTCATGCCAAATCCACTTGATGCTAGAAGTGGAAAATGCACAGCTACGATTGATATAATCTAATGGTATTTTCATAGACAGTTTCAAATTAACAAAAATAAAATATGGTTCTCCATGTTCTATAACAAAATAATGCAGTCACACAGGATCGAGTCTTGAAAGAATGTGGATGCACCAGCGGAACGCGAGATCATTTAGAAGTATTTCAAGACATCGAAAGTGCATTACTTTAGAAATAGAAAACATTTTTCATGTTTCCATAGAATTATAGAACATATCTATAATAGTTTTATAATATAAAATTCGATCTACGCGGAAAGAAATGCTCGATCGTACATTATAAGGAAATGAAGCATGCTGAGCAGCCAATGAAATCACGCCTTCTTAGGAAGCTCCCGTCATTTATATTCTAAAACTTACTTATGAACTGCATTCGTGTTTGATTACTGGATCGACCTATTTATTATCAGTCCCTATCTAGGTTGTTTCAACCATTAACATGCAATGTACATGTATAATCCCAAAAGACGAAACACCGCGGGAGTCTTCGATAGTCTGAATTTAATATCCATAATCTTTTCGAATAGAGAGAAGTCAATAATATCAGTGTAGTTATTTGTTGTTTCCACTCAAATATTCAGGGTATTAGTCAAGCCAAACATCAATAGACAAATATATGGCTTTTGCCTAAACATCAAGCAAGCGATTAATTGCTTGTGGACAGCGCGGCTAAAATAAACTACTGACACAGTCGAAGCTCTTACCTGTATTACATATGGCTTGATCGAGCTTGTAATAGAGTTTGCTTCTTATCATTGAGAGCAATAAGGGGAATTGCTCGAAGCAATTTTACTGCAAAGACATTTTGTTCAAGCTTGTGTCCTGGCCTTTTAAAACTATATTCTCTGCCATGTTGGGCTTAGCAGTAGTCGAAACGGATCAATATAAACCTTATAGCTCAAACAAATAATAACTCCAAGCATCAAACGCATTTTAAACTCAGTTCAACAGAAGTACTACAACATCATAATGTTAATTTATTACCTCTAGGCTAGCAATCCAAACAACGACACCTACAACACGTTACGAGCATGCCGTCCACTAACTTTGCCATTTCGCCTTCCAAATGGTTTTTATCAAATGGTTTCAATCTTCTCTAACAATCTTGTTTTCATCATATTTATTTTCTAGTAAAAAGTGGCTCTACCATATCGATAAAAATCGACTTTAATTCCGAGCAGTTGAAAAGTCAGACCAAAATTTATAAAGAATAGGTGAGATCACATTAACGCCGAGAAAGTGCGTGGGACGTCGAGCTGTATGACGTAAAAAAGTCACAGGAGGATGGCGGCGCCAGGTCTTCGCGCGGCCAACATTGAGGTGCTCGTTCTCAACGCTGAAAATGTTTTATCAAATTTTTAATTATTCCTTTTTCTGAACAAAGGACATTTTAAAGATTCTATTGGGCCCAAATGTGTTTTTTTCATTCGGGGATCCTTTAGTAATTCTTGCCCCGAAGGTTACCTCATCTTGAAGGCTATAACCAATAGAATGAAATTAACTTCTTTTCATGGCCAAGTAGATCTGATTTATAGTAATAAAAAATAATAGAAAATAATGTGTGTCTCCTATAAAAATAAATACACTTTCTAGGTCTTGACAATCTGATGAACGCTTCCGACTCGTGCATCCAATCACAGTTTTTTTAAGATCTCCAGCGTATATTATTTCATACATGCAAGAAACCGGGCGAAACGTACGCCCTGATTGGTCGATAGCCACGATGTATTAGAGTATAGATGCACAGATAACGTCAAAAGGTCAGACGTGCGCTTTGTTTTGTTTCGTAAATTCGTTAGTTATCGTATAAAACAAATAGATACCATTTTACCGTGGGTCTGTCCTTTTTCTAATATAAATTACGGGAGCATCCTAAGAACGCGTGACTTTCATTGGCTGCTAAGCGTGCTTGAGTTTCTTTTATAATATAAATTACGGGAGCATCCTAAGAACGCGCGATGTCATTGGCTGCTCAGCGTGCTTGATTTTCTTTTATAATATAAATTACGGGAGCATCCTAAGAACGGGCGATGTCATTGGCTGCTCAGCGTGCTTGATTTTCTTTTATAATATAAATTACGGGAGCATCCTAAGAACGCGCGATGTCATTGGCTGCTCAGCGTACTTGATTTTCTTTTATAATATAAATTACGGGAGCATCCTAAGAACACGCGATTTCATTGGATGCTCAGCGTTCTTGATTTTCTTTTATGAGCATCCTAAGAACGCGCGATGTCATTGGCTGCTCAGCGTACTTGATTTTCTTTTATAATATAAATTACGGGAGCATCCTAAGAACACGCGATTTCATTGGATGCTCGGCGTTCTTGATTTTCTTTTATGAGCATCCTAAGAACGCGCGATTTCATTGGATGCTCAGCGTGCTTGATTTTCTTATAAATTCACGAACGATAAAATCAAAACAAAACGTAGCGGTGATTGTTTTTCGCGAGTTTAATATGAATAACGAAGTTAAGTTCGTAGAACTAGGAAGACAATATGTTCGACTATAAGGTGTCATGGTCTGTCGAAGAAGAGGAAAATAAAAGCCGTTTTCAAAAACTAAAAGAAAAAGAGCGAATTTAGCATCGGCTTCGTACTCCAAAGCGACTCATGTCCACAGTGTGATATAAAAATTGTTTGAAAATAAGAGAAATGCGATTTTTCTAACAGCCTGGTGTATTACAAGAGAGGAAATTACCAACACAACTACAAGACATGACTCACCGAGAATTCGACGATAACTTTATTACGTCTGTTTTATGCTGAAGCCAGAACAGTGAATGGCAAAGAATACAATAGGGTTTCTGTGATTTCATGTAAAAATCTTCCAGAATGTTCCTGAATAAAATACGGGCGATAAAACGTGCTAAGCACCCAGAATTTCGGAAGACTAGATCATGCGGCCATACCAACGAAGAGAGCCTCAAAATAAGCTACGCAACACGGCCATCAGAAAAGCAGTTAAAACACTAGCTGTTTCTTGGGATAAAGAAAGTATCCTTCTTCGGACCACATAATCACTAACCATTGTCAACGATGCAGTTGTAGGAAATAGTCAGCAATCCTCAACTCACCAGCTCAGCTGCCGCTAATTTGCTAACGCTTTCTCTATGAATGCTTTCCATCAGGTATTTTCAACATTATCACAATGTGCAGAACAGAAATTGTAAAAAGAAAGCACTTTTTTCCTGCAACAGTTTTGATCAGTTGACAATTCTACGGCCCATTTTCCGGCTCTTGCAATTTCTGTCTTTCACTTTTATCGATGATTCTTCCAGATATTACTTCATACAATAGGAAACAGGCTTTCAGATCGTCAATGTCAAGCGTCACAATTGAACCAATCAGTGACGCGAAATGTTGTAAACAAGACAGTCTAGCACAGCAAAATGGGGTTTTCGTTGTCGTCAGTTTGCTTCTAGATTTTTACGCGGGTTCTTAGAGAACTTACTTTCCTTCGTTTAGATTGAAGTTTATATTATAAAACAATAATTAAAGTATGGTTAGCCTTGTTCTATAACAAATTATAAAATAGATTCGATAGTACCCGCGCTCTCATGGCTGAAAGCCGTGTTTTTATAACTCTTGAACGCGCGCTCAGTTTTGATTACGTGGTTAGGAGAATTTACATTTTCGTGATACTAATAAATGAATGATTTTCCATTGTTGTACTTATTTTCTGGGGGTTATTATATAAAGGAAATATAAAACATTTCCCCCTTGTTTCTATAGAGTTATAGAATCACTTGTGGAAGTTTGGAAGAACTCGAAATAGCTGTGGAAACACTCGCCCTTCGGGCTCGTGTTCCCGCTGACATTTCTCGTTCTCCCAATCTACCACTCGTGTTACTATAACTCTATAGAAACACGGGAAATGTTTTCTATTTCTTAAATAATGCACTTTCGAGGTCTTGAAAAGCTGCTAAATGCACTCGCGTTCCGCTCGTGTATCCGCAGTTTTTTCAAAATCTCGAGCGTGCATTATTTTGTTATAAAACAAAGAGAACCATCTTTTATTAGTTAAATGGTGCACACAATTTATGACATCACAACGTGAAGAGAACATAAGTGACGCCACTTGGCTTCCTCTCGTGGCGCATTTCTGTGTTCTCTTTGCGTTGTGACGTCATATGTCAGTGCATCGATAAGATGAGATACGATAAGAACATGGAGAACAATCTTTAAATAATAAAGAACGTCTTAGTTATTTAGATAATATCGATCATTTCCGTAGGTTTACCTGCTATAATGGTCATATTATCAATCGTTATCGCAAACATTGGATCAGGAGGATTGAGAAACTACGTCACTGAAAACTTGTAAGTTTAATTCACATGCACTGGTACACTCTCTATCATTCCAGGGTATTTATATCAAGGAAATTTATGAATTATTTACAACGAATAAGTTCGTGAGGCGATTAGCGAAGGAGAGAGTTATGACTCTACGAAACGACGTCTCCAAAGTTAACCCAACTGATATCGGCCTACCCGAAGAGGCTCAGCTATCTGATGTCAAAATCTTCGATCACCTCACACGGCTGTTTCAAAACGCCAAAATGGCGACATTAGGTTCCAGACCTCCTCTCCGTCATTCGTGAACTTTGTTTTCGCTTTTGATTGATGATCTGCTTTCCCGCCCATCTTGACCTGTTAATTAGCCGTCATATCCTGTTGGCAAATTCAAAATAAATCGGCCATCGAGCTACAAAGCCACAGTGCAGCACGAAGGTAAATCGTTGGGTGCTTGTGAGATCACATTGAGACGTTCAACGGGGTTTTCACAGTTATTAATGATATGTTTGGAGTGATTTTGTTGCCCTTGGATTGCTGAGATATCTCAACCGAAGTAAGCTGTGGAAACTCCATCATTTTACTGGGAAGGAAGGTTTTTACATCATCAGATGAGTAAGACACGTGTTCTTTGAACCTTTCTCTTGAATGACTTTTATTGGCGACTTTGCACTATTTTTTTTGCATGTCTTTTTAAAAGTTTTAACTCGTTACTGAGATTCAAACATTCGATCGACCGTTCATTTGACTTCGACTAAATCGAACTAATTAATGAGCGCCATGCATATTTCTATAAGCTTTAATATTTTGCTCTCTGTTGTCGAGAGTAATATAATTTTCGTATATGATCATTTATGGATTCTATCGTAAACCTTAAGCTTAAAAAGTTACTTAGTTATATGTTATGAGCACGTTTCTTCAATTAGCTGAGATGATAATCAGCACATCTACATGCAGCCGCGATAATCAGATCGGCCATTTAATGAGTTTACTGACTAACGAAATTTCACTGTTAGTTACGGTAGGGCCGTAATTTGCAGTCATCCTTTTCGCTTTGTATTGACAAATATTATCCCCAGCCACTGAACCAACCTGCAATATCAATTTGTGCAGGTTTTGATTGATAAATATAAACTAATATGATATTTATGAAGGAAGCCCAAGCTTTGTTTATGTCTATTTATAAGGGTTTGTATGAAAATTTTTAAATCTAGCTTTTCGATAAATTTATACTGTAATAAAATGAATAAAACTTACTTGTGTCTATCTGTGTCATGGCTGTGTCTGACTATGCACTAAGCGAATTTGGAATTTTTTTAAATCCCTTAAACTACATATACATACTAAATAATAATATAATAATGTTGTTGCATACAGACACAGCCAAGACACAGATATAGACACCAAGTTTTATTCATTTTATTACAGTAATATTTATTGAAAAGGTAGATTTCTGAATTTCTAACGAGGCCTGAAACAACCGTGGGAGCTGATCAAAGTCTGTACCTGGTTAATCCTGACAGATCGAATTGGAATTTTAGCATATTGGTTTGTGCGGCGGGAGGAAAACCTGAGAACCCGGAGAAAAACACTCGGAGCAAGGGCAAGATACCAACGAACTCGACTCATATGGTGCCATGTCTGGGAATCGAACCTGAGCCACATAGGTGGAAAGCGAAACATTTAACCACTGTGCCACACGGCTCCCCCAATTAAAAATTCCCATACAAACATTAACAGAGCTTTTGGCTTTCTGTGATGCAGTGATCGAGTAAAAGAAAGTTTTTATTATGAAAACATAATAAAAGCATTTTGTTATTTCAAATGTTCCTATGCCTTCAAAATGAAGTTTTAACAACATCATACAGGTACATTTTAAATATTCAACTTTAGTATTCAGCAAACATCCAAACACTTCTAAAATAAAAACATATTTTGTGGTAATTAATTATTGTTCAATTATGCTTTAATAGAACATCAAGTGCTGACGAGGAAAATACTGCACAGTACATACTTTCTCAGGTTAAAAAACATTCCAGGGATTATAGCCTTCATTGCTAAACCTTCACCCTTTGGTACCTCAAGCTTGAAGCCTGCTTCCTTTATTGTTGCAACTCATAATAGCTGCGACAGCTTTCAACAGGGGTTTAGGATCTCCTTTATAAATGGCAGCCTTGATTCACCTGTACTTTCTGCGATGAGTCATCACTTTTATGGCAAGATTACCATGTACAGAGAGTTATGTACAGTCGTTCAGCATTCAAGGATGAAGCATTCAAGGATGCCATGTCTCCTCAATTCCAAACCTGACTCCCCACCTCCTGGGCATTTATGGCACATTTGACATTTTTGGAATAAGAGCCTTCCAAATGCCTCACCGTGGGATAAGCTAAGCTATGCGAATGCCCCCATTGTGGTGCTTAAATTCAGGGATGTAGATTGTATATTTTTAAAGATAACCAGACCAAACAGAAATAGAGGGGCCATTTTATTATGATAATTATCATGTTCTTTGCTTATTTTCTGCTCAAAGCAGGATCATTCTTGAAAACAAGCTAATTCAGCTGGGGAAATGGCCTGTTGCCTGGCTAAATATCTACATCCCTGGGCTTTGGAACAAGTGCAAATCTCTTATAAACATTTATGTAAAATTAATTGCTTTCTTTGACTCTTTGAGGAATTCCCCAACTTTTCTTTGCTGGCAAATGCCCCACTCCAGTGACAGACTAAGTTGTAAAATGCCCTATGTATGCTTGGAGGGGGAAGGGGAGGGGGGGGGGGGGGGGGGGGGGTGAAGTGGGCAGGTTTGGAATTGATAGGGACAAAACGTTAACAATCTGACTGTTTATTCTTAAATTTCTTTTGATGAAGTACAACATTTTTTTGAGGCAATCCTCTCCCCCTCCACCCCCCAAAAAACACATTATAGCAATATATAACTTGAAATCTGATTGGCTAAAAAGTATGTTTTATTAGAGCCTATAACATGCTTAGCTTGATTTTCAACTGGTCAGGTTTGCTCATGCATGTCAATCTCTATCAAAGAGAGAGAACACTATGGAAATTTTCAGACCGTTAATTTAATTATCAATGGTCACAAACAAGAAAAATAAAACTAGACAATTCAAAAGTAAATGAGGCTTATCTTTTCTGTGGTTAGGGTTAGATTGTTTGAGGGAGATGAAGGTGTATTTTTGGTTTAAAGGCTGAAATACCACTCCTCTCAGCCGATCAGATTGCAGAAACTGAGCTCTTTCTAGGTGTACCAACGACAGCAAAACAATACCCTGAAATACAAAGAACCCTAACCCCACGATAGAGTTGTTCATTGTCCTGAATTTCAGGACGCTGATACACCTAGAAAGACCCAGAAAGTTCTTAGCTTATTGTTATGACTGGGGGAAATTTCCACAGATGCGACAGCAGCTTTGTCAAGATGGAAGACAATGCAATAACAACATCGACGTAAACAAACGCGTAAGGGTAAGGACTATAAAGCACGTGGCTATTATAGCCACTAAAAAAATAGTGCCTAAAAACAATTGAAAGATCGGATGAAAACAATACTTTTTCTTCTCAAATATGACTTACCCAGGACTCTAAAAACCTTGCTTCGTAGTTTTCTTGGGCTTGCTTTTTGAGCAAAAATCACAGAGTGCGTGACAAGATGTCCGTCGTAACTTCGGGCATGCAAGCCGAAAAACACTGTTCAAAACTACATGAAGTAAGATTTTCGATACTTAAATCAACGAGGAGATGCACAAATGTCATATGTATTGGTAAGAATATCGGGAAACGTCTATTTTTAGAAATAAACACACAAACTGAACAGATAATGTCGAGACGTATTTGTAATTCTCGACAACGGCCATGTTTATGTGCCCGCGTATATGCGGTCGCGCTCAGCGGTAAACAATTAAAAAACAGAGAGATGGTCTGGAACCTAATGTCGCCCACGAAACAGCCGTGCTCACTCCCCGAGTACAACAGCTCTTCATCGAAGCCAAGAGGTTCAAGGAACAGCATAACTTCAGTTTCTGCTGGACCAAGAACTCGGTTGTTTTACTCAGAAAATCCGAGGACTCCCGTCCGATCGCAATCAAGAGCCTTAGTGATCTTCAAAACCTGGCTCCCAAAAATTAACAATCTATAGTAAAGATAAGTAAATTTATTTGGTTTTCTAGATTACTTTAATGTTAGCTAATGTCGAAAATTTCTGGTCAGCTCTCCCGTTTACTCATTTAGATGATACCTCCTTTAACGTAGCTATTTACGAATTAGCTCACGGCCCTTTGTACTTTGATACCGATCGTTTAGATTCATTGTTTTTTAATCCTATCGATCCGCCCGGATCCAGTAGCTTATTTTCGAGCCTTCTTGATCCAGATGTTAATCTTTCTAATCGCCCTCCTACCAGCAACTACATGGTGGAGGATGATATCAACTTGCATACTGAAACCATCAATTCTAGTTTCTCTCTGTTACATCTGAATGCACGTAGTCTACTCGGTAACTTTGACAAATTCAAATTCATGTTGGGTAATCTACATAAGCCATTCTCTGTAATCGGAGTGTCGGAAACATGGTTAAACGATCAAACATCAGATTTAGTCAATATACCTGGATATCAGTTTCTTTCTAACCACCGTTCTACTAAAATTGGCGGCGGAACAGGCCTTTATCTCGAGTATAAACTCGAGTATAAACTCTGTTCTGAATGTAATTTTTCAGATCCTGACGTCATCGAGTCCCTGTTTGTTGAAATTTCTGTTCCTCACGGGAAAAACCTAATTGTTGGGGCTGTCTACCGGCCGCCCAATCAAAACGTCATGTTATTCTTAGATAAATTCAATGATATTCTTTCCAAAATCTCCAAAGACAACAAACATTGTTATGTAATGGGTGACTATAATCTAGATTTGCTCCATTATGATCACCACCAGCCCACGCAAGAATTTGTTGATAGTTTGTTTTCGCGCTTTTTCTATCCACTAATAACTAGGCCCACGCGCCTCACTTCTAATACCGCAACGCTTATTGATAATATATTTACTAATTATCTCACACCCAACATTTTCAATGGTATTGTTATTAATGATATATCTGATCACCTGCCTGTTTTTGCTTATGTTTCTAATGAGCCGGCTTACCCCTGTAATCGTCAGGAGAACACAGCTAAGCGCGACTTAAGTGAAACTAACATGACAAAATTCCGTTCCTACCTTTCCCAGGTTAATTGGGCTGATACTTTATCTGTCCAAGACCCTAACATATCTTATAATACTTTCTTATCAGAATATTCCAAAATCTATGGCCTGTGCTTTCCTTTAAAAGTAACTAAGCGGAAGCGCGACACAAGGCCAATTACTCCTTGGATTACGAAAGGTTTGATGAACTCCGTCAGAAAAAAGAATAGACTCTATAAAAAAATTATGAAAGCGCCTAATCCCATGCGTGAAATGCATTACAAGACTTACAAGAACAAACTCAATCACCTAATCAGAACCGCCAAGCGTGACTACTATGACAACAGATTTGATAAGGCAAAAAATGACCTCAAAGAAACCTGGAAACTAATAAATGAAGTTATTAACAATCGTAGAAAAAAGACCTCGCTGCCTTCATCCTTCAATACCGATGATAAAGAAATATCCGACCCAACTGATATTGCTGACAAATTCTGCAAGTATTTTACTAATATTGGACCTAATTTAGCCAGTAAAATTCCTACGGTTAGACATTCTTTTCGTTCCTTTTTAGCCAACAATGTCAATGAATCTATCATCCTAAAGCCTGTCAATGTAGCTGAATTAGAAGAAATCTGTAAGCTGTTCAAACCAGGGAAAGCCCCTGGATATGATAATGTATCCATGCATGTTATTAAAAAATATTTTGATCTTATTTCAGAACCCTTAAAGTTTATTATCAATCTTTAGTTAACACAAGGAATTTTTCCTGAAAAATTAAAAATTGCCAAACTTATCCCAATTTTTAAAGCTGATGATCCGCATCTTTTTACTAATTACCGACCTATTTCTCTTCTACCTTGTTTCTCTAAATTTTTCGAAAAGGTCATGCACAACCGTTTAATTGTATTTTTCGAACGTCTTGAAATTTTGTATTGTCTCCAATTTGGATTCCGTAAAAATCATTCGACCTCACTTTCACTCATTCATCTCATCAACAAAATTGCATCTTCCATTGACCGTAACGAAATTACTGTTGGCGTTTTTGTAGATCTCTCAAAAGCTTTCGATACCCTTGACCATCACATTTTGTTTTCCAAACTTGAACACTACGGCATTCGTGGTTTGGCCTTACAGTGGATCAAAAGCTACTTCTCAGATCGCAAACAATTTGTACAGTTTAACGATGTCTGTTCCGCCAGCCAAACAGTTAAATGCGGTGTGCCCCAAGGTTCCGTCCTGGGGCCATTGTTTTTTATTTTATATATAAATGACCTGCCAAATGCTGCAAAATTGTCAGAATCTTTGCTTTTTGCTGATGATACCAGCGTATTCTATTCTCATTCAGATGTTAACCAGTTAGTTTCTGTGTTAAATGACGAACTGCAACAGATTGACACCTGGATGAAAAGTAATAAATTATCTGTTAATTTTAAGAAGACTAACTATGTAATTTTTAAAACAAAACAAAAGACCATCAACGCTAATGTGACTCTTTTATTCAATAACCAATTGCTCAAACAGGTACAAGTAGTTAAATTCCTAGGAGTATTTGTTGACGAAAGTCTGACATGGAAGGATCACGTTAGCCATGTATGTAAAAAGGTATCTAAGTCTGTTGGAATAATTTATAGGTCACGATTTTACCTATCCACTAAAACTAAACTTTCTCTATATTATACTTTAATTTACCCTTACCTAAGTTACTGCAACACAATATGGTCCTCAACTTATGTTACAAACCTGAACAGGATATTTCTTTTGCAGAAACGCGCTGTCCGGGCCCTGACCAATTCTGAATTTCGGGCGCATACTGCTCCTTTATTCGCCCGTTTGAATATACTTGACATCTTTAAACTTAACTCATTACAAACCGGTAAATTTATGTTCTCGTACCACCATCAACTGTTGCCTCAGTCTTTTCACCATTTATTTACAACAAATGATCAAGTGCACAACTATAACACCAGATTGGCATCTAATTATCGACCTCATGCATGTCGTACCAATATTAAACAATTTACTATTTTATACCAAGGCCCAAAAGTGTGGAACTCGCTGCCCTCTTCGGTCACAAATTCCACTACTCTAACTTGCTTCAAAAAAGGACTGTTCAATTTTCTACAAAGATAGTTTTTTATTTTATTTTAATATTTTTTTCTTTCTTCTATTGTTACATACTGAATCGGTCATGACGCGCATACGCTGCCTTTAATTTTATTTGTCATACTATCTCGAGGAGGCCTCCTCGCTACAAGCCTGGTGGTTTCCTGAGGCCTCCTCGCCACTATATCAACTGTATCATGTATTCTTGAACCTCAATTCTTTATATATATATATATATATATATATATATATATATATATATATATATATATATATATATATATATATATATATATATATATATATTGTTAATGTATGTATTCTATGTGTGGCAAAGCGCAAATAAAAAAATAAAAAAAAGATTATATGTGATCTAAGTATAAAACCTGCTGACGTCACTGTTTGTGACGTATTATGTATGTGCCGCCCGGGTGGGTCATGGTTTTGAACTCGGCTTGGGCAGGTAGAGTCAGGGTTTTGACCTGATTTGGGCA
Organism: Actinernus sp. WN-2022; assembly: GCA_030867875.1. Classification (NCBI taxonomy): domain Eukaryota; kingdom Metazoa; phylum Cnidaria; class Anthozoa; order Actiniaria; family Actinernidae; genus Actinernus; species Actinernus sp. WN-2022. The sequence continues at coordinate 35,083,649 of JAOWCC010001210.1, forward strand.
GATCAGGGTCAGGATTTGAGTATAATTTGGATGCAGTCAGGGTCGGGGTTCAGTATGTTTTAGGCAGTTAGGGTTCAGTTTTTTTTAGCTACCATGTCACAAAAAGACATTCTGTTGCCGCATTTTGATAGCCTGTTCACATGTAAGCACTGAGGTTCCCATACATCGTGACGCCGGTTATTCGTACTTCAGTACTTATCTATGTACTTCATCTGCTGATTGTTTACCCAATGCCACGTCCCGACATGAAATGTTCCGTATTTTGCATGCAATCCCGGTACGCGGAACACCGGCCAGGATATATATCCGACCGTGTTTGTCGATCCGGTTTTTTTTCCCCAAAAGGGGGCAATCAGGGTTTTGGAGCTCGGATTGGGTCGAACAGGGTCAGGGTTTGAGCCTCTTGGCCTCACATACATACCCATTTTTCATGTAAGTAGCCCCTCCCTCCCACTGTGCATTATCCGTCTAACTTGAAAGTAATTAAAATAGAAAGGGCTACATCCGTCTATAGAAGTCCTCATTTGCTATCAGCTTTTTATATTTTAAACCAGTCAGTATAGCTTCTTTAGCCACTTTTCAACTTCCTGGGGCGTTAAAATTATGGTTATATCTTTGCTCAAATTTCTGATTGATTTGAAATTGTTTGAATACATGATTGTGCTTAGGGATTAGTGTACAACCATGGCACCTCTTTCTTGCCTCTTTCTCAACTGATCATGAGAGGCAAACATAAGGCTAAACTAAAACGTACAATTTGGCTGTTTCGTGTAACTTCAAGATTATTTCTGCATTAATTATATCATTTGCGTCCTACCAATAGGTGATTAGATACAGCAGGTCATTAGTGTTTAATATGCTGAGTTATGTCTCTTCTCGTGTAGTTGCTGGCTTTCGTTTGAAAATCACTTGATCTGGGCGTTCATCATTCCTGTCCTCATCATCATACTGGTATGATCTACTGATTCTTGACATTCCACATATATCAGTTCCACTCGTGCTATTAACGATATACTGTGGTGTATAACCATTGATTTAAGTAGCAACTTCACCATCTCCATAACTGTACGCATTTAAGGACGGTGCCTACTAATTGCAAACCAATTTGTTTCTAAAAATCTATATGAATTGTTTGAACCCCCTAAGGAGCTTTTGAAATCAGAAAAAAAATATGGGGTACCCATACGTTTAAGAGAGATAATTAAGGATGAAAATCGAAAAAAGTGCTGACTCAGCATTTTTCTTTGTCCGAGAAACTATTTTTAATTCAATTAATATTTTGGGTTATCTGGCAAAATATTAGGACAAAAAACGTTAGACATAGCGTTCTTCACAAAGGATGCCAATCAAACTATTTATCTTACAATGATTATCATTTTTTGTACAAATTTTGCTTTGTAAGCCTCATTAGTGACCATGAACACACACAATTTTTTTGCCGAAATTGACATTAAGTTTCAATTTTATAAAGACAAAAAATATATGTAAACGTTGTTTAGCTTCTATATTATAGATTACAAAAAGAAAAAATGGGGGTATCCACCCGTTTTAAAAAAGTTATGTGGACGGTAAGCCTCTTTATCGCTAATTTTATTTTCAAAAATTGACATTTTTTACCAAGGCCTCCCTAGTAAGTCTGAAAATTAGTTTCTTTTATTGCATTCTGGGAGATTTTCAAGATGGCGGTGGGGAAAAGAGTCAGTCCCGTCTTTCGACTTTCTTCATTGAAAATCAAAGCTGTTACTGCTTCCTTTGTGCTCAAACCCCATACAGTCCTTCCTTCTTCATTATTCTTTGGATTTCCAAGAGGTTTACCTGTTTTCACAAAGCCTATTTGACCGTATTCACACATTGTTTATACTCGGCCGAGTCCATGTTTGGAGAAACTGACGAAACTCGAAAGCATCGACAGGCCTAAAGCACAAGGCGCTGGGCGAAAAGACAGCAGTGATTCATGGCAGTCCAAACAACCTTCATTCGATTGGTCGGGTAAATCTCCTAAATCTACAATTCTTCGACCATCTTCCCACGATAAATCATTGAAATGGTCGGCTGTTTTAATACCATTTCAGCTGAAAATTGTCTTTCGTGGCTGTGTAGTGGAATTTAAAGATTTCCCAAATCGTTCATTTGTCAAGCATATCTTTCGACCGTATTTTAAAATCCTTCATCTTTCTGTCTGTAAAATTACACAATTAACACAGCTTTTTCAAAATAGTTCTGCAAATGGCCTATCTCGCGGGATGACCCGCGGGACGCAACATGCGCAGAACGGTGTGCGCGCTGACAATAGTAGGCACCGTCCTTAAACAAATGTTAACGCTTAAAATGAATACTATATTTTTCAACAAGACGAGAAAAGCAAAGTGATTTTGGAGCTTTTTAAAGTACCTATGAATTGGATATTAAGTCGATCTCATTTGCAAACCCTTTCGAAAAGAGGAAGGTGACATTTTCTGTTTGTCAATAGCTCATTCTAGAGATATTCAGGTTTTACAGTATGCAAATGAGATGATATATGACGTAGGAACGTATTTGTCGGGATATTCTTCATTTTATGATTTGTCTCTGGGCTGTATACACGTTCTACCTCATATATAATGTAATTTGCATATTGTAAATTCCTGAATATCTCCATATTGACAAATAGAAAATATCATCCTTCCTCAGTTGGAAAGGGTTTTAAATTGAGATCGAGTTAGTAACAGTCCGCGCAAGAGGTAGGCACTATTCTACTGTTCATCTGCAATTTGCTTTCCCCACTTTAGTATTTTCAGTTTTTGATACTGACAACACGTTAAATGATACATTTCTAAAATCAAATAAACTGAAACTGCATTTTAAAAGTGCATTTCTTTTGTGTGAAAACATTTCGTCCAATCAGATCAATTTCGTCCATAACAATAACCAAGAAAACGTTCAATGTTAAAATGTTCCCCACATTTAAAGTTCGTCATAATAAACGTTATGAGTGTTTTCACTAGATGCAATTCAAATCTGTTTACAAAATGAGTAAAAATAATATTCTTCTTCAAGTTTAGATATATTTTAATGTCTTAGCAAACGAGGTTGTAGATTGAAACAATACCACATTTAGCATCTTTTTATATTCCATGAATTACATATGCCTACCTCTTGCAGGCACTTTCAATGGAGGTTCTAATTATTTACGCCATCGTGTCATTACAGGCGAATATTGTGATGTTTGGTCGAGTTCTCAGAGAAATGCTAAAACTAAACCAAACACCCGAACGATCCACGGCGAGTAACTCCCTCAGGTACGATAACATAGACCCTTTGCATAATTCCTACTTCATGTTGCAACTCTAGCCTCGCTTTCACGAAACCGGTGCAGGAACCCATATTATGCAAATGGGCCTTTCTCAAGATATAGCTCACTCAGATTGCTTTCTGAAACTGGCCATCCTAGCCAAAGCATCGACGTGACTACATATTTTGACGTGCTGGCAATTGCGATCAACTTGCACTTCCCATAGGATCTATCTTATTCGGCGATTATACAATATAGTACGGTACTGTTAGTAATTACACAATGGCTCTTGGTAACCTATACCATTGCTAATTACACAATAGTGTGAAAGTAATTCACAAATATCAGCACATCAAAATATGCAGCCATACCGAAGATTTGGTTAGGACGGCCAGATTCACTGAGCAATGATTATATATTGGGAAAGGCCTATCCATAGAAATATGTAGTTATGACATCAAATCATGTTTGCCGTGTAGCACTAGTAAGTGTAAAGAATGTGATGTAAAGTGGTAAGCTGTAGTGCTAAGTGTGCACGTCCTACGAGGGATTGAGAAAAAATCTCTGACCCAAGTGGGATTCGAACCCAACGACCTCCAGGTTAGGCCCGATTCAAACGTCGAACTTTTCATGCGCCGAATGCAATTGAAACAAAAGATCATTAGGCGGCTTCCTTTGATGTAATTAGGTTCGGCGCATGAAAAGTTCGACATTTGAATCGGGCCTAACATGTCTGGCGCTCTGCCAACTGAGCTATCAAGTCAGATGAGAGCAACTGTAAACGCAACTGTAAACTAAAACACTGAGCGTTCTGGGTTTGCAGTAATCTCAAAGTTTAAATTATTGTATACTGGTTACAGAAATAATTTGAACAAGTTCTTTGTTGTGTTGTGTAATGATATACAAGCTAAGTCTTTCTCTAGGCCTGTTTAATGATTGCATATATCTAATTCTACATGCACGTTGTTTGTTTTGAATAGGCGCAGTATGAAGGCCTTTGTTCTTCTTGCTCCTCTTCTTGGAATCACGTGGTTGGCTGGCTTGCTGTGTATTTCTGGAGTCGGGGTCGCGGCAATGTACATTTTTACAATTCTCAACTCAACACAGGTAAAGTACAGTGAATGTTTATATTGTTATTGATGATCATAAGGAGGGAAACACAAAACTGCAATATATGTTCAAAATGTGTCTTAAAGGAATTTCTTTAAAATGAAACTTCTTCTAGGACTTGATTCTATATTATTAAAGAATACAAGCTTTGTTACATTACTAAAAGAACATAGAAAACACCATTACAACTATGGATAGTATTAGGCTTAAACTGGCTCATATGTGGGATCTAAAAAAAAAACGTTATGCATACTGCATACTTGCAAAGCATTCTGGATATCTAAAAACCATAGGAACTCCATATACTTTAGAAGACAAACGTGAGATTTCATTATTCCCTGAGAGGAACTGTGAGGAATAAAAAAGAACCGTTCAGACACTGGTATTGCAATGTTCGATGCACTCTTTTTCCTTTGTGGCCATCTTGGATTCCAAGCGAGACAATCCTTTGATTTTCCTTTGTAAACCGTATATTCATGTAATCATGGTATTTACATGTATATATGTGGCAAAATAAAGAAATGAAATGGAAAAAAGGTTAGACTCGTACTGAGGAATATCAGAACGAGTTTAGCCTATAGAAAAAAGCAAAGGCTTGTCTCGCTTTGAATCCAAAATGGCCATCAGGTAGAAATATTGTATTGTGTGCGTAATAATACATTTCTCTCTCTATTTTGACAGGGATTTTTTATATTTATTTTCCACTGCCTGAGAAATACTGAGGTATGTAATATGTCAAACAAACATATGTGTGTTTAAATTTTTAAAGGTTTTACGGGAAGTAAAATCGTCCAATAGACCGGCTACCTTTCGCTCTGACGAAGGGTTAGGGCTCGACACTTCAACTGCACTCACTACCCCACTCCGTATATGGAGTTCCCCTTATTAACCCTCAGTTGCCCTGTTTTTGAACCTAGATATCATTTCTGGGTATTTACTTAATATATCACTAGTTTATTGATTATGTAATAATCTTGTAAAATAACGAGGATTAATAGAACATTTCCATGATGGCATCATGTGATTATAACTACCAGGATCCCTTTCAAATCTTTTGTTATTCGGATTTTCCTACTCCTGTCAGAATACAAAGACAATGGTCCAAATGAGGAATAAAAGAAGCCGCGCAAAGGATTCTTGTAGTTGTAACAAATGGCGCCTTCATGCAAATGTCTTATTGAACAGAATAAAAAGGTTTTAATAGACCGATTTAGCTTGTACATTTGTTGTCCCAATTCTGGTCGCCTGACTTATTTCTTGAGTAATGTTTTCTTGTTTTTCTGTATCGCAGAGGAAATGTACAAATTACTCTAATTGGAAAACAAAACACTGAATCCTCAGGAGAGATGTATATAGCGATACGTACTGCACGTCATCCATTGTCATTAATGTCTAACCAGAGATCCATTGTTTCCTGACTCAAAGCCGCCATTTGAAATCATGGTTGTACATTAGCATAACAATTTTAATGTTTATCAACACGAAGTATCGCTATTAGAATGTGTCAGTGTTAAATCAATGTTTATTAAGTAGCTCAATTCATTTTCACAGATTCAGGGGAGGTTGAAACGCAAGATTGAAGTGTTTGACAATACGCACTTTAACCATCACTCAGATGGCAGGATGACAAGTAAAAGGCTGAAGCTCGGTACTCCCAACACTGAACAGCTATCGCCTATTAAACTCGATAAACTGGTGATATCCGATGTTCATCCTGCAGAGTATTATTCAACTGAGTTATGAACGAATAGAAAAAGCTAATAACGAAGGCAAAGAAAACCTGGGGTGCTTACCATTGACGTCGAAAAACATGAAATTCCGGTTGGAAAAGCAAATGGTACACGTCATTTCGTACGAAAAGTTTTAATAAAAAAAACGTGGGCTACCTGTGGTTACGGTAATCCACTTTTCCCGCTCTTTTCAGTCTTTCCGGTGGACGCGCGTACCACCTTTAATTTGATATTGATTCTAGTTTCTTTCCCATCTTTATTTTATTTTAAATTTCCAACCAGAGGGTTTGATGTCAATATTAAGCGCCCCTGTGATACGAATTATACTCAGTCCATTATAAGCATCATAATATGCTCTTAACTAGAATCGTTTAATCCAGTAAATTGCAGTTTGAGTATAATAACGCAAAGTAATGGTCCAATTCGTAGTTATTGAAAGGTAACCAACCATAGCCTCGTATAGAGTTTGGAGGTGACCCTCCCCTGATATTTTGATTATCATGCTAACTAGATACAAGTCCCTTACTAAGCTGTCTCAACTCCAGCCTCCATGCGAGTGAAATCTGAATAGTAAAAATAGTAAAACACAATGAAAATCTGATGATATCAATTGCACTTTACAATTACATAAAGATTATTAAGAAACTGTTTCATATTATGCTCTTAATCCAATATATATACAGTCGCTGCCAAACAGTTTGTCCAGCAGAACATAATATAATATAATTGTTTTGGCCTATTGTTTTGGCCTAGACAATAGCCCAAAACAATGGATATTATAGTATCATATTATGTTCTGCTGGACAACCTTTTTGGCATCGACTGTATATATATATATATATATATATATATACAGTATATATAAATAGCAGCTTGAGTATATTTAAAAGTAAAATAGCCTAACTACGCTTTATGCACTGTTTAAAACACGAACAGCAGTGTTTTATCAAGTTTAAAAATTCTAGGGTGAAGCCCGATAATTTTTAGACTTGATAAAACACGTGCTGTGAGTGTTTTAAACGGCTTCAAAAACGCTTTAAGAATGCAATGAAAGAACGACGCACATCTCAAGGGAATGATTACTTAATGAACCATTGAACCTTTGTATTCACAACGCCATGCAAAATATTCGAGTAATCACCGCCTACAATTACGAACATCTCAAGGGAATGACATGAAGAAATTACCATACTATGTTGTTTGAAGCGGCGTTTCGCAATGCAAGAAGAACTTGCACTTGAAGGATTTGGTGTCGTGGTTTACCTCGATAAAGTTAAAGACTTGGAAAGCGATGTGACTGACATGACGACAGACTGTAAACTTTTGACTCCGGCACAAAATATGTAAGTTTCAAGCACGTTTTTATTATTTTACGGCTTTGAGTTTGGTTTAATAATTGGAACTAAACAGTGGCTCGGTAAACAAGTAATGGTAGTTGGATAATTTCATTTAAAAAATATTATCTGTGTATCTCGGTAGTCTGCTGATATTAGTAAATTTAGTGCAAAAATTATTATCTGGGTACCTTATGTTCCGTGTACTTTTTGCTATCTTTGGGTCTTTATCAGTGAATTCTTAATTAGGATGAAACTTTATATAAAAGTTCATGTTCATTGGTATTCTTTATATAAAATGTTCATCCTAATTAGCAATTCAATGAGAAAGCTGAAACATAAATAGAAATTCCATTGTCTCAATCATTAACCCCGTTTCTCCCTGGGACAGAATTCAAATCCCTCCGCGGGCCTTTAGGAATGATAAGATTTTATCAGGTATAAAGGAGCATGCACGTGACTAATTTGCTTCATCTGATTGGACAAAATGCTCATTAATTATTCATGATTTTTTTGAAATATTAAAAAATATTATTTATTAAACTCATTTATAATTCATGAAGCAAAAACAAAGGAAATCATCGACCGATAAGTGATATTTAAATCTGATACAGACTTCGTCCTGATTTACATAAACTTTGGCTTCGATTTTCTCGGCCAAAATAAGTCATATCGCCAAAATTACTGAAAACATGACTCTCTACATCTAAACGTTTGATAAGTAAGGTAAAGAATTCGTGTCCGATCTTGATCCGATTTACAAACTCTCGCTTTCAGCTCGAGTTTGTAAATCGGATAAAGATCGGCCACTCATTCTTTATCTATTACATAAAGGTTAAAGGTGCATTCTTTTGTATAAAAGAATGGTAAATAAGGTAGCTGTGATAATTTTATATCGAATATTTATTAGCGACAAATCGATCCAGGGGCAGTTTTAGAAAACGGTTTGGCTAATATTATGTTTATCTAATCATTATGACATTGAAATTAACTTATGTCCACGTACCATACTTTATTAGTATTTTATGTGACTTGAGTATTGCCTGCGTTACTTTATAAGTACAAACACACATCTTCTTGCAGACTCCTCCCGTATGAGGTCAACTCCAGTGAAGGGATGCCTTCTAGTTGTCCCTGCTAAATTCGTTCATACACTCAATCCTTCTGGAGAAGCAAAAACACGCTAAACCCAAAGTTAACAAGTTCATTTCTCTATGGCCATTGTCGATTACTCAATTTGCCGATTTGGATTCTTCACATAGTAGACCTGGTTCTCGTTCGTAATCTAACTGATTATATACTCAGAGCGTTAAGATTACCTTTTCGTTTTCTCCTGTAAATTCGCTACAACCCGAACTAAAATCCAACACGATGCTCCATCCTTCGTAGTCGTTTCCGGTTCGTGAAACGATGAGAATCTCAGGGTGATTTTACCCAGTTAAATCGATCGAAGGTTCACATATTTGGTATCAAACTTTAAACTGAAAACTCAGCTATACAAGCATACTGGCATACAGTTAATTATGGGATAGCTGTAAAAACACGGTAGGTCACTTCCGGTAAAATTTTCGCTCGAAAACCAAAATAATCAAGAGACCATTACCTAATACAAGAGAACCGATCTCGATACCCTATGATAGTCTGCGCCAATCTATTTTTGGCTTAGTGGACGTCACGATGCTATTTTGAGATTCGGTTTGAGCTCGTCACGGCTTTTACTCGCTCCATCTCATTTGAATTCATGAAGACGGACGCTGGATGCAAAACTAAATATGCTTCAAAACTGCATGGCTCTTATTAAAACTCTATGTTGCTCCCTAAACCTACTACCCGGACGGATATGCCGGACGGATCTGACCTGATCTGAATTGAAGTTAACAGCTTTGAATTTTATATTTTAAGCAATGGAGTGTAACTTGAGGACTCGTTAAATTTATATTACCGTATGGATTTGACTGGGAAACTGTATTGTAGCCTGTATTAAGCCAGGACGGGAAGAACTTTGGATGTAACCTAGAAGCAGTGAACAGAAACTGGAAGTGCTCGGAATTTCGTGAAACTACCAAAGGAAGTGAAGCCATATTCCGTTCAGTTTGTAGCGAGCGAGAATGGAAGTATTCCAAAATTAGAATAAATGAACAATCCCGTATCGTAGTCTTGAAACTTTGCTTATCCTATAAATATCCCGGGGGTGGGGGACTCCCTTATGTGAGGGGTACATGGATGCTCGTCGTACCTTTTAGGGGTCAAAATCAGGAGTTTGGTACCACTTAGGGTATCCACCATCAAACACAGACATTTCTATGTAAAGCGGTACCTTTTAGGGGTCGGGTGTCAATTGAACAAAAAACTGTTATCAATTTACATTTTTATTATCTTTTAGGGTTCAAAATAAGCTTGAGCCACGCCCATTTTAGTACCTCTTAGCGGTCAAATCGAAAATGTCCGACGAGCATCCCTACCCCTTTTATATCGGAGTTCCCCCCCCCCCCCCCCCCCCCAAACCGGGATAAATATGTGTTCCCCGTAATTATAGTCATGTATAGTTATAGCTAGATAATATATCTAGGGAAATGACTGGGTTATTTGGTCTATTTTAGAAACGTTGAGTTTATAGCAAGCACGTTAGGTACAGACTTTTGATCATGGCCACAACTTCGCGAAATTATAAATCAACGGTTACGCCTGGACAACTGCCTGGATTAAAACTTCGCTCACTGTCATCCAGATATACTCAAGTTACATGTTTTCTGTCGTTTGTGTTCACGTATATTATACCTAGACATTATAGCTTTAGAACTAGCCGGATAATTGGATCTTTTTAATGTTTATGTTTCTTCAAGCGTTCAGTTTGTAGAGAGCGAATATAAAATTATTTCAAAAATTAAAATAAATTATTGATCAATGCCACTCGTAATCTGAAACACTGACTGAGTTTGAATTTATCGTAAACAGATGCTTACAATTCGCTAAAGAAATTAGAAATAGAACCGATAATATCATATATATGAATTATGAATGATCCAAGTTACGGGATATTCTATAATAGCTCCAAACCACTTAATGCATTCTTTAGCTCTCCCTGGCCAGCAGGCCTTCAGCTCTCAAAACCTTGCATTTTATTGGACCCGATTTGAAATGCACTGACAAAGAATTCCATTGTTTTAGGGTTAGGGTTTGTATTGTTGCAGGGTTAGGCATTGTTTGGATAGCCAGTACTATTCCAGGTTCCGAGGAGGTGAAGGCTGCCCCTCGTCGGCCGCCGGTCCATTCGGACACGTTATACCAACAACCAATCCGATAGAGTGACAAAAATAGTCCAACTTATTTATGCAGGCTAAAAATAATCGGCGCAGACTATCACGGGGAGAGACCCAAATATGGGAGATGAGCCCAAATGTTTTATCATTAAAGTCGATTCTCCATCAAGTAAATAGTTGAACTGTAAAATATTTCTTAATTTGAGTGCTGCGTCTACGAGTTATAGAGGTTTCTATTTCCAATATGCTAATTATGTGGCGACATGTGAGGCCAACAAAATGTCACTTCTTGCTCCTTGTGAATGAAACCATTTCTGATTTATACAAAAATATTTGGTAAAATCACTGATATAAGGCCCAAATATTACATGGATGTTTAGAAAAATATGTATATTTCTGCCAGCACATTTGTGTATAATAAATGAGTCCACACATGTCACGGCGTCACATAATTAGCATATCGGAAATAGAAACCTCTATAACTCATAGACGCAGCACTCCAATTAAGAAATATTTTACCATTCAACTCTTTACTTGATGGAGAATCGATTTTCATGATAACAAATTTGGGTTCATATGCAATTTAAGCGATGGTCATGAAATAAGCCATGATTTCCTTCTCAATCAGGAGTATAAAATATAGCTATTGTTCCAAATGTCCGACGTTTTTAAAATTTACAATTTTGAAAGATGAGTATTGCCAGTGTCAATAGACTCCGGTATATGAAAGTGAATGCACAGGGAAAACCGCTGACGTACCGCAGACTCTTCAATATCGTAATCGCTGGCGATGATGAGCGTGTAGTTCTCGGGCCGGGACCGTACGAGACTTCAGTTGTCCTATTTTCTGATGAAGGTCTCAAGTTGGACCCTGCGTTAATGTTCGAATTGAAATTAGTATAAACATAAATGTATTCTATTGCAAATCCAGCGATCTGATTGGCTCCTCTATTCACTATCTATTTAACAATTATCCTGCAAGATCGAGCGGAATATCGCCAGATCCGAAGTTGAAATATCAGGGCATATTACGAAATCACAAATAGTTGTTGTTTATATATGCACTACGTTGGCTGTAATGTGCTTTATCGCGTATCATACAGGATTCTAGTGTCATTTGATACAGAATACTGATTGAATAGTTGGCTACAATTTTGTATCGGGTTTACAGGGGTACGCAAGTGACTTGAATGCTGCGTTTAGATCATAACGAATAATATAATTCTTGGATACATTTTTGTATACTTCGCTTGGTGAACACAGCAATTTTCATTACCATAAATCATGGTCATTAGCCAAAGTAAACTACACGGTGAACTTTACGACTCCGAAGTTTAGCACTCCTCATTCACAACAGGTAGCTGAGGTTTCTTTTCATTTTTTGAATAAAGAGTATTTTAAAACAGCATTTCCATTCTTATTCTAACGCTTTCTTATCTTCGATAACAGAATCTCAATCCAGTGCAAGTTATTACGTAAGAATCACCCGAAATTTAGCATACAGTTTCCCGCTCAAATGTTTTGTGCATGAATGGCCTAAAAGCATATCGTTATAAATGTTAATATATTTAAAAGTCTTTCAAAACGAACACCTTGTGTTCCATAGCACCTATTATACTGAATTGAATAAGAGGCTGTATACGGCCTGTACTAGGGCCATATGGTACTCTAACAGGTATAGCCCAGTTCGTAGTTAATTCCGACATTTTGAAAGGGGTGCAAACATGACGCGAAATACAGTGTTTGTATGGAAATCCGATACCAAATAATTTCCGTAAAATCGAATTTCTGAAATATTCTGAAAACTGAAGATACAAGGAAAAACATTAACTGACCAAATTTTGAGGGATGTTGCAATTTTGTCTGTAAATTTTCCCGCGGACTTTGACTCGTTATTACAGACAAATGTAAGGAAACTGGAAACACGATTGCACGCTTTCCTGCACCGCTAAGGTTCTACATCGAGCAATTTATAAAATCTCTAAAAGATTCAAAATGTTGAAAAAAAAAAAAAAACATTGTGCCCAATTAATTGTTTATGTAGAGGTAGAATAGCACTCTGATAATGTGCATACCTGATGGTGAATATGATAACATGAGTAGCTTTACTCTGTACCTAATATTAAGCCAACATTCGAGATATGCCTCACTTCCTACATACAAAGTAATCAATACGAGGATCCGTGCATAATGTCAGTCGTTCGTGAAAAACTATAGAAGTGCTGTAGTCTTGTCACGAACGACTGAGCATTATGCACGGAGCCTCGTATTGATTCCTTTTTATTATATGGACAATAGTGTTTTACTGAGAAATAAGCCACTCATATAATTCATACGAAACTACATCCGGGTACTGAGTAGCGTATTTTCCATATCCTCACTAGTGAAAATATCGATGACGTCACGTTCGCAGCTTTTCGAACTACAAAGATGGCGGTAGGTTTGTGAAAATCACAGAGGAAGATGTAAACAGCTTATATGAGCTACATGACAATGAATATTCCTAGAACAAAAAGCCAAATACTGTACGCTCTACACTGTACTGTACCACTGGTGTGGTATATACTAATAAAAAATATCCTGTTGTGCATTTTTGGTGCTATTATTATAAATAGTCCAGCTAGGATCTTATGATATGAAAACACAATGACTTGTTTCATATTATTTCTGTGGAGATCAAAGGTCTTCAAAGTATTGATGGATATGAGTGCAGTTGTTTCAGAAATAAAATATCATTTTATTTATTGAGATTTAACCGAACTATGCTTTTTAGGTGGTGCCTTCATGTAGGCAACACATGAATTGCTATAAAAATACAATAGAATTAACACAATACAAAACAATAGAACGAAATACACAATGCAATAGAACACAATACACAAATACAATTTGGTAGTAATTCAGGTCTGCCTACATGAAGGGAGAACCGCTTTTTAACTCGTGGCTACGCGCAAGCACAGCAACGAGTTATTGGGATAGGTAAAATCGTGTCCCTCACTGAGTATCAGACTCTCAAGGGAGAAGGATGGGGGAGGGGTTAGAGAAAAATGGAGAGCCTGGCATGCACAGTATTACTCAGGCTTTCCGCCTGAGTAATACAGTACCGCTCGAAACGTGTATTCTGATTGCACATTATACTATAGCTCTATTGTGTTTGTACTGCACGTTCGAAAGGTTAGGGTGTTTTGTATTGTTGGGTAAGCCAATACTCTGGCTCGTTTCGAGCAGTACAGGCCGGCTCTTCCGCCTCCGAAGCTTACGTTATCCAGCCATCACTTTTTAACCAATCATTATTACAATCATGATAGTCCGTGTTATATATATATCACACTGCCTCCAATGGGAATATCGATATCATTGTTATCACCACATGTGTGATATGGCTTGCTTTAGTTTACATCGTAATATTTCTAAAATGTTAAAAATATTACTTTTAACATTACTTTTCAAAACGGACAATAACATCTTGAGCAAATTTGTTTGATTTTGTCTTGGTTAGACAAACTTTTAAATAAATGTAAATGCTCGCCGGGAGGTGTTCATGTAATAAAAACTAAAAAGCGCTCATTACATGGACGCTTGGAGATTGAATTCCATATCTCCGCGGGGCCATGTAATATATATCCTCATTTTTTTAATCCTCACAACGCTCAAGTTAAGACCCCAATCGGGCAAAGTAAGAAACTATTAAATTACTTCGATGACTGATCAGAGATTGTTCGTGCAGTCGCTGAGTAGCACGGAACCTCTCGCGACATGTATTCTGATTGCACCCATAATACTATTATAAATACTTATTTTGTTTTTGTACTACACTTTCTAAAGGTTAGGGTGTTTTATATTGTTGGGTAGGCCAATACTATCGCTCGTTTCGAGAAGTTCCACTGATCCCAGTCGTTACAAATAGACTAAACATATATATCTTTAGCGAGAATCGTCTTCTAATATATGTATTTAGACAAGCCTAAAAGTGGAGCTCCCAATTATCTGAATTTGTCTGTTTGTTGCCCCATGTCAGATCACGTGATAGTTCTCCAGAGGATTCAGTGCTTTGTTTTGCAATTATAGAAATTGGTACATTTCCGCTTGGGATATAGAAAAACAAATTGAAAAGTATTACTCAAGGTCTGAAATGGGACAACAAACAGGCAAGCTGACTAGGTATATTGAAGTAACGACCGGAAAAGATAAATACACAAAAATAACTGGTAGAATAAATGGAAACAAGACATTTTTATATATATCATCTATATATATATCCTTTGTATTACCATCACACTCTCTTGACAGTTGTTGTTTGGTAGAGACAAAAAAATACAATAGCCTATCGTTCGGTTTTCTCGTACGGAAATTTACTGATAGTATGAATTTTGCATGCGAATTCCGCATAGTTAGAGTATAGATTCCACGTAATTTTGACCATTATCCGTAAAAGAGACAATTTATTTGCTTCGTTAGCAACTTGTGATTTTATTTTATTTCTTTGCGATTTATTATAACATCGTGTCCCGCGAGTCACGCGGAGCGAGTGGGCGGGGCACGAACAGCAGGCAGCGAGTGGGCGGGGCACGCACGTGGCGGGGTGTGATGTTTTTTTTTAACTTGCATGGGCTATCTGTTTTGGCTCTTTTTATTTCTTTCACTTTTTTCTCTTATTGATTTTCTATTTGCATATAGCTCCGCTATTATTGTATTGTATTTTTATTGCTATATTGCTAACAGCAAAGTTAATATCTCAAGTGACCCATTTTTTACTTGTGTCGGTTTTGTACAATTTCATGGCACTGGAAGAAACGATACGAACAAAGACTAACAACAAAAGAGAGGCTAAGATTTGAAAAAGTGCCACGCATACCGGAAATTGGGGAATAAACATGGGTAGGGGTTGTGGTGATTTATACTCACTAGTACATATAAAGTGCCTATATGCCCAAATGTTTTATCATTAAAATCGATTGTAAATAGAAAAACAAAAATATTTTTTGATTTGGGTGTTGTCTCTATGAGTTATAGATGTTTCTATTTCCAATACACTAATTATATGGCTTCACAAGAGGCCTCATTTATTATACAAAAACGTGCTGGCCGATATATGTTTTCTAAACAATCATGTTTGAGCCTTAAATAAGTGATCTTACCAAATATTTTGTTTAAATCAGAAATAATTTCATTCAAATAAATGACCTTTCGTGGCCTCTTGTGACATCACATAGTGAGCATATTGGAAGAAATAGAAACCCCTATAACTCAGACACAAAACTTAAATCAACAAATATTATAGAGTTTAACTATTTACATGATGTAGAATCGATTTTAGTGATAACAAATTGGGCTTATATATAGGCACTTTAATAGTATACTTGTAAATTAAAATGTGTGATTGAATTTCTGAAGGTGTCATGCCAAGCCGCAAGCCTGTTTTTACTGCACGCAACAGGGATCCACATTTACAATAGAATCCTGTACGCAGCGGCGTCAGATTATTAGCCTGATCTAATTATCATTACGTCGTCGAACACCTTTGGTGCGAAGGTTGTCTTTAGATTCAGTTAAAGAAAACCATACTTTTTGGTTAAATATGAGCTGCACAAAATTGGATCAGGACATATATGGCAAAGAACCATTTTGCGCAGCAGATATCAATTTCGGAAAGGTGAACTTTGTATTTATTAGTCTCGCAATCGTCGTACCGAGCTCCACTCTCGAGTATGCTGTTTGTGAGTGTTTTATCGAGTATCCTCACCATAGTTAGATCCTTGCAAGACATGGTATGCCCTGAACTTTGAAGTATGCGGTACAGCACCGAGAAAGTTTTGCTGCAACAATATTTTCGAGTTGCTTCCAGATGAGATATCGAAGATCTCCAAGTTGGAAATGGCGTGCCATTGTCGTCGAAGTTGTTTATCAGTGGCTACAAAACAACAAATAACGTATATGCTTGCACGGCATTTGCAGTAATCGCTGTGAATCTTCGTCGAAAAATCCCACAAGAAGCATTGCTATTGAAATCTCAGATATTTTCTGAGATACGAGGCCTGATTAACGGGAATTATGTCCGAGAAAGAAAAGCTGGGGAAGTCACCTAGTGAGTGAATGGATTTGACCTGAATGGCTCAATCAATGACCTACCGAGCAGAACAATTAGCTTAAAACCAAACTTGTTTCATGTTGCTGTGAAATTGCTGATTTAAAGGCTCGTTTAGTGGCTTCAAGTCGTTCCAGAGAAAGCCCGCCAAAAAGCGTTGGAAGCCCGCCAACAGAAATGAGCAACTGATCCCGCTAAATTCTCCCAGGCTCCAATTACGACTTTGTCGAATTCACCGGCAGGTCATGCAACATGTTATCCAACTTCGCCCGCAAGTACCACGGATCACCATCTACAAACTTGTCCTTAAATTCTTCGTGCTCTTCCGTCAGGGATATAGAGAATGATCCCGATTACGCGCCTGAGATGAAGAGCAGGAAGATCCGAAGCAAAGTAAAGGCAGTCATGATCGAGTGATATAGATGATTTGTGCACGGGTAATGGTGAGAAACTCCGGGGAGAAACTATCCGACCTGATCGCTCAGTGCTGCCTTATTAAACGGGGAGAAAACTTCGAATCCAAGAAGTTAATCAATAAAGTTCTTTCTAGAGTAGAGCAAGAATGTGGGGTAAAGAAAGCATTCGAAGAACTTATCTCAGCAGACTTTTAGAACAAGCGGGTTGAAGAAATGTGTGTGCCAGATTGGATGCTTTTGCTTTGTAAGCTAGAGGTACTTTTATACCTGACGATGGTTGGCATACCCTTTTGAACAGAACTAAGATTGGAAAAACAGGGGTAAGTATTTATATGCAAATAATGAGGCGGCTCAATGATTTTGAAAAGAGATCGAGTTTTACTCTGACACGTAAAGGAGCTCGAGCCATATTGGCCGACTTTTGTAGTTGTAACTCCTGTTGTAAGTTAATTATGTTTTATTTGAACAGTGTGACAAAACATACAGAACTGACATGAGTTTACATTAATTATATTTGTAGCTGAAGCTTTTTCTTTTTTTTGTATCATTTAGATCTACGACTTTTTGTCACCTTCTGCATTATTTTATCACATTTTATTTGTGCAAGATTCATTGGGTTATATTTATTTCATTATTTCAAGGGTACAGTTATCAGTTCACTATCCTTTGGCCCACGATTCATTGTTTTTTAAATTATTAATAAATTTGAATCTTTCAGGTGTCCCGCCCAAGATTCATTGGTTTTTATTTCTTAATTAGTTTGAATCTTTCAGGCGTCCCGCCCAAGATTCATTGTTTTTTTTAAATTATTAATTAATTTGAATCTTTCAGGCGTCCCGCCCAAGATTCATTAGTTTTTATTTCTTAATTAGTTTGAATCTTTCAGGCGTCTCGCCCAAGATTCATTAGTTTTTATTTCTTAATTAGTTTGAATCTTTCAGGCGTCCCGCCCAAGATTCATTGTTTTTTTTGTTTCTTAATTAATTTGAATCTTTCAGGCGTCCCGCCCAAGATTCATTAGGTTTTATTTCTTAATTAGTTTGAATCTTTCAGGCGTCCCGCCCAAGATTCATTATTTTATATTTTTTAATTAATTTCAAGGGTGCAGTTATCAGTTAGAAATTCAGAGTTTTTCAGAGTCAGAATCAGTTCACTATTCTTTCAATCTTTCAGTACACCGTTTCCGTTAAGGAAATCAAACAGTACGATTCATCTGAAAGAGAAAAGAGAAGGTCTCGGTGCGAACATAGTTAATAGAGTGCACTATATTAACTATGGTGCGAAGCACTATGGGAAGCTCAAGTTATTGCATCCTTAGGAGACCATCCTGGATTACCGCATTTATTTGGAGTGTGTTATGAGCACACACCGTATCGAATCGTTCTTCAGTTTGACAATGTGGACAATGAAAGTCTCACCATGAGCAAGGCATCGAGCTCTAACCTGGCTCTCGACTTCCAGGCTCGTCTAAATATTTCGAAAGAACTCTGTGGAACAATGATTTATATGTATGAAAAAGGCTTTTTACACAAATATATTAAAGGCAACAATGTTGTGCTGGAGAAGAGAAACGAGGAGAATCGGTAACACCCAGTGATAATAGACTTTGGAAAAAGTCGTCGAATCGAGAAGTCCCGCTTCGTAAAACCTAAAGAGAATGCGGAGAAGCCCGCTAAACTGTACCCGCACTTCGCGACAGAGATTTTGCGAGGAGGAAAGCAGACGAAAGCCAGTGACACGTACTCGTTTCGAAAGCTAGTTGAAAGTTTTACCTTAGATTTTGTTGAGCAATGTACACGGCTGAACCCACTTCGTCGATCTTCTCTTCTTCAAGTAGCTACCTTGCTCGATTCGCTCTAATTTTTGATGACATTTTTTGCTGATTTAACCTATAACATATATCGTATTTGAAACGGTTACATAACATTCTTTGCTAAGAAATTTACAGTGTAGAGTATGGTACGTATTTAGATATTTCGTAGCATTATATACAGTCATAGTTCTTGTTTAACCGCTACTAGAACCCGCGGTCAATTTGATGGTTTTCTCGGCCGACTTCAGAAAAGTGTGCGTTATTGTATCATGATATCAACACTTTCTTTGTTGTAACGATGTGATAATTGGTTTACTGAAATATCTGTTGGCGATTACTAGTAAAAAAAGTTTGAAGACCGATTAAGCGTTGGCTCCCTACAGTTCGCCGAACAAAAGATTCACACCTACGTATCCCACAAATATGCAAAACTTGCAACTTTGAAAGTTGCATTCCACTCTTATTTAAGGCTTGCGGCTTGGCATGATACGAACCATGCATGGTAAAACAACTTTTTTTTTTCATACAAGATCAACTTAATTGCTATATTGTCCCTCGTCTGATCTGAATCGTTAAACGACAGGCAAACCAATTGTAGCGATGTGTTCTTACAATAGTTTGTCTGGGAATTTGAATAATATGAAATAATTAATCAGATATTGAAAGAAAGTAAACGAAACTTGCTTGGTGTGTTTACATGTCTTTGGGTTGTGTGTGGTCACAATTTTAGTGTTTTCTGGTGAATTTTACACACCTTTCGTTTACTTTATTTCCATATTTGATTATTCAAATTCCCAGTCATCCATTTTCAAATATTCTTATTTAACTTCTCCCGGGACTTCTCTAATAAATTTACAGTGTGTGCACTAAAAATGATCACATATTAAAATTAGAAAGATATAAAATAGCAGTAACATGAAGTCGTACTATGTTCAAGAGCATCAATCTCTTACAACACATGCACATTTCCACGCTTTCCATGACTACATAACTCCTACATCGGGCCCGGCCCTCAGATACTGACCCAGTGCTTCTTTCGAAGCCGCCTGCACCTCCAGATTCTTCTCTGAATAATACTTTACTGAATAATAATCCGTAATAATTCCTTTGTACTTTAAAACAACAATATGTTTATACAAACAATACACTACTTTATTTATCCACGTTACACCTAAGAGCTTTTCACAAGCTCGTTCTAATGTGAACGTGAAATTAAAAAGTCTAAATTGAACAGAATATATATCTTAATTATAAACCATATATATATATATATATACAGCCGCGTGCAAAAATTCTGACCCCCCCATGAAAATTATATACTTATATACTTATATCGGTTGCATCATGGGTAATCCAAAAATGTGCTTTTCAGTCATTTTTCTAACAAAAAAATATACCAGGTAGGATTGAAAAATGTACGAATAAAACATTTTTAGATTATATGGGTCTATCAGTTAAAGAAAACAAGTGCTATTTTCAGTTTTAGTATGTACTAATTTATTCCATGCGTTTGCGACTGGGTCCGGTGGACCGAAACGCTGCTATGACTTCAAGGAACTCACTGTATTCTGAACTTTACCTGTCTGGTATCTTCTGACTCTGCATTGGCTGTTTCACATTTCTAGCATTGGAAGTCTGCGCAGACTGAACACTTTGCCACTGTTTCCTTCACATCGTTTGTCATTCCTGGCCAAAAGACCAAATCTCTTGCTTTCCGCAGACATGATTCTGCACCGAGGTGACTTGAATGTATGCGTGACAGTGTATCTTCTCTCATTACTCTAGGTATTACAACGCTATGGCTCTTGAAGAGAACTCCATTGTGTACTGTTATCTCATCTCGATAATTCCAGTAGTCGCGTATGTTCCCTTGTGCTTGTTCTCTGCGCTCTGGCCATCCTGCAAGGACTGTATCCTTCAGGATTTGTAATACTCGATCTTGACCTGTGCATTTCTGCAGATGTGCAAGGCGCTCTGGCTTCACTTGGATGTGGTTGAATGGGTCTGTATTGTCTAGCTCTACTGTAAACACTTCGAACCCATCTCTGTCTTCCTCTGATCCAGCAATCGGAGCTCTAGAGAGGTGATCTGCTATATGCATCTCTTTTCCTGGCTTGTATTGTACGTTCAGGTTATATCGCTGTAGTTTGAGGAGCATTCGCTGCAGCCTGCTGGGCGCTGAAAGGATTGATTTATTAAATATTGCTTGGAGGGGCTTGTGATCACTCTCGACGGTGACTTTATCTCTCCTGGCTAGGTACTGGTTGAAACGCTGACAACCAAATACGATTGCAAGGCACTCTTTCTCGATCTGCGCGTAGTTCCTTTGAGTGGCTGTGAGTGTGCGTGATGCAAATGCCACTGGTTGCCCACTCTGTAATAAGGTAGCACCAAGCCCACTCCCACTTGCGTCACATTGCAGAGTTATCTCTTCTTTAGTGTCATAGAACTTCAGGACTGGGTACCTTATCACGAGCTCCTTGACTTCCTGGAAGGCCTGTTCATGCTGATGTGACCATAAGAAGTGAGCATCCTTTGCGGTGAGGTCTCGTAGTGGTTGAACAACGTCTGAGAGCCTGGGTAGGAACTTGGACAAATAGCTAACAAATCCAAGTAACGTCATTAACTCTTTCTTACTTGTTGGTCTTGGCATTTCCTGGATGGCTGATACCTTCGCCGGATCTGGCTTGAGCCCATTCTTTGTGATGACATGTCCCATAAACTTCACTTCAGTTTTTTTTAGATTCATTTTGTCCTTGTTCAGCTTCAACTTTACCTGTCTGGCTCTGTCGAGTAGTCTTCGCAAGTTCTCATCATGGTTGGCTTCTGCTTCTTGCTGTGTATCTCCATAACCTACAACTAGAATATCATCACGTAAGACTTCAATGCCTGTGAGGTCATCAAGTTTCTCGTGCAGCTTACACTCAAACTCTTCCGGTGCAAGATTTATTCCGAATGGCATGCGTAAATAACGATAGCGTCCAAATGGTGTCCAAAAAGTAGTTTTCAAGCTACTTTTCTCGTCAAGACCTATTTGATAAAACCCGTCCTTAGCGTCTAAGGTGCTGAACACTTTAGCTTTAGCTAGCCTGGGTAGCATCTCTTCGAGTGTAGGCATTTGATACTTAGGGCGTAGAACTGCTTGGTTCAAATCTCGTGGATCTAAGCAGATTCTGATTTTCCCATTGGGCTTAGCAACTATGACCATGCTGCTGATCCATTCCGTAGGCTCAGTTACTTTCTTAATTATTCCTTTCCTCTCTAGCTCTGCTATCTTAGCTTTAACATTATCTTGGAGCGCAATTGGTATACGACGGGGTGTGTGCTGTACTGGGTTAATCTCTGGATTAAGGACAAATGTAGAGTCTCCTATGTGACCTAGACCACGAAAGACGTCATTGTACTCTTTGACAACTGTCTCTTTGGTGACTGCGGGTTTGCTGAAACCCTCAACTTTGTTTACACTGCCCTCATCTAAATCAAGTTTCAATACCCCTAAATTTTCACAGCTCTCATATGAAATTAGTGTTTTTTTTGCATTTACCCACTACTTGAAACTTCAGGATATGTCTTTCCCCTCTGTGCTCCACTGTGAAATGTATCTGCCCAAGAGGCTTCATGATTGATTCGTCAAATAATTTGAGCTTTACTGGACTGTACTCTAGCACTGGTTCTGCTGTCTGCGTCAGTATGCATGCATCTCTGTAGCTGATGACGTTGCATGTTGCTCCTGTGTCTAGCTGGCATGACATTTTGTTTTTGTAGTTGTGCTTGCATGAGTCGGTCAGACAGAAATCTAGATTTGCAAAAACTCGTTTTCCCTTGATACTAACTGTTGACAGTGTTTCTATCTTGTACAAGGAATCTGAATCCAAATCTGACTCGGTATCACTCTCTTCTGAAACTATTTTTACCTCATCTTGTGTGTAATGATCTGTGCTTTACTAGGTAAGTAACAAGATGGCGGACCCTGCTAAGGACCCGGATGTATACAGATAGCCCGAGTGGCCACAGGGAGCCCAATATCATTACATCTTCCTTTCTCTTAACAAAACAATAACGCATACCGATGAAACTAACTGTGGAATGTTCATGCGACAGTCCTGCAATAAAGTCAGTACATTAATATTTAACATAGTCCTTCATCCAGACAGGTTCCCTTCTGATACGGCTACTCCGTTGCCCTTTCGGAGGCCCCTCCTGAGCAGCTTTACTTTCTTGCTCCTCTTCCTGGCCTTGGTCATCGGAGCTCAAGTTGTCACCCTCCTGCAGGCAACTGGGTGCCACTGGAAATAGCTGCTGTCGATTTCTGCGATAAATGTCACCTTGAGCATTCTCCACTTTATACGATCTAGGGGCAACCTCTTCTATTACTTTTGCCTTCTCCGACCACATACCCCCCTCTCTCATTCTTACTGTATCTCCGGTTTGAAGTGGAGGATGCACTACAGTTCCCCGGTTATAATACCTGCTCTGATTCTCCTGTTGGTGAGCCTTTGAATGCACCTGTTCCGATGAGCCCGAGCCTACAATACCAGAGAATCTGCTTAACCTTGTACTAACGAATCGACCCTTGAACAGTATGTCCGTTGGGGACTTCCCACATTCCATTGGTGCTGTTCTGTAGTTTAACAGGGCTAGATATGGGTCTTCCTTTGCATATATGGCCTTCTTCAGTAAACGCTTCACTGTTTTAACACCATTTTCCGCCATCCCATTCGATTTCGGATAATAGGGGCTAGATGACTGATGGTGGAACCCATAACACATTGAAAATTCAGCGAACTCCTGACTCGCAAACCGAGGACCGTTATCGCTTCTGACAATTTGAGGAATACCATGGCGTGCGAAAATACTCTTCATGTGCGAAATGACTGCACTACTAGTAGTGCTGGTGAGTAGACATGTCTCTGGATAGTTGCTGCAGTAATCATTCACTACCAAATAGTCCCTACCCTTTATAGAGAACAGGTCAGCCGCGACCATACCCCATGGGATTCCTGTTGCAGCCTCTGTGGTAGGTATTAGTGGTTCTTTTCTCTGCTGATATTGGTGTACCTGGCACGTCTCACACTTTGCTACCTTCTGCTTAATTACTTCATTCAGTCCCGGCCAGTACACTGCCCTCCTGGCTCGTCGCTTGCACTTCTCTATTCCTAGATGTCCTTCGTGTATGACATCTAAGATCTGTGGCCTCATGTTTTCCGGAATCACTACTCGAGTTCCTCTCATTAGTAGCCCATCCACTACAGTCAGTTCTTCGGCAAAGTCCTGATAGGGTTTACTATTGATTCCCCTGCCATTTAGCAAGTTGGCAACAACTCTGCCTAGTATTTCGTCTGCGGCCGTCGCTTCAGCTACCTGCTTGGCCTTCCCTTCTGACAGGCTAGACTGCACTACCATTCGAACATGGAGCTCTATCTCTTCCTCCAGGTCTCCCCGGCTTTCGCTCGTGGGCAGGTAAGACCTGGAAAGTGCATCGGCTAGAACAAGCCTTTTTCCAGGCAGATACTCCCACTGTAGAGCATAGCGTTGCATTCTCATCATCATTCGCTGGATTCTGGGGGACATACTATCAAAGTCCTTCTCCGCTAAAGCTATGAGAGGCTTGTGATCTGTCTCAGCAATCACTAGATGGCCATACACATAATCATGAAATCGAGACAGTCCAAGCAGCATGCCAAGGGTTTCCTTCTCTATCTGAGCGTACTTTATCTCGGTTGGTGTCAAAGCCCGAGACGCATACATTACTGGCAGCCATTCGTCCCCATGTCTCTGCAACAAAACGGCACCCAAGCCGGTCTTACTGGCATCCGTCGAGACGTTGGTCTGTTTCGACGGGTCGTAAAACTGGAGCACTGGTTCTGAGCAGAGGTATCCTGTGACGTCTGTCCATTCCCCTTCAGCCTTGCTGCTCCACTGGAAACTTGTACCATCTCTCGCAAGAGATCTCAACTCCTTAGTAGCATCAGAAACATGAGGTATGAACTTACCCAAGTAGTTCACAAGTCCTAAGGCCCGTCTCAGTCCTTCTTTATCTACCGGTTTCGGCATTTCCTTGACGGCCTTCACCTTCTCAGGAGAGGGGCGGATCCCTGACTCAGAAAGGACCTCGCCAAGATATGCAATCTCTATCTCCTGAAAGGCACACTTATCAAGATTCAATCGCATGTTTGCACCCTTAAGACGCTGTAGCACAGATTCTAATCTACTATTGTGTTCCTCAAGGGTACTTCCCCAGACTATGATGTCATCAATAAAATGCGCACGCCCTCAAGTCCTTCTATGACTTGGCTGACTGTCCTGTGAAAGACCTCTGGAGAGGAAGTCAAGCCCATTGGTAGGCGCTTGAAGTAAAATCTACCAAAGGGTGTACCAAATGTACACAACTTGGCCGACTCCTCTTCAAGTTCAATCTGGAAAAATCCATTAGCAGCATCTAGCTTGCTAAAGTACTTAGCCCCTGTCATTTCCGTCTCTATTTCTTCCCGGGTGGGCAGCTGGTAATGTTCCCTCTTAACGGCCTTATTCAGATCTCTAGGATCTATACAAATACGGAGGGACCCGGACTTATTTCTTTCCCATACCATTTGGTTAACCCAGTCTGTGGGTTCTTCTATCTTAGAAATTATCCCTTTCTCTAAGAGTCGATCCAGCTCCTTCTTTAATTCATCCCTGATGTGAACTGGGCACCTCCTAGGTGGCTTGATTACTGGGCAGGCGTTTTCCTCCAATTTAATCTTATGCTTTACTGGGAGACAGCCAATACCTGTAAACAACTCTGGATATTTAGCTGCCACTTGTTCCTTCACATTGTTTGTAACCTGATAGACCCTGGTGACTAGCCCCACCCTCTCTGAATCAGCCGCTCCCATAATGCTGATGCCTTCCTTTGCTATCATCATATCCACCTCTTGTTCCCTCCCTTCCTCTCAATTTTTACAGTACAGACTCCAATTACTGGAATTGGTTCACCATTGTAGGCTTTCAGTCGGCGACTGCTAGGTTTAACAGCGGGCTTTTGCTCGAGTCTGTCATAGTTCCGACGAGAGAGGATATTAGCCCGAGACCCTGTATCTATCAGAAACGTTATCAATGTCACTGTGATCAGGGCCAGACTGCACATGTCTTACAAATATATCCTCATCACTACTTGCTTCATCGTCTACTACCCTTACACTCCCACTAGCGGCCCCACTGTTCCTCCTAACCCTACACTGCTGGGCGTAGTGGTTTAACTTCCCACAAAAATCACAGGTTTTCCCATATGCTGGACACTGCAATCTGAGGTGATTCCCCCCACAATACCCACAATTTTTGATCATTCGTTTCGCTTTGCCATTTCCACTGGCGCCAGAGTTAGTTTCTGGATTTACACCTTTTGGTCTCCCTCCCTGCTTCTTCCCATGCCCCACTACGTTAACCATGCCTTCATCTTGGGCCATTTGTTTAGTCTGCGTCTTTACTAGTTCATTAGCCTTACATATAGCAATGGCTTTCTTCAATTCTAACTGCTCGGTATTCAACAATTTCTCCCTCAGTTTGCTCTCTCTTATTCCGACCACTATCTGGTCTCTAATCATTGAATCCTTCAAGTCTCCAAATCCACAAGACTTAGCTTTCTTCCTAAGCTCAGTTAGAAATTGTTCAAATGACTGACCTTCTTGTTGCGTCGTGCACCGAAGTTTATACCTTTCCACTGTCTCGTTTTTCATCTCCTGGCAGTGATCTTCGAATTTCTCCAGCACAACTTTATAATCCTTGTCCTCACCGTCCTCAAATGTGAAAGTCGCAAACACTTCTCGAGCCTCTGGGCCAGCCACGGTAAGCAAGATGGCTATCTTGCGAGTCGCACTTGCCTTTTCAAGGTCTTTTGCCGCTAAATACCAGTCAAACTCACGTTTGAACTTAATCCAATTCTCCTGAAGACTTCCACTGAGATCTAGTCGAGCCGGCTTCTCAAATTCCTCCATTGCAGCGTACTTTTTTAGCGAGATTTACTCCTGGTACCATGTAATGATCTGTGCTTTACTAGGTAAGTAACAAGATGGCGGACCCCGCTAAGGACCCGGATGTATACAGATAGCCCGAGTGGCCACAGGGAGCCCAATATCATTACATTGGGCTTTAGCTTTGCAAACTGATGCAAAATGATTTTTTCTTTCTGCAATAATTGCATTCTTGACCATAAGCTATACAGTCCTCTCTCTTGAAATGCTTCTTATTTTGCCCACAATAGGTGCATTTAGATCCAGCTGACTTACTCTTATCTTTTGAGCTTGTTTTTTTTGCTTGTTTGGCTTCGCGGGGTGTCTACCCTTAGCATGTTGTTTGCTTGCCGAGTGCTGCTTTAAAACATTGATTTCCTCAACTATTTTTGACTGCATAGACTTTAGCTGCTCACTCGCGATTTCACTGGCTTTGCATAGCTTTATTGCTTTGTCTAGTGTTAAGCTCTGTTCTCTCAGTAAGCGTTCTTTCAACCCGTCGTCTTTGACTCCGATGACTAACCGATCTCGAATCAGTTCGTCCGTGAGTGCATCAAATTCGCAAGTTGAAGCCAGATGCCTCAGATTATTTATGTATGAATTAACACTTTCATTGGGTAACTGAAAGGAACTATTGAACTTAAATCGCTCAAAGACAACATTCTTTTGTGGTCTAAAATAACCCTCTAGAGCGGTCAGGATTTGGTCAACGCTTCCCGACTGTGCTGTGGTTAGGCTTAAGTTCTTGAGAATTTGTAAACACTCTCTCCCCATTATTGATTTAACGGTAGCTAATCTGCCCTGTTGTTCCTGTTTGTTCAAACTTGCGGCTACTTCATAGTCTTGCCAGCGCTGTTTGAAGAAATCCCAGTTGGATGGAAGGTCGTCTCTTTGGCATTGCATTCGTTCAGGAATTGGCAGATTTCGCAGGCCTCTGAATGAAGAAGTGTGGCTCGTCGCGTTTTGGCTTGTCGAATTGCTTTCGACGCTGCCGACTGGGCTTGCTCGGTCTCTTCGTCGGACATTGCTTTATGTAACGTTTTCGACCCGTTTAGAAAGAGAAAATCCCGCTTCTAGACACCATGTTTAGCATTTGACAACGAACAAGACGCCATGTTAGCAAAAACAAGCAAAAAAAGCTTAAGAGGCAGAAAGCAAAGTTTTATCACGACCGCACGGCCAAGACCCTACCAGAGCTAGACGTTGGCCAGGACGTAAGAGTTGCACCGTCCAACAAGTATCAGCAGTGGAGGTCAGGAAAGTGCATAGAGAAGCTTTCGGACAGATCATATTTGATATCGATCGGCAAAGAGACCATTAGGAGGAACAGACAGTTTCTCAAGCCATCAGCTCAACCAGATGTGTCATCCAGCACTCAACTATCTGCAGAGGACTTACCAGTTCCAGAAGATCACAAGAGCAACAGCAACCCAGCAAATGCTACAGAGCCAGCACAAATGGCAGCAGCAGTGCCTAACACCACAAAGACCACCACCAAGGAATCACCACACGTCAGCAGCCCCCCTGCAAGGAGGACCAGGACCAGAAACATCAGACCACCGAAACGTTACGAAGGCTATGTTTAACAAGAGACTAGTATTAATATTATCTCTGTTGTTTCCAACAAGACACTGAACTTTAGCATGTGCTCTAGTTTTACAGATCGCATATATAGTTGTTGTTCTAGCGCCAACATGCATGACATAAACAACGACACAACCTGAGTGAATTATTGTACGTTCTTGTAAAAACGTATTAGTCGATTATGATAACAGTCTCCGTTTCTTTTGAGGACGTGTCTGGAGTTGAATCGGGACTACAGATGACTGTTGTGCCGGTCGCCTCGGAGTTATGAGTGTACGCTTTATTTTCTGCAGGAATTAAATCTGTAGATTAATTCATTGAGTACATGTACTTTGGAATTGACTGTATGTTATCAGTCTTTACTTACGACAACTGACGTTGAACGAGACACAGAAGCGGGAAAGTACGGTTTTCCGTGAGAAGCCGGCTATGTGAGAGGAAAAATGTATTTTATTAACTTTGGCTAGCGTTTCCTATTATGTTCAATGTTAAAAAGTTCCTGTTAACCCGATATAACCATTAAAACAAGATTTACTATTTTTTCTCTGGGAGTATATTTTTGCGGCGGAAAATGTTGCTGGATTTTTTTTCTGCGGGAGTTTTTTTTTGCGGATCGAAGGAAATCCGCAAAATCCGCAAAAATTAACTCCCGCAAAATTAAACTCCTACACGGTAGGACGCCATGCCCTTTGTCATTTGAATCTCTGTGGATTGACTGCACCCCATATTGCCAGAAATCTGGAGAAGATGGCCGCCGCGCATGCGTTTTACTGCATAATAAATACATAAAAAATAACTTTTCGGAATTTGTAGCCTTCAGAGGTTTAACATACTCGTTGCTCGACTCGAAATTATTAAGGTGTAGATCAAACGTTGCACTCACCTTATTACCGATCTACAACGAATACCAGATTTTCTTCCCGAACAGTTTGTTCTCTTCGCCCTGAAGCTACCAAATTTCCCATACGTTTCCTGTAAGATCGTCCAAACCCTACGCAGTTATCGGTCAGTTTGAGGTAGAAGGTTTTGCTGCAGCAGAAGTGCTCGACTCGATGTTAGTAAAACACTGTTTAATGCGTTCTAATCGCCGGAAAAATATGTAATATCGCAATTCAATTTTCTTCCCGAAGGCTCTGAACTTTGGATACAATTAAGTGGTAAAGACACCATGTTGAGATCTAGTTTTGAGTCACAGATGGAAAGAAAACGAGGCAACAAACTCCACTATACCTTCACCATCCGCCATTTTCTTGTTTGCATGAGTTGTTAGTGCGTTGTGGGATTACACACAGGGAGTCCGAAAGCTTGAAGGATATAATTTCGATGTTTCTTTTTCGTGCAGAGACTTCGGTAAGTTTGCGAGGTTGTAAGTGCATTTCTTTGAGAACAAAAATAGCTTTGAATTTCCACCCTTATCCTTTTGCCTTTATTTCTATATACCACAATGTTTTAGTGTTTAATAAAGAAAGCTTTGACTTAGCTTAAATAAAGAACAAATCTCTGGCTAAGTAATCAGATGTATCGTAATATTGTTTCTCTTATTAGGATTTATATTTACAGTACCGCCAAGAAACATATGTAAATTTGATCGCGAGCAGATCGCGAGCAGATCGCGATCACGAAGTGCGATCTGCTCGCACTTTGCTCGCGATCTGCTCGCACTTTGCTCGCGATCTGCTTGCACTTTGCTCGCGATCTGCTCGCACCTTGCTCGCGATCTGCTCGCACCTTGCCCGCGATCCGCTCGCACCTTGCTCGCGATTTGCTTGCGATCACAAGCGGTAAAATATTTTTCGCGGTAATTTCTTTTTCTTTCTACCTTTACATGTGTAAGAATAAGAAGTGTATGAAACATGGTAAGTTGAGCAGAAAACGAAGCAATTCTGATTCCACGTTGCTTAACCATAACTTTGTATATGATCTTGTGAGAATACAGCTTCATATAGTGCCTGTCATTCACCAAATAAATATTAACGTCTCCGTTAAGGTCTACATTTGTAAAAGTGAAATTTCACTTTATACAGCAATGCCAATGGAATATCGATTATTTCACGTCTTACAAATGTATATTAGAAATCAAGCCCAATCTTTTCGCAAACACTCAGGCGCTTGAGTTTTGTTCTTTATTGAGTCCCACCACTGTTCGTGTATTACGGTTGACGAGCGCTTCCGAAAATTCAAACTTCTCGAGACAGTTGTCGAGACATCCGTCCAGAATTCGGAACAAGTGTATTCTCGATAATTTCACACTTGGAAGAGTTGTGTTCTTTTATTCAACAGTGCAGTTTGTTTGTCGGGGAAGGCACTCCTATCCATCCTGCTTCACAGCTTGCTTGTAATGCGTCCTTACAATTCTTCTGATAACCTTACTGAAAATCTATACCAAATAATCTAGAACTAGCATAAAATATGTAATCCTGAACTAGCGAAACAAAATAATCACAAAACAACGGCCGCTCACTTATATTAATTAGTTCCCCGAACAGCGGTGCGGGGCCCGCTTAAAGAGCAAAACAAAACACCAAATAAACTTTTGCTTCTGTAATTTCAATCTTTGTGTTGTTAGAGGTTTCGGTTGAAATCATTGCAAATGTTTGCAGTGCTAAGGCATGTTTTCGAAATTAAAATCTCAACTTCTCGGAGTCTGAATTCCCACGTGCAATCAGTCAGGCGTGTTAGTCTCGATTTTTGACAGGCCTGTCAAAATGGGAACGTGAAGTTTTGAAGTGAGAGTGAAGCCAGGTTTCTAAAGCCACGTTTCTAATGAAAGACGCGCAAAAACATCTATACTTGAATTATTTTAGCTTCCGTTACTACATTGACAACAACTGGTGCGAAATTAGCATATTCCGTTCAACATGAGTAATGTCTTTCTTGCTCAACACCGCCGTTCCCGTTCTTATTAACAAACGAAGCAAACTGCTTCGAAGTAAACATTCTTTAAGACTTTTGTGGAGTGGTTTGTCTTTTATTATTTTCAATCTTTTTTGTTAGGGCCACAAGGGAGAATATGGTATTTACTGTAATTGTGGACCCTCTTTAAATAAAGTGTTATCTATCTATCTATACAATTTTGTTGATTATATCCGATCAAGGCAGGAGCCCATTACCAGGTGCATCCATCTTCCCCATTGGTTCTGTTCCCAGCACAGGAGTAGATGTGGCTATATTTAGAAAACGAGAAATTACAACATTACGCAGTGTTGTGAATAGCCCACCTTCTCGGCGGCATTTATGAATGCTTAACGTCAGAATGAGACTAACCCTGCGTACATGCGTCTGTAGTCATTGCATTCAGCGATAATTTTCGAATACGAAATTGGTCTATTGCATTTCGCGCGAAATAAACAAAGGCCATGTTGTTTTAGCCAATCAGTCACTTCTCGTTATTATTCATTATCATTCTTCTCACTTTCAACGCGGGAATTCGAATTCTAAATATAGCCACATCTACTGTGTGCTGGGGGCTCAGCCCATGACATATGAACGCTCCTGGCAATGGGCTCCTGATTAAGGTAATCCAGTGATTCTACTTCGTCTACTGGTACTCCTTGCACATTTTTAGTAATTTCACTATCCATGTGTGCGAATGGCAATTTTAAAGAATATGTTATAATTGCCTATTGTTCCACCCTAATGATATCTAGTTTCTATACACAAACTATTTAACTTCAATTAAATTTATTACATTTTAAAATTAATATTACACTGTCTGTTGGGAAGGCTTGTTAAGGTTCAACCATAGCGAGATAAGCCAAATTATGCCGGTTTGATTGACAGTCTTTTCATTGTGTGTTTCATTGTGCATGATACTATATATTTGTGTGCTATTTCGCGCAAGTCTTCAAGTTGTGTGGCATCTAGCGGAGTAGAGAACATCTGGGAGATTTACTCTGATAAGAGAGAAAAACGGTAAGTTTTAGTATAGCACTTGGTTTCGCAGGCATATAATATATACCTTAATGGCAATCTATAAATAATGAAATGTAGTAGTATAAATTTAAACATTGCATAACACATACTCATTTTCTGCCTGTATTAGTTTAATAAATTTATTAAATATAGACTGAATGGCCAAAGAAAGGTTGGGCTTATGTAGAAAATAAAAATAATGAAAACAATATAGTGCGTAAAAAGTAAGCCAATTTAAAATCCTTTTTAATTCACCTACTATCATTAAAACAGTAGAATTATGTTTTAGGATACATGTAACTTGAGGATAGAATGTTCAAGGGATATATTTATTACACAAAATGGGATCCAAGGTTGAATAAGATGTTAAACATACTTCCTATAAAAATGCGGAGTTTCGCTCCACAGCGCAAAGTCCATCTGTCACTCCTAATTCTTAGAAGTGCAGATGTTAACCACAAAGTTAAGCAACAAAATACGTTTTTAATTAAATTTGTAATAACATTGAAGATCATGATCTAGTGTCAACTTAAAAAAAATATAAAGAACAACTTGAACATACTAGGTTCGAAACTGGTTATTTATAATCACTGCGAGAATCAATTATAGCAGCACCGTACTGTTTCTTTGTATGCGCTTAGTAATTGCTCATTAGAATCAGTCAATCACGTTGCAGTTAGTGGACAGATTCTACTTTTTAATATTCTTAACCGTTTCAATATCTCTTCTTTATTAGAGAAATAATAAGCAACCAGGACGGCGACGGAAGCGACGACGGAAAGTTGAAAAGTGTTTTCTGCTCAAATGTGGTGTCTACTAGTTCTTTTATGCGCTTTTAATTACTTTTCGAAACCAAATCTTAGAAAAAATATGATAAGCATAAAAGTTGCGTTTACGCCGAACGAAAAACATAGATAATAACTTTCTTATGTTTGCTTCTCTTATTAACGAAACAATTGAGGTTTTCTCATTGTGATTTTGCAGACAACGGTTGAAATAAAAGCGACTGCGTGCATTTTCACGTGCAGTTATTGTATTTTGTAATCAAGGCTAAAGTTTTATCTCGTCGCCCTAGACGTTGCCGTCGTGGTTACTTTTAAAATTTAGCTTTTCGACCAAACATCATTTCACCAAAAGAAAGCCTGGGACATTCTTGATATCTTGAAATATCGCGGGCATTCGATTGTTGCTTATATACATGTATACTTCATTGAGGTAGGGCATGTTCAGATATGTTCCTTTTTTATTTATCCTTTGCTTAAAATAATGTCAGAACATTCACTCCCTTTTCCGTAAATACAATAATAATCTGAGCATTAGCTATAGCATATTTAAAATGCAGAGGTACAGAGATATTCTGGAACCACATACAGTACAGTATAATTTAACTCACTCTTGTTTAACACCAGAGCGGGAACGGAAAATTCAGGGAAAAATAGGTTAGAGGGGTCCAAGTAGCACAGAAAACCTCAAGGAAGGTGGAGATGTTGGGGGGAGGGGGAAGGGGTGGGGAAGAGTGTTGGGTGTGGATATCCACTAACGCACTGTTTTGCACTCAGTTTGAATATTTAAAGGGTTAGACACTTTATGTTTGTGCTTTATCGACAAATACAGGCACTTGCTTACTGTACGATGAACTAAAAATGTCTTCATACTGCATTCGGCCTTCGGCCTCTGCAGTATTCATTATATTTCGTTCATCGTACAGTCAGCGTGTGCCTGTATTTGTCAATAAAGCACTCACATCAGTCTCTAACCCTTACATAAAGCACGTATATCAGTATCTAACCTTAAACAGAACACGGATCGATAACCATCTTTTATTTATTAAATCAGGACCTTTTAAATAATAATAATAATAAAATATTTATATAGCGCTATTTCCAAAATGTCCAAGAGCGCTTTACAATGTTTGGCTAAATAAATGAATATATAGAACTATAATCTAAAACCACACTAACTAATGTTAAAAATTGATGCTAAAATTTGTAAGTTAAGAAATGGTGATTGATAAAAAATTGATAAATATAATTAATATAATTAATATAAAAACATTTGGCTATAAAAAAAAGAAAATTCAGCAATAAGCTTTCTTAAAAAGAAATGTCTTCATATTGTTCTTAAAACTAGAAACTGAGGGGCTACGTTTCAATTCTAACGGCAACGCATTCACTAGACGCGGCGCACACACTGAAAAAGCACGGTGACCGTATGTCTGTAAATTATAAGACGGATCCCTTAAAAGCATCTTGTTTGCAGAGCGAAGGCAGCGCTGCGGTATGTATGGCTCCAAAAGTTCCTTAAGATAACTAGGCGCAATATTATTAACTGCCTTGTAAGTAAAGGGCAGGATCTTAAACTCAATGCGCTGCTCAATGGGCAGCCAATGCAGCTCAACTAAACGTGGTGTTACATGATCGGACTTACGAGAAAGTGTGACAAGCCTAGCTGCAGCGTTCAGAACATGTTGCAGGCGCTGAATTAAATGCTTAGGTAGGCCATATAACAATCATATAAATCACTAACATTTTACCACGAGGTAATATTGATTTCATTTTCAAATTACTTTCAAAGGAAAGAAAGATAAAAGTAAAAAATATCAATTTAAAAAATATAATAACAGGATAAGACCCTATTATTAATCATTTGCAGTTCAAGAACGAAATTGTTTGACAAAGGCATGACGTTTGACAAAGCCAGTATTATATATAAACAGTCAATCCCAATAACGTACAATGTAGTCCCCTTTCGTTTACACAAATATACACATATACTGTAAGTACATTTTAGTGGAATAATGCTAATATTAGTACCTACAATTATGGGATGTTGTCGAAATATATTTTTCAATTGGCCTAATCTAAAAGCAATCTGAAAATGTATTTATCAAACTCAATAATTCATGAAGCAAAAACAAAGGAAATTAATAAAACATCAGTTTCTTTAATTCTACTGGAAATTTCGTCCTGATTTACATAAACTTTGGCCTCGATTTTCCTGGCCAAAATAAGTCGTATCCCAAAAATAACTGAAAACATGACTCTCTACATGTAGACGTTGATAAGTGCGATAAAGAATACGCGTCCGATGTTTATGGGATTTACAAACTCTAGCTTTCAGCTCGAGTTTGTAAATCCCATAAAGATCGTCCTCTCATTCTTTAGCTACATGTTGTACTTAACCCGCAACAACATGTTAGGAAATATATGTAAATTGAACGACAACAACAACAACTTTTTATTTCCTACCTCTAAATATTAAATACAAAATGTTAATCAAACGAAAAGAGAAATTATTCAAAAAGTACGGTACAGGCACACCGAATAGTCAGATGACTATTATCTAGCAGGTAGCACTTACAAAGTATATTATGCTGAAAATGGTCGGTAAAATAAGATGTACGTACGATAAGGTTATAAAATTGGACATAGATACATAAACAATACAGGATACGTTAAAGAAAAACATTCAAGTAAACTTTGCAAATAACTACGAAATTTAGATTATATAAATAAACACTACATTTAGTATTAAACAGACATACATGTAGGAGACCTAGAAAGTACAATATATAACGTGTTTCGTTGATGTCGGTGGCTCCTTTCCTTCCTTCTTTCAGCGGCTATTAAAGCGAAATGCCGTACTGTCAAAACATGTACATGTAAGTGATCAAAAACGATACTGTAATAGTTGTTTAGAATTTCATAACCTACACACACACTAAGCTATCACAGGACACAGGGCCAATTTTCAAGCCGGCTCTTTTGCTAGGCAGTGAATCTCGGTTTATGAATAAACATCTACATGTAAGTGCGCGGACTATGAATCACGAACGTGATGGCAGTTCTTTCACCCAAGCAAACGGGCAGCCAAGCAAACGCTTGTATACCTTGAAATTATCTACATTCTGTAGCTAACTTCTTCGGCTACCGACTTAGAAACCAGGTGATCTCGAAAGCAACGCGCAATGCATTGTTGTCGTTTATTTGGCGGTCCATTACAGTCTTGCCCCAGTCTCCTTATTAAAAATCATCGTACGGTCAGCCTATGGCGGCCATGTTGAATTTCTAAAATGATAAACAAACTACGCGAATAAAAGTCCTGGTCAAATGCTGACTACAAATGAGCAATCTGAGCCCTTAAATATATGAGTGTATAATAAAATGAAGTCCTAATTCCATTGTTTGATTAAAACTACTATATAATTGCTGTTTAGCCACAAAAATCGAACACGAGTTTCCGACCCTGAATCGCCATTTGATCTGGTTTACCTTTAGACTCCTTTTCACTCCAAGGATATCCTCAAAGTGCACGTATTTCATAAACAACTAATTCTCACTAAACTAGGTATCACCGCAGATGCATCTATCACAAGATGCTAACCGAAGCAACAGCGAGTCGGTTAAACAACCAGTTTCGCAGGTAACGCACGCGCACGTCAGGCCAAATACTGCTTAAATTATTCACTCAGGAACCACTATATTATCTCGTTTTCAATTTAAAAATTATACTGATATATAAGCTTAAATTAAAGCTATTTATTGTGCATAACAAAGAGATGACTGTGCACTGCTCGATGGTCTTGTAGCGATTATTCGCAAGTCACGTGCTGTAATCAAGTAAAGTTACAAATAGTTTTAATGTTGCTGTGAACTTTATATTGTAACAATTTCAAAACTTTGTATTTATCGTAGCAAATATATATATTTTTTGTCATTGTCTGACGCAAAAGCACATTGGGTTATTGCTGTCTGGCTATCCGAAAAGTGGTTATGTATGGCAGTTAACTCGGCTGCATGCCGCTATCAAAATATTGCGTGGCTAGTTGCGATTTTTTAAACAATCCCAATTATATTTTGCGCGTACGCGTGCGGTTCCACACACGGCAGACAGACGCGAAGGTGTTGAAGGCTCAACCATAGTTTTAAGTCGTTATGTCCTAATAACACGCAATGGTTCTATGCACGTTTAATGAAAATATGCCTAAGGTGTTTTATTGTCAGGATTGCTGTAAGGAATATGAAAGTAGTGGAGGCTTAAGGAAACATCTTAGAAAGTATCCCGCTCATAAACATGGAAAAGAAAATGGTCCTCTTTCCCCCTCAAAAGCGGTTAACTCGTTTTTGAATGTTAATGAAAGCCACAGATATGCGAGATTGAAAGAGCTATCCCGGCAGCTGACTGATGAATAAATTGAAGGTATCTTTCTCTCAAGACTGGCCAAATGTGTTCCACTGGATAGTTTTGCCATTGAGAAAAGCAAGCTTTCTATCAAGAAAGACCAGGTATCTGTGGTGAAACTGTGGTTGACAGCATTAAGGGCCAATACTCAAGTTTGCAAGCCTGTTCCCTCCCATTTAAAAACAACGGAAACACACAAAAGAGTCCTAACTTAATACATTTAATTAATGACCACTACTTGAGCAATGAGGATGCTATGGCAACTAAGCCATTTGTTTTATTAGGTGGCAAGGAACACAATAGGGAACTAACCGAGTTTGTAATAAACAATAATGACGGTGAAGTTTTCAAAAATGTTATTATGCCATCAATAATGGAAAAAAGGAAAGACTTTGCAACGGGACTTACCACAAAATTTGGCATAGGTCAAGCCAAGTATCAGAATGTTTTAAGGAATGAACTAGGAAATGATCTGAAGGACGTATTTGGGGTGAACATTATTGTACCGAAAGACATCATGCTCAATGATTTAAATTCTCACAAGCATGCAATTCAGGAGACTCTTGGTTTGAGCTTCGTTCAACACAATGGCACTCTTCGCTAATGTGACCAAGACAGTCCAATGGCTGATTGGTAAGGAAAGTTTAACCGAGACTATAACTATTCCAAATGACCACTTAATAATATATTACTATGCTGATGCATTCCCATGGATGCAGTGGAGTAAGTTACGTTCTTTACTGGAGAAACAAGCATCCGCATAAAGCTTGTAGAGCCACACAATTTGTTAAGTACAATAGCAACTGTTTGTGCATGGCTTGGTCCTGATGATTACAGCCATGTTAGTTCGCTGGGGAGTGTAGTGTTTGACCATGCAGTTATCTACCCTAAGGCAGGTCTACCATCCAATCCTTAAGAGGAAAATTAAGGCGTCGGTAAGAGGTGTAGCAGATGGCAGTCAGCGTAGAACTTCAACAGGTAATAGTTCTGCTGCATCAATTTATCCCATCCCTGAAGCTCCAGAGAGAAGTGAACAGATTGGCGATATGATGATCATCTGTGAAGAACCAATCTGGAAATCAGAAATGACAACTGGATCAGAACATGAATATCATGAATGGTTAGCAGGAAAAGTTGATAATCTGGACAACAGAAGGCAATTTGCCAAACAACATCTTGGTCAGATGGGTAGATGCAATATCACCAAAACTGACATGAAGGACTTTTATCCCGGTATAATGCACCAGGCAATTCGAGCTAGCGAAATCGTTGCTCGACGCATCGGACAGTTAGCTGACAGCTGTGGAGTAAGTAAACTTGCATGGTTCAAGGAACTGCAAAAGGTGGCCAGAAAGGTATGTTTACAGAAATATGACCTAACCTTTGATGAGGCCGGTAGTGTTGGCATTCTATGATAAATCTAATAACCTACTTCAGAATGCTGGCTTCTCTGGTTTACCATACCAAGTCCTCTCAAGCTTCTGCTCAGGAGTTGGTAAGATTATTAGATTTGAACTGCAAACTCCACAAGATCTTCCCAGGTCTTCCTATGACTGTAGTGCTAGAGTGCTATTAGGTTTCCAGTTTGTTTTGATATTTGGAACCCAGACTGTCACTGCTACTATGAAAGAGCTAGTAGCATGCACAGGGTACTACATTGACAAGGCTATTACAAATTATATGCTGGTTGGGTTTCCACTTACCCTTCGCAACTTCTCTGACAGTGTCATGGAAACTAAGAACTAAGAAAGTAAACAAGGGAACTATGTCTACAGTGGGAGAAGGACAGGAAAGACAGGGAAGTTGGACTATCAAAAGAGGGTACTCATACAACAATTCAACCACGAATGGATGGCAGTAGAAGGTAGAGAGAAGAATGGTCTCAAGTATTCTTCAGATGCTAAAGTAAGGAAGAACGAAGCATCAAAAAACAAGGCTACGAATAATCCAGTAAGTTATATTGTTGTATGCTCACAGAACAGGGCTTTCAAAATAACATGGCTACTTAGTGGAAAATCTAACTTTTAAAACTCTAAAAGATTTTGAAACCCCTGTAGAAGCTAAAATAGTCACAGATACTGTAGATTCCAGGGTTATCCATGCCAGTGGATAGTCAGCAAAGATAACTAGCTATTTCAGTCATTATTATACTTCAGATTTTCTGAGAAAAAAATATTTAGGGAAACAATCAGACATTGGATTATAATTTCTGATTCCAGCTTGCTACAACAATTGCCATCTTTTCCAGAAAGAAAGGACAACCCTTGTAATCATAAAATTTCAAATTAATGGGATAAATTAAGTATGGTAAATTCAATTTGAGCTCTTGCCTCTTGGAGAAACACGACTTTAATGAACTACAAATTCATTTCATTTCTAGTCTGTTCTCTTTGATGACAAGGCTGTCGCAGAGGATTGTGATTACCCACAAGAATCAGATACACAGGTTTGGAAATGAAATTTATAATAATATTATCCCCGGAAAAACTGAACAAATAAAGTATTTTTGCCAATTTACTTCACTCCTCAGAAAATTATACATGTAATGAATATTTAATGTGTATTACACAACGAGTAATATAGCTGTAATTGTTTTTCATATTCTGGGACACAAGGAAAGCGAGGAAACACTGAGGGAATTTGCAAATCCACCGTTGAAAGTGCCCGAGGGATCGGAGGTTAATATTAACCAAATTCAAGAAATACTGTTTCGCGAAGCAAAATCACAGTTTGCTCGGGTTTACCTCTGTGTAAGAACCATTCCCTAGAGACCATGCCCTCGCGCGCTCGGTGAGTAGTCGTATTACAATTATAGTGTATTGAATACTATAATACTATTATTTATGCAGCTACTCATCATTAGTTGATATAAATATGTGAAAAAAACGATTGCCACCAAGCGAATTCACTCGTGGTCTAGCGGTTATAGGGTTAGGGTTAGGGTTAGGGTAGAGTTGTGTCAGTCGTTCTATAAATCTTACATTCCTGGATTCGATTCCTACGCTGAGCGCAGTGAATTTTTTTTTTCAAGTAGAGGCTGCCCAATTCCTTGTAAAATTTATAAGTGCCGCTCCGGGTGCTCGGGAAATATTCTAAGTCCCAAATTATTCAAGGTTAACAAAGGGAGTTTTGTGACGTTGTCTGTGAGGTTCTTACACCGAGGTAGAGCCGTTTGCTCGTTCAGTTCCTTTTTACATGACATTAGAAAATGCCCAAAAGCACCAACAGGAATGTGCCAAAATTATCGACAATGTTAGCGGCATCAATCTAACCTCTATCAAGGTAACATGTGAAAAAACATCAATTAGGCTAAATATAGAGAGGAGCGACCGCCGAGTGTGTAACAAAAAGTTTACCTTGAGAGCAACTCGAAGTCGACCACAACAATCTGGTACGATAATAGTAGATTACAAAGAAAACAAAAATGCTGCGTCTCAACTTCGAATCACAATACCAATGTCATCCGTAATGGGTATATCTAATGAAAGAGGACATATTATCCTAATGACAGCTCTATTTTCCCTCAAATAAATAAAATTCCCTGTAGCAACAAACACAAAGCTGACTTACCAGAATCGGGAAGAGGAAGATCGGCCTCGAATGATCAACACGTCGGCGCGGGCTTGTCTTCCACTTCCAGCTCCAAGTCCACTATTCGTGTTAACATTGAGCTCTTGCCTTCAACCAGTAAAGTCAGTATTTTAAATGGCATGCTACTTGCTGATCCATACCTGCAATCCGCCTTCGCCTTCGGACTTCAAGCCTCTTATCCTCCCTCTTTAACCCCAACGGAATTCAACCCTGAGTGCTATTTTCCACTCGTAAAAGATCCAACTCTTGTTCGCGCAGCACAGCTTGCAGTCCTAAGTCTTTTGAGCTCTTCT
The DNA here is from genome assembly GCA_030867875.1 of Actinernus sp. WN-2022. NCBI lineage: Eukaryota > Metazoa > Cnidaria > Anthozoa > Actiniaria > Actinernidae > Actinernus > Actinernus sp. WN-2022. Next base: position 35,125,217 of record JAOWCC010001210.1, read on the forward strand.
GATGGTCAATCCGACGTTAGCTGGCTCGTTAGGATGTTCAAGGGACTTAGGGAAGCGTTCCAGAAAACCCCGAGGCTGAGAATCCAGAGTACAACAACCAGCAACAGTGTCCAAATGGCAAGAAATGTTGAAGAGTGAACCGGAGTCCGAACTCAACTGTCGACTCGTTGTTGATCTGAAACTTCAGAATTATTTTTCGCAGAAAGGTATGTGAATAAATAGCTTGTATAGCAGCTTATAAATCCCTTCAACGTATAAATGAGAGATGGAGCGGTCTAATCGAACAGCTAAAACAGTAGATGCACGTTTCTTTCATCTTCCTATCACACAAACGTCGCCTCAACCTTCGATTATCTAATCGATTGGAATGGACCGCCTGATCAAATCTCAGTTCGCGCGCTGGTTGGCTAGAATTTTGAGTGCTGTCAAATCGAGATCACCTGGAAAAGAGCTGGCTTAAAAAGTGGCCCACTGTGCTGTGTGTAGGTTTTGAAATTATAAACAACTATTATGTTTTGACAGTCGTAGGACAAATGTTAATTCAATTCAATAGACGATGAAATGAGTACTGATAACTTTGCAAAGAATCATTTACTTTTGGCGTTCGGTCAGCGAGAAGCCGTCTTGCGATTTCAATTAAATCAGTATTGTACATGACTCGAAACGTTTCTCTTGGAGAAACACACTTCCTCAGCAAAAAGCCTGAAAAAATGAAGCAATATAAGCAGTATGCCAATATGCTGGTTTATCTAAAAAACAAAAGCAAAAAAGATTATTATACCCTCAAGTTTACACAATCTAAAGGCAATCTTAAGTCTATACTTGGAAACTTATTGGTAAACTAATTAAAAGGAAGACAGAGGGGCCAGTTTTACCCTACTAGAATTATACGTGGCAATAAAACTTATACTTCTTAGGCTGACATTGCTAATCAGTTTAACAACTTTTTTGTAAATATTGGCCCAACATTAGCTAGAAAAATAAAACCTAAAATAAAATAAAACACCAGTCCCACCCAGTATATTACTAACTCCCATCTACAAGTTTCATTATATCCCCTGTTACAGAATCACAAGTGTCTTCTTTGTTTGCTGCCTTAAATTAAACAAAAGCATATATTGATATCCCAATAAAATTAATCAAACTTGCAAGTGCCTCACTATCTGCCCCTTTTACACAACTATACAATGAGTCTATTTCAACTGGCATAGTTCCTGAATTTTTTTTAAATTTCTAGAGTAACCCCTATATATAAGAGTGATGTTGTTACTGAATTAGGGAATTACCGCCCCATTGCTATTATCTCCCCATTTTGTAAAGTATTAGATATATGGCTTTAGAAAGGGCTACTCGACTGAATATGCTATTTTAGAAACAATAGAAAAATTTAAGACAGCAATAGATGAAAAAAATACTTGTGGTGTTTTTTGGGACTTTTCTAAAGCATTTGACACCATTAATCATGAAATACTGTTAGCAAAATTGTATAAGTATGGTATTCGTGAACTTCCTAATGTATGGGTTTCAAGCTATCTAAGTAACCGTAAGCAATATGTTAAAGTTAATAATTCTGAATCAAGTTTACGAAATATAATATGTGGCATACCACAGCTCCACCAAGGTCCCCTATTATTCTTATTGTATATAGTAGTATAGTCGGAGTCAGATAAATACCACTTTTTCTTGCACAACAAAACTCAAACTAGCGACCACTAAAATCGAAAATATTCTTGCACAAGGGGCGTCATAAAGTGAATTCAGAAATCCACTTCATGACGCCCCTTGTGCAAGAATATTTTCGATTTTAGTGGTCACTAGTTTGAGTTTTCTTGCACAAGAAAAAGTTGTATTTATCTGACTCCGACTATACTACTAGGGGTAACTAAGGGTCATTCAAAGTGTCACTAGACATTCTTGTACGTAAAATCCAACTCGATAATCCTATTAGAGATATGATTACATATAGTTATATCGATCTCTTCCACTATGGATTATATATCGTGCCTCCCTATAGAAATTCTGACTAAGATCGTAGAGCATGCAGATCCTTGGTCATTCGCAAGCATCTCAAGGACATCGAAACGCCTAAAAGATGCCGCAGCTCTCTCGCGCTACGAGAACACGGACAAGGAGTTCCGCACGCGAGTACTCACACTAGGTCTTGAGTCCACCCACGACGACGCCGATCGAGACGGCTTGGTCAAAAAGTTCGGCGTCCCCAAAGAGGAAGACTGTTCAGGCCCCCTAGCTCGTTTTAGTGGACGTGGCAACCTCGACGTCGTTAAATGGCTTATCAATTACTTCCAGCTTACCATAGAGGGTGAACTTGCTTGTTGTGCTCTGAACAAGGCCTCTACGAATGGTCACCTTGAAATAGTAAAATGGTTCATCGACCACTTCCAGCTTACCATAGATAGGGGATATACATATAATTACGACCCTATGGATGGTTTTTTGGAAGTAGATAAATTTGGATACGTTTTCAACATTATAGAGAACGCCTCTATGAATGGCCATCTCGAAATAATTAAGTGGCTTATCGAGCGCTTCCAGCTCACATCGCTGGAAAGACCAGAAACTTGGCATGCTCTACAAACTGCCTACGAAGGGCGCCATCGTGAGGTGATTGAGTGGTTCGAAAAGCAATTCAACATCACCCAAAGGATCACTAGATATTCTTACACCTAAAAATCCAAAACTTGAAGTATATGTTAAAGGAATGATTACTATACTGTATATTGCCACCAAATGGTATTAGTATATATTCTTTATTCCACAATACTAGTTTACGTTGTCATCTTAGTACACATTAACGCCATACAGATCAAACATGTCGAACGTAGCTGCCGCCGCCGTAATAACTTGTGATTGGTTGATGAGAGGGAAGGACACGAAATGCACAAAGAAGATTTCGAAGACAACAAAGTTCTGTTCCCAGCACAACTACCAAATCTCAAAAGGCTGTGCCCCATATGTACCATGCTCGAAGTGCGGTAAAGGATGTCGTACTGATTACGAGCTTTGCTCAGGATGCGACCGTCTCACCATCAAGGTGAAGTCTTCCGGTGTCTATATAAGACGCGCTAAGAAGTCCAGCAAGAAGCTAGAGGATCCAAGAAAGGAGGAGCCAAACATGGTGGAACCGGAGGTAGCATTGCCCGCAGAACCAAGAGTGCTGGAACCAGTGGAAGGTCTTGGAGAGTCTCTCAACCATGCGCTCAACGAGGTGTTGGCTGCCTTGAGGAACGAGAAGGACGCTTAGGAATAGCCACGAAAAAAGAAAAAAAAGAAGAATGAAGAAGGTCGTTGCGTGGCCCTCTTCATTCTTCCTTTTTTTTTTTTTTTCTATTGAACGTACGACATCTATAGTTGTATCATGGACGAGCTAGTCAGATTGTTTGGTCCTGGAATTCGTAGAAGCCTGAATATCAAACCACAAGTGGAACATATTAACACCAGTGAAACATGTCCTGAGTGTCTCTGTCCCTTTGAAATACAAGGAACGGAATTCGTATGTCCCACCTGTGGTCTTGTTTCCGAGATTGAACCATGTGAAGAAACGAAGATCGATATTATTACTACTCGACTGCGTATAGTAGGTCCGGACGGATTTCAGTATCAAAGTGATCTAGACCGCGCAAAACCAAAGCAAAGCGATAACACGGAACTACAACGACAAACGCTCCTACAAGAACTACGAGCATACAACACTATTTACAAACAAAGTTGTGACCTATCGTTCCCTATGAACACTTTAGGAATCGTAGCCGACACATTTATCCAAGTAATGAAAGTTCATCCCAAGCGTAGCGATGCTAAGAGACATATTCTAGCTGCTCTACTCTACCATGCATGCATACAATGTGGATTCGTCCGATCTAAAGGTGAGGTTGCTCGCTTCATGCAACTAAGCAACAAAGGCATCCATAGAGGAGAGGTCTTTATACGTTCTCTGTGTGACGACGATGAGATCAATGTAGACTTGAATGCCGAGCGCATAGTTCCTCACATTGCAACGACTTTCCTACAGCTCGATCCTCAAGGAGTACTTATAAACGCTCAACAAATAGTCCACGAGGTTGTGACTATGGCAATAGAAAACAATGTAGGCAGATCGGTAATTAAGACGAAAGTTGTTGGAGCAAGTTACGAGGTGCTACAACGTTTAGGCTCGTCTATGTCTCTTAACGAAGTCGTCGAACGTTGTGATGTATTTGGAAATTCAGTCAAGCGTTTTGTCAAGGAGTTGTCTTCTTACCATTCCCACTTCGAACCAATCTACACTAGACATGGGCTAACTAGCAGTAGGACTTAGCGAAGTGGAAGTGAGAGCCATGTTCATTTCTTTCATAGGAAACGTTGATTCTTACATTCCAAGTTTTTCTCGCATTTCCTTTTGCACTTCTTGCTTGAGTTCGGCTCGAATGCTTTTTTCACCTATGGAAGCCTTGCGACGAATTTCAGATCTCATGATCTCATACTTATTCGCTTCGTTCAGGATGAGACTGTATTCTGAGTCGGATACGTTCTCATCGCGTAAGGCCTTCGATACTAGATCGCGAATCGTATTGATTTTCGCTTTTGCTAACATAGTTGTCTTTTCATGCTTAGAAACCTTCATTCCTAACTTCTTAGCTCCAAGGGTCGTAGATGCTGAAATTAATCCACATAGCCCACCAATAACTCCAAGTGGTAGACCAATCACTATTCCAACCCCAGTCAACGCTGCACCCAATCCAGATCCAGATAAGATCACAGATAGACCTCCAGTTACCACTGCGATGCCATGAACTATTCCTTGAGAACGGGCATATTTCTTGCGCACACCTTCGTAGTGCCTTTCTTGAACTTCTATGTCCGAAAGCGTGTCTCGGATCGTTTGCAGTCTAAAGTTCTTTCCAGTGTCACTAGCGATCTGTGGATAGATACTTGGTGCTGATGGAAACGGTTGAATCGAATCGCCTTCCATTGTACGTTATACGTATAGCTTACTCAAGCTTCAACACGTATCGTATAGGTCGACCACGGAAGTCTACCACGTTGCCTTTCTCATCACGAATCGTAAGGCGAAGGCTGCTTTGCATTGTCCCTGGAGCTCGGACAGGTAGTGGGGGCGTTGTAGAATACGTATTTACGTCAAACCAGCTGCCTCGTACTTTAAAGCTAGCCAGTACATTCGATCGCTTTCCCTCTAGTAGTGAGAAATTGGAATCTACCACATCGCAGTATACATACATTGTGTTGATATCTTTGATCACCAGATCGTAGTGTCCAATTTTTAGCGATACGTTTCCCTCCACATCTTCATTTCCTTCGATACCCAATAGTTCGCAGAGATTCTTACTGAGCTTGATTGTTTTCTGAACCTTTAGGATCCAATCCCTCTTACTACCTCTATTTATAAAGCTTACGACTTTATTCGACATAGCTTCATTGAAGAAGGGCTTGAGTGTACGTATATTATGAGACCCCGGATAGATTTTGTATGGGAACCCTAAGCCTCCGGTATCCCACTCGAACGTAGCCTCCGTTTCTAGGTTCCACCAGCTATTCTCGAAAGTGACCTCGACTAGTGAAATGTTCCGTATAAGAATAGGGTCGTCGAAGTAGACAGTATGGTCAGCCAAGGTTGTGGTGACAGTAAGGATCGTCATTATATGTTGAAGGTATAACTATATATACGTATAGCTTCAACATGAGGAGGTCCGGAGGTCTTTTCAGTTACCACTACGGAGGGAAAGACGAAGAGGAAGAGTTCCCAACACCGAATGCTAATATACGGTCAAAGGCTGAGAATCAAGCTAGGAGAGAGAATCGAGCTCGGCTAGATAGAGAAGATGCGAAAAGTAGAGAGGTTGCAACATTGAATGCAGATCTATTAGCGAAGTTCAAGAAGAAATACCCACATGCGGATCTTCACAAGTTCTATGTCTCTACGGAAGTGAACGGTCCAGGCAAATATTCGACGAGTATTTGGTTTCGAGATGGAGATTCTAGCTATGTCGTTTACGGCAATGATGTCTCAAAGTTACCTACTACGATTCAAAGACGCATCGATAATGCGTTGTGGGATGTGCATAAAGGTTTCCCATCTACGTTGACCCTAGATAGGAGTGCGAAATATCCTATTACAGCAGTTCCTTCTACTGGACCGGCACAAGATATCGATCTCACTAATCTATGGATATATGCCACCCCAAAGAATAAGTTCAAAGCAGGCGTTCGAAACATATTCAAGGAGACCGTCGTAAAGCATATGACAGCAAATGAGTCCTACCATTGGTTACATGGTCCGGATTTCAAATATTGGCCTCAACAATTGAATTTCGCAACGTGGTGTGCGACTTCTGGATGTGGAGTGTCATTGTTTGATCCTATTTTCAAAACGTATCCACCAGTCATTCAGGGGTTCCTACGATTCCATGTTTATTTCACAATACGAAGAATTCTGCATGAACTTGGTGGTACTCATGGAGTTCCTTTACCTGGTAACTCTAATTTCAAGCAAATGGATAACACCTATAACAAATCAGCTCTTGAGAAATTGTGCATCGAATTCGGTATATCTCGAACACCAGACTTCCGATGGCACGGAGGTAGGAATAATGGATTAGGAGATGTATTCCTGTTATACCCTGGAAAAACTGGCTACTTAAACGGATATGTAACTGCCCATGGTCGAAGTTACGACAAAGCAACCACATGGCCCGCGGACTCTACTTTGTTTAAAGATGAAGGAGGTAAGGAGGACACTCTGATAGCCTTCATTAGGAACGATGAACATGAAGGAAAGCAATACAATTGGTTTACACCACCAATCGGAAAGGGTTTGACAGATGCTGGATTAGGTAGATTGGATAGATCTGTCGAGGCTTTTGGACATTGCATACTTGGTGCTCAAGCCGACTTGAACGAATCCATCATAGCTAGAAGTAACCATAACGTCAAAGAAAAGTTTAAGAGCTTAGTCGAAGATGCTATTCTCGAAAACGACTTAGTGGTGAGCTACAAAAACTATCGTACCGCTATAACGTCAACGCATAAGAGGCTCGATCTAGCAATAGCTGTAGACGTGCGATTATTGCCAAGCAATCTAGTGTACTATCTTAGTGAGAAAGATGGCTATAAGAATCCAATCCCGAAAGCTACGAAAGATATGGTGCTAGGCACTAACGACATCAATGCAGCAGGCAAAGGACACCCACCTCTTCTTATGGAAGGATCATCAGATAAGAAATCATTGCCGCATCTCGAGAAACGAGTTCCTGTACCAAAGGCTGTCACGCACAAGAAACAAGCTCCCGTACAAAAGGCTGCCCCACAACATGAAATTAATCTCGCAGTGACATCCATTGCCGCAGCTGGAATTGCATGGATGTTGTTTCGTTAACGTCGTTTGTATTGCTCCACTACGAAGACCACTGCTGCTACGATTAACAACCAAATGTTGTTTGCTAAGACTCCAACGACGTCAGCAGCCATACTGAATATGAAACTCACTATTGGTCCAATCATCTTAGGTAGAATCTCCTCTAACTTTTTGCCTATTGCTCTTAAACCTTTGACAGTTGTTTTAGCAGCTGCTTTGGCAGCATCTCCAAATCCCGGTACTATCGCGGAAACTTTCTTCGTCAGATTGGAAACTATTACACCGATCACAGTACTTACCGCAGCTACCACGCTAATTATACTGACTCCATACTTCTTGAAGATGATTCTTATACGATCCCTAAGTGACATCCGTTCTACTATAGCTTCTCCTATTTGTTCTAGGACTGCTTGCTCCTCCTGATCGGTCTTTATTTCATTAGTAGCGTTTTCTTTCTGAGTTTCGGTAGACGTAGGGTCTTTGAGTATTCCTTCATTTTGTTCGACCCTCTCACTCAATTGGTTTTGAGCTACTATGACTTCTTTTAACATTTCTTCCCTCGAAGGTCCTAAGACTCTTTTGAGACCTTTTCCCATCTTCTTATATAACTCACCTTTCGTGGTGGTCAAAGGAATAGCTTTTTCTTTACTTCCATACTCTTTGATAAAGACTCTACCATCAGACATGGTTGCAATCTCAAGCGTGCCTCGAATTCCCACATCGTGGTATTTTTCCCAGACAGTCTCGAACATATCCTGTCTTGCATTTTCCGATAAACCCTGTTTGAAGATTACACTTCGATCGGTATACTTTGGGATTTTCTCTTTCTCCAGCCTCTCCAGGATTTTTTCATTTTTAGAAACGTTCGAGCCTTCCGAACTTTCGAGTTCGTCCATAATTCCATCGAAATCTTCATCTGTAAATGAGGTTTCCTGATTCTTTGGTCTAGCACCTTCTTTGCCGTAGTCGCGTCTGGTTTTCATTGGGACCATTTCTCCTGACTCTTCTGGAAATATTGCATCCCACTCCTCATCCACATTGATAGTATCATCTTTATCGTAGTCTCCACCTCCTTCAGTTCTTTCATCGGACCTACCCTCAGAGGCCATGTTAAACATATCTACATATATAGTTATATTCAACATGATCTCGTTAACATTGGATCCCACACAAGTACGAAGAGAGCCTCATGCACTCAAGGCTCCGCGAGACTTGTATAGGAAAACTTTCACTCGATCATCTGCCAATCCAGGTGAGACTCTATACGTAGAAGTTCCAAAGCTAGCAGAAGATGTAGTACTAGTACCTGGTAGCTTAGCGCTATTGGGCGACATCGTACTATCTGGTGGACATGCGAATAACAGAGTCGTTTCGAACGTTGGACGCTGTTTGGTCATGCGTAGAATCTGTAGGATGGGAGCTGAAACAGTAGAAGACCTTGTCAGGCCAGACCTCCTACAAACATACTCCGATGTATACCTATCTACGCAGGAGAGAGAGTCTAGAATACAACAAGGCATTCAATCAGAGAACTTGAATAAGCTACGATCGAAAGCTGGTGACGCAAGTACTTCATCTGCTGCAGACAACGCGCTCCTAACTGCATGTGGTTCTAAGTATAGGATTCCCTTAGATGTTGACATTCTGACACAACATGGAGTTCTATATCCACATGCCTTAGAAAGTACCATTACGTTCGAGTTAACTCTAGCGTCTGCCAACGAGGTTGTAATTGGATCGGATACGACGAAGATAGGTACGTACCAACTTACCAACATCCAACTAGAATACGAAGCAATCAGGAACGAAACGCTGGCTAGTAGTGCACTTCACAAATATGAAATAGGTACTGCATTCCTATACAACTACGCTGTTCACTTCAAAACAGTAGATATCGCTAAAACGTCCGATACTTTGATATCTCAAAACATCAATGTTCCACGACGATCCTTTGCTGGACTGCTTCTACTATTCATAGATCCACCTACCATTGGCACGCGAGATAGTGAAGCATTCTCGAATCCAGATATCTTGAAGGTAGAAGTAGATGTCAATGGGATTCCCAACAGACTCTTTCCAAGCGGCATGCTTCCCCTAGATTTCTGGGAGGCTGCAAGAAGCTGGTTTGGTACACCCAATACTTCTATGACTCCAAAGAAGTTCTTTGAAAATAGATTCTCTATTCTAATCGATTGTCGCACAGCAAAAGATTCCACCGTTCATGGTGATGGCTTGGCACAAACCGGCAGTGGAAAGGACATCGACATTCGCATACATAGAACTGCTAAGGGAAGTGGAAATGTGAAAATGCACATCTATGTCCTTGCGGATGCTCAGGTCACGATATTGAACAGATCTCTGCAGAGTATATTATACTGATGGATTCTCTCGTAGAGCACGTACCGTTCAACGCACTCATAGTCGGTCCAACGAATTGTGGGAAGACTGCATTTCTCATAGAACAACTTCGTGGATCATTTCGTGGTAAGTTCGATTACATAGTACTGATTTGTCCTACGTATGCCCACAACAAAACTTATCGTGGATTTGCAAATCGAGATCCTCGTTTCTTCGTCATATCACCACCGCAGGATGCCATCGATGCTACTTTGAGTATTTGCGCAACATTTTGGTCCGGTACCAATACTCTATTGATTCTCGACGATTGCGCCGCATCGAAGGACGTCAAGAAACGAACTGACAAGCTAGTGGACTTAGCCTTTTCTGCACGACATATAGGGATTTCCGTTTGGGTGCTGTCCCAACAACTAACGAGCATATGTAAACCCTTCCGTGAGAACGTAGCTATCGTAGTAGCGTTCCATACAGCATCGGCTGTAGATGGCAAAAGGATATTTGAGGATTATGGAGGCTCGCAAGAATGCAAAGAGTTACGAATGATACTTGGATCCCATAAGTTTGCTCGCATGTGCTTCTGTCTCCGCCATCCTTTCGAGGTAGTGTTAGAGCTCCCAGCATCTATAACATATTATGACTGATAAGGAAATACTCGAGATATTCGGTGAGGACGTAACAGGTCCACCACCAACCGATGTAGACGTTACGTCAGACAATCGCGAATCACTTTCGATCTTAGCCGCAACAGGCGTAACGAAAGAATACTTAGGTAAGAACTTTTCCCTAGGGGACATCTCTAGGCTTCCCGAGAAAGAGGTAAACAAGTTGTATAGGAGGTATCAGGCCGTCCTAGCTCAGCAAGTAACGAAAGGCTTAGTCGACGGTGTGACGCGTCTAGCTACCCGCCTAGTTGCCTACCTAGTACCAATAGATTCTCAAGAAGCCCTGATCAAGGACCTACAAGAAGACCCTCTAGTCCGCAACGAAATCAGTGCTGCGACTGGTCTACTATCGCTCAAAGCAGGTCGCCTTGTAGCTCTAGCTAGCGTTCTATTCCACATATCTGGTCATGTAGTCATTCCTGGTACAACTGTTGAACCTCCACATATACCTACTATACCGAATCAAGATGGAAGAAGCGGACCAGATAACTGCGAATCCTCCGACGACTGCACCAACTAAGATAAAAAACCCAAAGCGCGTCGCAGCTGGAAAAGCACTAGCGTTAAGCAACAAACTCGCTAAAGAAGCTCAAAAGAGAGAGTTGATGCGCGAAAGCGAATCATGTAAAGAAACTGACGTAGAGAAAGGTCGGTTCGAAAGCCTGACTATCCTCGCAGTCATTGGTACTGGCGCTACATTGTTTGGCACGTACTTTGCGTACAAGAAGTATGTAGATGGCAACACGCGAGCTGCCGCCGTTAGCACGACACAATCTGCAGCTCCGGCAAAGCCAACGGCACTAGACATGGAGTAACACTTAAAGACTCGAGACCATAGTAGTATATATCTAGATGGAGAAGGAATTGACGAAGACGGCAACCGATGCAGTCAAAATCGTTGGACTCGCTGCTGGTATTGGGTGGATCGTAAAAAAGACTACCAAGGAATCTATGCTTAGCGATCCTTCTTCTTCCCTAGTGAATTACGCGAAGTGGACTGCCGTGATACTTGGTAGCTTATACGCAAAGGAATATCTTGAGAAACAACTTGAGAAAGAAAAGCCCAAACCCAAACCGTAATGGCAGCAGCAATTGGAATGGCCATTTTCGGGGCTATCTTGAATGCAACGGCATTTACTGGTGGTGGCATACTAGCTAGAATGCTTGGAAAGGCTGGTGATGTAGATGCAGAACGAGAGAGACACGATAGGGCCACCGAAAAACTAGAACGTGAAATGAAAGCGTATAGAATCAAACGTCAAAAAAGATACGACTATATACAAGAGCAGGAAGGTCTTGAACGCAACGCACACAACGATCAAAGAGATACCAACGAAGCCTTAGTGCGATCCGATAAGTTACGTAAAGAGCTAAAACGGCTCAAAGAGATGAAAGAACCCCGCTTATCTGACTACTACAAACCCTCAAACAATCAGAAGACTGGCGAGTTGCTCTACGTTGGTGGTGGAATGCTAGGCGTCGGATACACTATTAGTAAATGGATATAGATACTACTACTAAGCTACTAGTAAGCTACTTAAGCTACTACTAAGCTACTAGTAAGTTGCCCTAAGCTACTAGTAAGTTACCCTAAGCTACTAGTAAGTTACCCTAAGCTACTAGTAAGTTACCCTAAGCTACTAGTAAGTTACTAAAAAAAGAAAAGGAAGAATAAAGAGGGTCACGCAACGACTTTCTTTATTCTTCCTTTTTTTTTTTTTATCTGTTGAAGGTTGGGACGTATAGATGTATGATGGATTCTAAACTTGCGAATATCTTCTATGGTCCTATGGGCTATTGGAAAGGTCACTCTGCAATTGGTAAGCTATCGGTAGCAGCGAAAGCATCAGAAGACGTGGCTAGGAGTTGGTTGGAAAAGCAATCTATGTGGCAAATATATCTACCACCACCAAAACACATTCCACGACCACATTGGACTGTATCGAAACCAAATGAAGTCCACCAAGCTGATTTGATATTTCTACCACACGATCGGCCTGGACGTGGAAGGAAACTATATAAGTATGCATTAGTGGTAATCGATGTAGCTTCTGGGATACAAAGAAGCCGAACCTTTGGCATCTAAAGATAGTGGTGAAGTTTCTGCGGCATTCGAACGAATCTATAAACGTAGTCCACTAGAATGGCCAAAGACTTTGCAAGTAGATCCTGGTAGAGAATTCATGGGACGTATGTCTGAAACGCTAGAACTACATGGTACGAAAGTTCAACGAGGTGAGGCTGGTAATCATAGAGCGCAAAGTTTTGTTGAAAGAGCAAATAGAACTCTAGCCGAGAGATTGTTTGGGTATCAGTATGCACAAGAGATGGTACTTACTTCGGAAGGATCAGATGAACGTAGTAGAGAATGGGTAGTTCGTTTACCAATGGTTATCAAAGCTATGAATAGTGAGGTGACTCGGTTGACTGGTAAAGAGCCTTCGAATTCTGTGGTGTCGCAACAAGTAGATCTTAAGACTCCTACGTATTCGCGCACCGTTGGATTGAGAGAAGAGCGTCTACCATTCGACGTTCTAGTTCGATATCTTTACGCACCAGGAGAATTGGAAGGAGGTGAAAAACGTAGAGCTACTGATCCTGTGTGGAGTTTGCAAATACACACCATTTCGCGAAGTGTAGTATCTTCGGGACAGCCTGTGCTTTACTACCTTGCGAAGCGAGAAGGGGAGAAGGACGCACCCAAACGTGGATTCGTTCGTGAAGAGCTACAAGTCATTCCTAGGGATACAGAACTACCACCAAAAGGAATTCTGTTCGTACCTAGACGTTAGACATAGTACTCTATTGGCTCGGTGTGGGCTGTCAGGCGATAGAAGTCCTGGGCAAGTTTTCGAGCTTTGACGCAACACCTATCTACTCTTGCTCCTTCATGCATGGCAAGGCAGCGCCAAAGACATAGGTTGTCGCCATATCGATCAAGGGCAAGTATTCCTCTCTTATAGCGAAGCCATTGGGGTAGTGGACCTGTTCCCAACAAAAGCTGACGATCGATCACGACTTTGACATCTACGTAGATCCAACGTACGAAGGCCCCTTGGGTATTTGGTCGAGTGATGTTGTCGGGATTCAAACGAGCTGTCTCCTTGCTATTGATCCACTCTTCTGCATCTTCTAGGATGTTCACCCATGGAGAACCTGGGACAGTCTTGGAGAATAGAATCACGCGTCCGTCATTGACATTTCGAATGCGATAGGTGTAGCTGTATCGCAGGTAAAAGCTGGTGGTTACCTTTGCAACTAACTTTTCCATGATCCTAGGAGTCAAGTCTCCTGCCACACCTTGGAAGAAGCGCCATCGGATAGTACGGCGACCTATCTCCATCCCCTCGAGCATTCCATCTCTCTCCTCTAGAATAGCACCTGCCTCTCGAGCTAGACTCCGTGGAAGTGGTTCACTACGTGGTCTCACCATTCTCCCTTCGATATAACTATGTGTTAGGATAGCTTTAACAGATACTCCAAATTTGGATTTTATGTGTAAGGCTGTTGCAGCGATATAACTATACGTAATCATATCTCTAATAGGATTATCAAGTTGGATTTTATGTACAAGAATGTCTAGTGCCACTTTGAATGACCCTTAGTTACCCCTAGTAGTATAGTCGGAGTCAGATAAATACAACTTTTTCTTGTGCAAGAAAACTCAAACTAGTGACCACTAGAATCGAAAATATTCTTGCACAAGGGGCGTCATGAAGTGAATTTCTGAATTCGCTTTATGACGCCCCTTGTGCAAGAATATTTTCGATTTTAGTGGTCGCTAGTTTGAGTTTTGTTGTGCAAGAAAAAGTGGTATTTATCTGACTCCGACTATACTACTTATATAAGTGATCTCCCAAATTGTTCCAACATTTTTTTATTCAGAATATTTGCAGATGATACTAATATATTTTATTCATCAGATAATCTAAATGATTTGGAAACAGTTGTAAATGAGGAATTAAACAATGTGCTAAAGTATTGCTCAGTAAATAAACTTTCAATAAACTTAAAAAAAAAATTATATGCTTATAACTTCCCCAGAGAAAAAAGCTAGTATAAAAATAACCTCATGCAATATAGAAAAAAAAAACAGATTAAATATTTAGGAGTGTTATTGATGAAAACTTGCCACCCCATATTACAAAATGTTAGAAATTTTAAATCTGGGAAATATCTTTAACCTTAAAATTTCCTCCCTTATACATAAAATACAATATGATAAACAAAATATCCCACCTGCCTTCCTTAAGCTAATTACTTCTGCCAAAGATTTCCATAACTACAACACCAGATATGCAGCAAACCAAAATTGGTACAGGCCAGCCTCCCAAAACTAACTATGGTCTATCACGATTCAAAGCAATTTCATCAAGAATCTTGGAATCTTGGAATCTTGGAACCCTTACTATTAAAACCTTGCCCAAAACCAGCTTTAAGAAGCAGTATACATTCAGTTTTTACTAGATAAACAGTCATAATATTAAAATGTGTGCCTTATATATGCAAGACAAATATATACAAATCAGCTACTTATATTGACATTTTTATTCTCTTTTTTTCTTTCTAAGATAAGGTCAAACAATAATGTAATGGCCTTTAAAATCTATACATAACTACATGAATTTATTTAAAATCTCACTTCATACTATTCTTTATTATTATTTATCAGCTATGACTATTTCTCTCCTCATTTAGTTTTATCAATGTAGTGGCCAACTCGAAATCCATTGCTACTTTGGCCACTACGCACATTTTTCTAAACATACCTATTCTTTTGTTTCACTTATTTCTGTATATATGTATATTTATATGTTAATGTAAGATAAGGACCGATGGTTATAATTATGTGCAAATAAATTAATCTTGAATCTTGAATCTTGGAGCCATGTATTCAAATATCAAGTCTTTAGCCGGCTTAAGTCATATAGACAGTCTACGTATACTTTCTTTGATAGTTTCTTTCATTCCAAAATGACTAACCTGATTCCAGTGGTTTGCATAGGAATTGAAATCTTAAATCCGACCTCCATGTGCTCACTCCGTAAATATTTTCCAAATTGAAAATTCAGGGATTTTTGACACATCCACTGAATTCTCGCTGCATTTTGTCATCAGTCTTATTCACAGAGTAAGGTCTCGGGAATAAAAGCCACTTCTTCAGTACGACTACTAAAGTGTTTTAGAAGTTTTCTAAAGCCGACATTTGTTCACTGTATGCATCGGGCAGAATGGCGCGACACATCCGGATCTTAAAAATTAAATTAATTTGAACAGGACGTCCAATTTACAAAGGAAACAGTACAAAATGGCAATAGTGGTTAAGGTTTGTTTTCTTTTCAACAGGAAAGAAAATCGCTACAAAAATCCAAAAGGGCGCAAAATGTAGATAAGATGATGAACTTCACCATCTCGCCAAAATATTTCACCTAACACATATTTTACGAGTATGAAAATGACACGGAACCTCAGGAACTTTCGTGTGTTTTAGAGGTGAAATTTACTACTAGTGATATGCGAGAGCGATTTACGAACAAATGAAGTCCATGAACATATCCTGAAGGCCTTTACTGCCAAGTTTCAGCGCCAACCGACCATGATTAGTAATATGTTTTGAAGGTTTAATTTCACCTTCATGAAATCTCTCAAAGATGGCTGCTGAAATCCTCATTTGAATATGCGCGCTTCTACGCTGCTTCAGTTAGTCTGCCTGCGCCTCCTTCAGTTGTAGGCTCCGCCTCCTAAAGACGATATGTTAATATCTCACTGATGCATTTGGAACTGACTGGTCATTCATCTAGCGCGTCAAATGTTAGTACGTGCTCTAGAAGTATTTAAAAGTTAAAACACATCACCCAGCCGAGTCTTAGAAATCTTAGAGTACTACAAGTACTTAAACGCAAAAAAATCTCCCCGGCGGAGTTCGCGGCAAAGTCCATTCAATCTAAAGCTGAGTAAAGGCAAACACGACAAAATAAATCTTAGAGAGCATTAAATAAAAAACTATAAACTTAGCGCG
Source organism: Actinernus sp. WN-2022 (assembly GCA_030867875.1). NCBI lineage: Eukaryota > Metazoa > Cnidaria > Anthozoa > Actiniaria > Actinernidae > Actinernus > Actinernus sp. WN-2022. The sequence goes on from JAOWCC010001210.1 coordinate 35,141,625, forward strand.
TCTAAACGTTGTATTCAGAATAATTCAAACTTCAGATTGACACGTTGCTCATGTACGTACGTAATCTAGAAGTATTTACAAACTAAAAACATCGCTCCGGCGATCTCAAAGTTATAACTGACTTTCTACATTTTATACGATTCATAGAAAAAAAAGTAAACCAACACGATTCTTTAATGTTTCAGAGATAAACTAGGCGGCGATTCGAATCATGGATTTAACCCAAAACTTTTACAAAGACAAGGTATCTTAAACTTTGAATTGATAAGTTTTAAGTCTGTATCTGTGTAATTGGCCCACCAAGGAAATAACAAGATCGAACAGATCGACGAAAGGCTTTGCTTTTGAACTTCAGGGGCGGTAATGACAAATAGGTTTCTGATATAACAACATTAGTTAGTGTTATGACCTTCTTTAACGAGCTTTTGGGAGTCCAGTATTCCCATGAAGCGAGCAGTTGACAGTAATTGACATGTGCTTCATGTGATGTGGGAGTAGAGTATTCCCAAACCGATTTGTCAAAAGCCAATCACAATCGCTCTCCCGCAGAATTAATTAGCAATGTTATAATTATTCCGTCCTCACTTTAACCTCTCGGCCGTAAGTACATGTCGCCGAGAACAATAAAATTCTGCGCGATGGACTTGTTTGTACTTGCAACGCTTTCAACGTTTGCATGTTAAATCAGCCATTTCGAAGGTGCGATTATGCAAATGTCCGTCTCAAAATATATATTCTGTGTTACAATTCAATGCTATTGTTACCTTTATAGCAATTATCTGCCATTCTCGCCATTATACATGCTGTTGGAATGTCGTTGGAATGAGGTTTTCCAAACATGTATCAGGTCTCCCTTCCACGGATTTACACAACAACTTGATAATTCTCCCAAAGCGTAAGAGAGGATCTGGGTCGAGTGCATTATAGGTGTCAGGGGTACTTTGTTCACCAATAATGCACTATCATTAGCTAATCACATGCCTGGATTTTGTACTGTGTACGAAATATGAACATTATGTAAGGGTTAGAGACTGATGTGAGTGCTTTATCAGCAAATATAGGCACGCGCTGACTGTACGATGAACGAAAAATAATGAATACTGCATGAGTCCGTGCATTATTGGTGAACAAAGCACTCAACCCAGACCCTCTCTTACCTACGGGAAGTTGTGAGCACGTGATCAAGCCCTTCGCTTAGTTACGTGCTTGCACGGCTTGGAAAACCTCATTCCAATCGCATATTTAACAGTGAAAATGTAGACAATTACTAGAAATGTAACGGCAGGATTTAACTCTGTCTCCTGTGTGACAGAATATATATTTTTGAGGCGAATATTTGCATAATCGATCGTTGGAAATGGCTGATTTTCTAGCGCTGGAAGTACAAAAAGTCAACATGATATGTCCGAGTGAACAAAAGTTTCTACAGCACTCTAGTAGACTTACTGAAGAAATGGATTTTATTTCTGATACCTTACTCTGTCAATAAGAGGAGAAAATGAAGCGATACCCTGACTTCAGTGGATGGTTAGAAAACCAAGAATTATTTATCTGGAAAATAGACAATCTAGAAAGTAGACAATCTAGGAGTTAAGCCGGCAAAATACATGATATATGAATACATGGCCATATATGAATACATGGCTCGAGTTAAATGTACAATCATACTGATTCAATTGAGCTCACAAGGCGTAAACTTCACTGACAGAACGCCAAAGTAAATTATTCTTTGCAAAGTTATCTACTTAGTTTTAGTTGGATTTTAAAAATCCTAATTTCATTCATTTTCTATTGAAATGACATTTCTTTGTGGAGATATTTACCGTAAAATGATTTAATTCCTGTGAAATATTTGACTTCTTTATGAAATTGTTATGACAACTGATTTTAATTGAAATTTACTGACAGTGCACTCAGTGTGAATATTGAAAGTTTAGAGACTTTATGGTTGTGCTTTATCGGCAAATACACTCACTTGATGACTGTACGATGAACTCAAAATTTCTTCATACTCCATTCGGCCTTCGGCCTCATGCAGTATTCATTATTTGTCGTTCATCGTACAGTCAGCGCGTGCCTATATTTGCCGATAAAGCACTCGCATCAGTCTCTAAGCCTTAAATAATTAATGCACTATCATTAGCCAATCACCTGCTTGGATTTGGTACTGTGCACGAAGTTTTAATATTAAAAGAAAATTAAGCACGCTGAGCAGACAATGAAATTGTGCATTCTTCGGATGTTCCAGTAACATATATTATATTTAATATTATTATTATGTATTTACAATATAATATGTTCCATCTTTTATTCTCACTTGTGTAGCAACAGACCTCCAGTGTATTCCGATTGCCCTTCATCAAATGGTGAGCAGAGAAAAAATCGAACTGATGCACTGAATATCACAACATGAGGGTGAAATATACTTGGTTTCTTCAATCGCCGATTACTTTCTGTACTTTACTGTGTTTGCTTCGTTCAGGTAAGAAAATAACCAACTCAAATATAATACTATCCCTGATAACATCCTGTCTTTACTTAACCGAAAGACCTAGTATTTCTATCAGTAAAAACGCCTTTAAACCAATCCTCGTTGAAGTCGAAATTACTGTTGTAGAATCGGTTTCTCGTGACATATGAATTGGCGATAGAAATGAATTAAAATATACAACCAATATTTTATCATTGTAATTATTAGAGTGATTTCGTATAACCCGAGTGTCATATGCTAACGAGCTCCACTAAATTCTAATGAGATGTTTACAATAATCGTGAGATACTCGAAACTCTGACGTGTTCAGTTATCATCTAGACACCCCAGTTTTTGTTTGAGCACAAATGTTATCTTGAGGCGCTTGTCCACCTAAAACGTTGTTCCTAATAACAGGTTGAAGATTATATTGTATTCTTGACGAGAAGCGCTACATTTCATTCCTAACAATAAATGTCAGTTTCAAGAAATTGACAAAAGAAATCAGGGGTGAAATTTACGTGATTTTGATGCAAGGGCCCGATTAAAAATTAGGAATCCTGTCAGAGGGGATGATTTTGATGTATGACATTCATTTGTACCTGCTGGCATTAAAGAGTCAAAAATAAATAAGATGAACAAAATGATCATTTTCTGCATTCATTCACCCACTGTCGACCGTTACGCTTTGCGAGGGTGTATAGATATTGAAAGGATACTAAAACAATACTAAAGGCTGGTTTTCACTAGCGACGGAAGCAGAAGCGGAAGCAGAAGCGGAAGCAGAAGCGGAAGCAGAAGCGGAAGCAGAAGCGGAAGCAGAAGCGGAAGCAGAAGCGGAAGCAGAAGCGGAAGCAGAAGCGGAAGCAGAAGCGGAAGCAGAAGCGGAAGCAGAAGCGGAAGCGTAAGGATCCTTACGTTCTAGTGAAAATCAAGAAATGGAGACGTGAGCGGAAGTGTAAGCTCGACGGAAGCATAAGCGGAAGGAACGGAAGGTTTCCTTCTTCTTACGTCTCCGCTTCTGCTTCCGTCGCTTCCGGTCCAGTGAAAACTAGTCAAACGTAAGCAGAAGCGGAAGCAGATGAATTTAGCCAATCAGAATACTCATTCTCAGGCCCTTTGCAATGTAAATATAGCATGCAAGCGAGGTTTTCGCTTCTGAACGAGGCTTATGCTTATGATTCCGTCGTGTTCATTTTCACTAGAACATTAGTTTCTTATGTTTACGCTTACGCTTACGTTTCTGCTTCCGTCGCTAGTGAAAACCAGCCTTTAATGCCTGAACCGCTATTGTTTTTAGGTTTTCGAGCTCTCAATTTCATATCATACGAAATTCGCTCGAGTCGCCGAAAGCGTAACGATCGTCGATATAGAGTATTATTTTGCTTATTTTCTGTTTGCCTTTCAGTATTTTGTGTATGCCCGATAGACTGGTATCTAAAGGACGCAAGCTGTTTTAAGGTCTTTAAAACATCGAAGACATGGAAAGCCGCCAGTAGAGAATGTACCAGTGTACACGGAGGCCACTTAGTTTTCCTTAACGGCAGACCGAAACTGTTTGTATATGATTTTCCTAATATTCAAAACACAAGATATGCAGTTGGCGCGAGAAAGATGGGCGGAACGTGGAAATGGGAAAATGGACAAATGATCTCATTACCGTGGGTTATAAGCGGTTCTGAAACGTACGCAACTTTGGAAAAACGGCACGATGGATGTTCTTTACAGGCCATTGATCAAAACCTCAACCAAGAATATATCTGCGAAATCAATGATGCAGGTAGGTTGTTAAAGTGCATATAAGCCATGGTCAGTTATGGGTTTTTTACAGCTCAGACCTTAAAGGGGCCGTCTCACCCACAGTGCTTAGCGTGCTCTTGTTATTGTTTATATCCGGGACTTTCACCCCTTGTTCACGGCGGGAACCTCACGAACTAAGCCTATTCTTTATGTTGGTGACATGATAATTTTGATTTGAACATGGATGATCTTGATGAAACTAATAGTACCTTACAAGTTGAATGTGAAGTCAACAAAGTGTTATACGGCAGTACTTGGCTGTACTATAACATTTACCGCTCACCCGTCGCTGCTATAAACAGAGAACACTCTCTGGGTAATACTAATAATTATGAAAGCTAGAGGTTTCTCTGGGGTTTCTCTCCTCGGTTTTATTTTTACTTGCAGACAGAGAGAGAGAGATCTGCTAGCAGGCAATCTCGTTGCTCGCAGTAGCAGAGAGCCAGTTCAAGAGAGAACAGTGAACGAATTACAGCTCGTTTCAATGGGAAATTATTATCACGGCGGCTCTGTTGTCAAATTTTGTGCGAGTATAAACTTTGATCGATCCGGTGAATCCGAAAATCTCGGCGAAATCACGGTGTGAAAGCCCTTCGAAACCAGAGAGAGAGACCTGTTTCCACAATTTAAACGCCGATTAGCCCTCAAAACGAAATTTAGGAAATTGCTCAATTCTTTTTGGGTCGATCAAGCGGAGTTTCGTTGCCTATAATATTTTGTTGACTATAATATTTATCGCTCACTTGTCGCTTACGAACCTGTCATCAGTACTATAAACGGAGAATACTAATAATTATGAAAAGAGAGGTTTCTCCCCTCGGTTTTATTCTTCCCTGCAGAGAGAGAGAGAGAGAGAGAGAGAGAGATCATCTGCTAGCAGGCAATCTCGTTGCTGGTGCCAGAGAACCAGTTCAAGAGAGCCGAACAGTTAACAAATAACAGCTCACTTGAATAGGAAATTATTATCATGTTTTGTTTGTCAAATTTCGTGCGAGTATAAACTTCAAATGATCAACCCGGTGAATCCGAAAATCTCGGCAAAATCACTGTCCAAAAGCCCGAAGTCCGCCCTTCGAAACCAGAGATAGACCTTTTTCCATAAGTTAAACGCCAAAGCCCTGAAAACGATTTTAGGAAACTGTTCTTCAAGTGAGTTATGTTGCAAATTGTGGTCACGTAAGCCAGCCACGGTGTTCAAAAACCCAAATCGGCTGAAAGATAGTAGATACTCGAACAAAGCGCTAATATATCTTTACATATAAAGATTAATGGTCAGCATAGCTTCTCCATGTTGTAGATGGAAATCGAGCGTGTTCTGTTGATGACGTCAAAACTAGACCCAGTGACAATTTTGTAAAGCGCTCTCGTGCGCTTGATTTTTGTCCACAGCCAACCCAAGACACGTTTCGGGGTAACTTTGAATGGCCAATATACCATAACAAATCAATCAAATTAACTTTTTATTCCGGAATCCTTTGTTTATGGCCTCTAGTCTCTATTATGATATGTTGCGATAGTCGACTTGATTAATTGTCTTATCATTCGATAAAATATAACTATAACTACAGAACTATGAGGCACCGACAGCTCTGCAAAATGATCTGCCTTGTGTACCAAACGAAGAGGTCAATAGTGCGCATGCGCAAATCGATATTTGTAGCAAATATCGAATAATAATAATAATATTTATTTACTTATATAGCGCGATTTCCAAAGAATTGCCCAAAGCGCTTTACAACCATTAATAGGCGCATTACAATTAAGCGCTTAAACTAACTACTACAATGAAGAAAAATGTAACGTAAAAATTATATAGCTACTATTAAAATCTAAACTTACAATGATGAAAAACGTGTATTACATTTGTACATATCCATATGTCTCTGAAGCCATTTTTAATTAACAGTAGCCATTTCTAAAAAGATAGGTTTTTATTCGCTGTTTAAAACTGGACACTGAGACTGCAAGCCTTATTTCTTGTGGAAGCGAATTCTACAGGAAGTGTGCCACACAGGAAAATACCCTAAAACCTCAAGTACGTAAGTTATATGATGGTACAACAGTCGTTTACTCGATGCAGATCGAAGATTACGTCTAAGGACATGGAAATCAATTAGATCTCTAATATATTTAACGCCTAAAATGTCAGAAGCAGTAATTTGTAAACAATCCGCTCTTGTACCGGCAGCCAGTGCAAATTAATCAGTACAGGTGAGATATGATCGAACTTCCGAGTAAGTGACACTACTCAAGCTGCCCCGTTCTGAACCTTCTGTAGGCGTTCAATAAGATAACTAGGAAGTCCATACAGAATTGAATTACAAAAATCTGGTCTAGGTGTTACAAGTACATGAACTAGAGTTTCTGCGGATTGATGGATTATGGTCCTAAGGTGATAGAATCCAGACTTGCAAATGTTAGCGATGTGGTGTTCCATAGACAAGGAGGAGTCGAACAGAACTCCGATGTTTCGAGCATGTGAAGATCGATGAATCACATAATCGCATACAGATGTGCAGTCTAAGGGAGGAAACGGGAGATGTCGCGCAGTTATAACGATCAGTTCCGTTTTATCCGTATTCAGTTTGAGCTTGTTCCGTGACATCTGTCGAGAATTTAGTGACATTGTTATGTTATTGTAACCATATATAATGGTATAGACCGCACAAGGAACTATTGTAATCACAATGTGCATTTACACTTGATCTGTGTATTATATATAGAAGAAAACACGCAGAACTCTCAGAATCGTACAGAATCGTATAAGAACTGATCTCAAGCAGAACTAGAAGTGATCGAACTCTCAGAACTCTCAAATCATACGGAAATGAATCAGTGCTAGTGTAATCTAGGAATTCAACGTACTTGAATTAAATACAGTTTAAAATAGATCTGAAGGGTATAATTATTATTCAGTCAAAAACTCAACCGTTTCCTCTACCGTTTCCTCCCTTAGACTGCATATCTGTATGCGATGATGTGATTCATCGATCTAAACATGCTCGCAACATCGGAGTTCTGTTCGACTCCTCCTTGTCCATGGAACACCACATCGCTAACATTTGTAAGTCCATACAGAATTGAATCATCACGACTGCGCATACTCAGACCGTTATTTGCAGTCAGTTCTTTGCAGTCAGTTATTTGCAGGTGAACCAATCAATCAGAATTCGGGATGGGAGAGAGTCGAATGATGACAACTTTTATAACTTGGAAAATATGAATATTTTATCACCATTTTCTTGGACAAGTTTGTAAACATTAGAGTGTTTACCTTTCTCATAAACGATTTTAAGAAAACAAAAGAGATAACGCATGATTTTAGATGCTATAAGTTAAGGAAACCTTAAAGTACATTCAAAGAACTGTATTTTATCTTGTTTTCATTCATCGGAAAATGTGTTTGGGTGAACATTTGTATTTAATTGAATAGTAAATATATGAGGATTGTCGAAAGGTTCGAAGGGTCACGAAATATAGCGAAGAACATGCATATTTCAATACAGACGATCGACATAAACAATTCCACAATCGCCACTATTTGCCCTTTTAAGCCAAACGACAAACACACCAATGAGGCTAATTTATGTTGATTTCGTATTCAAATATATTCATGCTATTTGCGATATTTCACGACAATTTGATCCTTTTGCTATTCTTGATATACTTCCCATAAAATTAAATACAAAATATTTAATACATTGCGTGGGCCCCTTAATCAAAGCCGTAATTGGTGCATATAAACAGCTAGGTCTAGAAACAGACTTTTCCATTTCATATTTTCTCTGGATCAACAGAGCAGCTAAGATAGTTTACAACCTGACTTTTTTGTAGGTAAGTTTAAGACTTCGTTGCCCAGAAAACGACGATAGAAAGTTCAGTTTTTACAACCACAATACTGGTTCACCTCGGATATTTGACATATTTATTTTACTATACACATTTCAATGTTTTTAATATTTTAATTTTTTTCAACACCATCGCCACCGGCATCAGCATCATCATCGCTATCAGCATCTCCATCGCCTGCACTAACACCGACAACCTCGGAAGGAACCTCTTCTTCAACATCACAGAAAGTGTCTTCATCACTTTTAAAACTGCCATCCTCAACCCTCATCAACGCACCATCACTATCATCAGCAGCAGTATCATCCATACCACGACAACCTGTGTTATCACGTACCTTGACACCATCAACTGTCTTATCTGTGGTGACTTCGAGTACGGCTTCAGCAAGCATTCAACAGATGATGATTCCTGAAATGACCAACTCTGTTCAAATAACAACGGCAAGTGTAAAAGAAACGACTGTCCAACTATCTGCATCCACAGTCACAGAATCGGTCGACACTGAAACCAGCCAACAGACAGCGAACGATGTGGTAATTCGCTCTTTGGTTCAGGCATTTATAGCAAAGTCCGTTATTTTAAACATAATTACTAGAAAAATCTTAGACTGTCGTATGTATGGTATTGATATGTTTAGCCGGAGCTAATATAAAAGTTAATTCCTAGAGATGAGAAACTTAGAAACCCAATGATAATGGGTTTTTGGGGTTGTTGTACACGTAGGGTGTTTTGTACGGGACGGAAGGGATAGGTACGTTTATTCACATAAGGTAGTAATCTTTTCAGTTATTTGTTTTACTCATATCATAGTAAAAGAGAGAAATAATAAAGATAAATGTCCCTCGACATGAACTGAAGCTCATGTACCTGAAGTGTGAGCCCCCTAGATTCATCTCAGATGTTAGCCACTTAAGCAGCTGGAATATTGTCGTATAATTGTATCATGAATGGGGACCTTGAATGTGTAAAGGAATGGTTATTAGAAAACAAATTGAGCCTTAATGTGGCAAAAACAGAATTTATTTTAATTGGCTCCCACTATAACATAATAACCCTCGCTGCTCAGCGCAACATAAAAAATGATCAAAACTCCTTAAAAGACGTTTACTATAGTAAGGTTCTTGGTGTCGAAATTTATCAGTTTTGGTCTTGGGACAAGCATATTGAAAGTATAGCCAAAGAGAGTACATCCGGCATAGGAGCCATCAGGAGAATAAGCTAAGAGATTTCGTGGACAGAGAGACCCTGGTCTCTATATATAATGCCATAGTGCAACCCCACTTCAACTACTGTAGTGAGGTATATGAGGTATATTGGTGAAGGTCTCTCAAAACTTCTGCAAAAATTACAAAACAGATCCGCAAGAATAATTACACATATGAGTAACGAGATTCCCACCAAGAAGCTTTGAACGCTTTAGGCTGGGAAACTCTTGAAATTCAAAGAACCAAAATAAAGGCCAAACACATGTTTAAAGTACTTAACGACATTGCCCCAAATTGCCTTGCAGATCTAGAAAGCATGATGTTACCAAATATAAGTTAAGGGGTTCCACTACCTCGCTACAATTACCTCTCCCTAAAAAAGAAAACATTAAGAAACGTTTTTCATATAGTGGGGCAAAAGTATGGAATTAATTCCCTTACATAACAATTACGTAACTGCGAGTCATTTCCTTCATTCAAGTATAAAATTGCCACTCACATCGTTCCTATTCCTTAACTTAACTTGAATTTTTAATTAACTGGCAACTGGAAGTTCTGGTAACCCGAAGTTACCAAACATTATAAAAAATGAAAGTAAATGGCCATATAATAAACCACTTATTACCCTCGCTTTTGCTCGGTCTGTACAGAGAAATATCAGACTTTTGTCTTTTCTTTTCGCCTAACGGCTTGGTCTGTACAGAAAATATATCGATCTGATATTTTGCCGTACAGACCGAGCAAGCTCAGTATAAATATGTACGGGAAAAAATAGGAAGTAAAAACAGTCAACATTCGCATTGTTTGCTATTTTACGGCAGTAATACTAGTTTTAGTAAATTTTCTGTTGACCAGTATGTCAGAAATTGACTAATTGTTCGTTATGCATTATATGCATGCATGGTACTGATTATTCTAACCTAATTATATTTCTGCAGATTGCAAACTTTATCAATAACGTTTCTCTGCTAAATGTGAGCAATCAGCGTTCTCTTGAGGTATGCTTGCTATATAGGGAAAAAGTTATCATTATTATGTTGTTTAATGACCGAATCAAACACGCACTTTATTAAATTAAAGAAACATACTGAGCCGTATCTGAAAATCGTTAAGTTATATTGTCGCAATAAAACATGGAAAAACAATGTGAAGAATTGTTTTTAAATAAATAGTGTGTATGTTCCATGTCTATAAATATGACGTAAAGTACACTTTCGATGTTTTGATTTATTTATGCTTTAGAATTCTCCCGAGTGCGAAACTCAGATTGAACTGATATTAACTGAAATTATGTTGGTACAATATCGCTGTTGGCAGAAGAACTGCTTATTTAAAAGTGTTTTTTTTTCATCCTAGGAATCAGTACACATGATGAACAACTTCATAGCAATATTTAAGACGAAACAAGGCAAGGGAAATCCACTACTGGGAAGCAGGAAATTAGAAGAGTTTGCATTACGCTACGCGAAACAAAACTTAAATAGCGTCAGAAATAACTTGCGGATCAAGAAAGGCTTTATTGGTAAGAGTTAATATAACATACTGTTATGTTGAGCTTTATTCAAATTATCCAGTCAATTCGAATTAGTATAGATAATAGCATGATGTGTAGTGATATTTGGCATAAATACCGCGAGTGGTATTTCAAAATTGTTCCTAATATCACGAGCCGCTTCAGCGAGTATCATGAGCGGTATTTGTGCCAAATATCACGTACATATCATGCTATTATTTGTTTATAATATGACCTAAGAAATTTACTGAAAAACACAATCAGATGACTGTTCTCTCAACTGGTGCACCGAGTTTGTTTACTTCTTTGACAGTTTGAGTTTGGCCGCTAATGACAAGTGAAAATCCTGTAAGTGTGCGTTTGGCAGATAATTTAGCTTATATTATCAAATTGAACAGCGAAATCTCAAAAAGGCTTAATAATGGACTGGAGCTGAGAGAGAATTCCTATAATTAACCTGTAAAAAAAGTAAATTTCTGGTACATTGACACTAGCAAAGAGCGAAGTTTGATTTCAGTCAAACAATAAAACAGTTGTCACTTCGCTGTTTTATTTTAAAAGACAGTAACTGTTAATACGTCTCAAAACCAGAAAAATGAAAGACACTATATCGCTGCTGGAAATGAAATTCCAAGTTCTTTAAACTTAGTACAAGCAAGGATTCTTCTTTAGGTATTATCTTGAACAAGATTATGAGTATTATGTCACTTTATACTGATCTGGTTCTACCGGGATGAAAAAACGCCCAAATGCGCTGAAATTGCACACAGACACAGTACCCAATAACTATCCAACACACTAGTCTTGTTTCTATTATTTCAATATTTACAGAATTATTGCAATTTCTAAAAACTCTCTCAATGCCCAGACAAGTCTTGTAAAATAAACGGTAATCAAAAACCTTACGCTTGGGTAGCCTGTGATGTCACATGCGACCGAGTTTCCAAATATTTCTTGTCAATGGCTTAAAAATAATACAATTCAAAGAAAATTTAAAAGTCAAACAGGCTTACTTTATTGGTACTTTGTCCTTGTATAATGTCAGCTGTTACTGGGCAGTTGTTTAAGCGAGATGAACGTCGATTTTTGGTTCCTGTTAACTGCATGATCACTCGAAGACTTGAAAATCACTTTGAACTTTCTCAAATGCTATTACCAGACGCACAGATGACAATGCTGTTCATTTCTATACCAAACTCTTCAATTTTAGCCATCAAAATCCAGGCACTTCCGTAGCTTTGTAGTTTTCTGCATCCGCCGGGGGAAGGGGGGACACCGATTCCATAATAAAGGGTAGGAATGTGAGGTGTTGTATTCAGAGCCCGACCCGGTTTGCCAAAAAAAAATTAAAGGTATACTTCATATTACAGAATTTCCATGAAAATCAACCCGAATTGATAGATGATTTGCTCCAAACAAGACTTGGTTTGCGAAATTGGGCTCAAACCTGGACACGGTATCGCTGCACATCTCACTTACGTCACGTATGTGAGTGGCCCCCCGCAGTTTGAAATACCACTCCTTGGAGTTTGTAATTTCACTAATTACGTTGAAATACCACTCCTCTTAGCCAATCAGATTGCAGAAATTTCTTAGGTCATGTTATAATTAGCTAAATTGTATTGCTAAAATTGTTAGGTAATTTAGGATGGAAATTCTAGTTATGGACATCTATACACTATAATTTCAGTTTCATAGCTAATTATTTGGACTATATTTTGATTCGGCCATTACTATCGAAGCGGTAAAGACATGTCATTATTCTAAAGTTGAGTTAAACATTGTTAGAGCGGTTTTCAGTTGAGTGTAGTGAAACCAAGCGCAAATTACCCACAGCCAGCCAATCAATGGAGCGAGTAATCACAAGTAACTCATAAATGCCGGGCTTCCCTGTGAGCCAATGACAAACCAAAGCAAAACCAAAACCAATTTGCGTTTGGTTTTACTTTGGATTCTGATTGGTTGGTTTAGTTTCTCAGCCAATAGGAGAGCTTAGTAAACGCAAAACCAAAACAATTCCGACACTCAATTGAAATCCGCTCTAAGGGGTGAAGTAATTTAGCCTGGGTAGGATAACACGTTAACCGCTAAAGAGTGCCCAATTAAATATTATTAGATGATTCAAACAAAGACGTATTATCAGACCACTATCTGGTTCAATACTTGAGCCGCACAGCAAATCGGTGTACCGGCTGTAATGTGGATCAATCCGGCTTATACATTCTAATAATTTAATTTTCTTTCTTTCTAGTTTTACAGATCCAGAAGTATTTTACTGGCGACCATGATTATGTTTTTCCATCTTCTGACATCGCACAGAATGGTGCCACAATTACATTATCCCATGAAAACTTTGCAGCTACAGGTTACTATTAAGATCTCTATTTTAAATCATATAATCTCATGAACTCTCTTTTGGATTGTAAAGGTACTGATTAAGTAGTTTTCGTAGGGCAATTTAAGTAATGCTAGCTAGGCTATAGGGCATGAACGGCAAAGGAACGTGTTAATTTTCTATTCTTCTTTCTCGTAATTCTCGAGGATACCCCTACATTCAATCGAAAACCACCGAAGTTTTAGTTCATTTTTGGACAAACTAACTATATGGTTTGATCTCGAAAAATATCGTATATGAGGAAAACCAGTTTTCAAATTTGTGATTCAAAGATATTTTGTATTTATCCCTTTCCCATTGGCTAGATAGTGTTTTCTTTACGTTTTCACAGTAAATATGGCCAACAGCATTAAGAGTTTCCTATATTTTCTGCTTGCAAATTTGAATGTGAACATCTCATACAGCCGAGCGCTTAGGCATATTGAAGCAAAATGGTATGTGAGGACTGTGTTTTGCTATAGACCCATTCGAAAAATGCCGTCCAATTTAATTAACTATTGTTTAGGACTGACTAGCCTCGCTTACACGTTCAAAAGCTTTTGTGTAGACTGACTAGCCTCGTGTTCACGTTACCAGGACAATAGCTTTTTAAATTGGACGCCATTTTCGAATGGGTCTATAGTTCTTAGCTAGACCAATCATTACCTAAATACATGTGGTATAATTATGTATCCTTAATAAATCCGTCCAATACTTACATACAAATGCAGTCAGAAAGCTTTAATTCTTCATTTTCTTCTTCTTCTTCTTATTATTATTGTCTTTGACGAAAATTATAGTACAAATCTGAATTATACCATAAGTATCCTAGTATTAGTATCCCACTTATCAGTTACGAAGTATCTAAAACATATTTTTAATATCTTCCATCGCATCGTTTTTTGACTACATTTCTACATTATTTGGTTAATGATTCGATATCTTGACTGTAAAATGTTAAAATCGATTTAATTATAGCAATCTCCGTAATGGGTGCCATCTGTTCTCTTATTAGGTACTTCAATCGTGAGCATCTTGTACGACGACATTATGGTAGAAGACTTCGGAAAGAATTTGAAATCACAAGGGTATTTATTGATGAAGAACTTTAATTAAGCAATATAACACACTTTCCGTGTCTTTGTTCTCTTACGTAAACACGCGGGATATGTTGGGAGAACAAAGAAAAACTTGAAAATCACGAGCCGCCAGCTAGGTGAGTGATTTTCATGTTTTTCTGCGTTCTCCAAACATAGCCCGAGTGTTTATATAAGAGAACAAAGACATGGAAAGAGTGTTATGTTTCTTATCTAAAATAACGAACAGGAAAAACACGAGAGATAAATCTTACGCACGCACGATCAGGATATCAATTCTCCTGACAGTAGCAGTTGTTAGATCGACGGTGAGTTTGCACAGCACGGGAAATATCCCAAGGCAGAACTGGGAGAAACGAATGCATGCTCTGTGTCAGTGTGTGGCTCTATTTTGAAAATCTCTGCTTTAACATTACCCGAAAAGAATAACTCGGAATTCTAAACATTTTTGGCCGGATATTTAAGCCATAAGAGATAATTATAAGGCATTCAAGGAGTAGAGGACTTGGACAGTGTGTTTTTGTCGCTGAATGATTCCCGTCCCCGTTAAACTTTTCATGTATCAGGTTGTTCATAAAATGGCAAAGAGAATGCTGAAAACCTTATTTGAATTAACTAAGACCAAGTAGGGTGAATGATAAAAAATTGCATTATAAAATAAACGTTACGATAAAAGAGTAATGTGATTTTATGTCAAGGAAGTGTCAAATGTATGCAGGATAGGGTAGGGATAGCTATTGCAATCAGTGTTACCAATCAGAGAAAGGGAGCTTTCCCATTCGTTCTATAGGTTGTTTAAAGAGCATGTTCTGCCATACAGGCGGCCCTCCTACTCTGACCACTCAGCTTTGCGGCAACATCAATTTCTAGATACCTAAGGCGAAAATTTTCAGGCAAGTTTTACTTTCCACTCCTTATTGTTTGTTTTACTTAATATTGGTAGTTTATTGTTCCTCTGATGAGTTTGTGTGACATAGTCATGGCTGAACCGCGCGTTTTGATTCTCGTTCATTCTTTTATACGCCGTATGCATCAGTTCATTAGCCGCAATCCTATCGAGTATGATATAAATTTGCACATTTCGGAACCACATGTTATCAAATGGCATGGCGTCGGAGGTCGTACCGTGGATAAAACCATCCAGTACGATCTCTACGTGGTGGAGGAGTTCTCCCCCGATGTAGTTATCATTCAGCTTGGGACGAATGATCTGATGCAGCGCTCGCCTCAGCTAGTCGGTTCTGATCTTGAGGACCTTGTGCGCCTATTACATGGCGAATACAACGTCAAATTAATTTGTGTGTGCCAGACTATTCGCCGCGATTCAGCGGAGGAATTTAACATGAACGTGGGCCTTTTGACCAGGCATTTAAGGGTGGTCTGAGAGCCCATCCATTATGCTATGGTTTGGGGCCATAAGGGATTTTGGAGGGCGCGTAATGTTTTTCTTGCTCGGGATGGAGTCCACCTCAACAGTAGTAGACAACATAAGCTTTACCGCAGTCTAAGAGGGGCAATGCTAAAATCTATGCGATCTAGCCTTTCGTGCTGATGGCAGCTAGTGATGATAACACGTGTTTCAATATTTGGCTACTGTGTATTTGTTTTGTCGCCAGTTTCCGTGTATATTGATTGCCTATAGCCGTTGTCAGATGTTAATATATAATTTATATTGGTGCCAACCATTTGTATAACACGTTTAGTCGCTGCCAGGTTTATCTTGTGTACAGCGTTGGATTGGCTGGATGCATACTATTGTATGAACTGTGTCAACCCTTTAATAATTCGTGGCCAAATAATGGCATGGCATTGGTTGTACACTATGATACACTGGCTCTGGCATTTAAGGTTCTTTTAGTGCCGCTGGTAGAAACCACAGGAGTGTACAACCCATGTCGGCCACCTACTGGTTAAGGTGTGCTCTATTGCGCTCGGTTACTGACCATGCACTTGGTTTTTGGGTAACTTGGCTTGACCATTGTTATAACCAAAAGCAATTTCAATCACTGTATACCAACTATGTCGAGGTATTTACTTTCGTATTACTAGAATTTTGGCGTTGCCTCACTAAAGACATGGCGAAACTTAGCGCGCGACAGCTGTCGATTATTAGCATGCTTCTGATCTTTAGTCTTTTAGCATTATCGATTAGATATGCCTTCTTCGAAGCGTGTGCGTACCTCAGCCTCGGGAACAGCAAAGCGACAATCCAAGCGCCTGCGAAAAACGTAACCCATGTAGCATTGCAGTGCCGGACATTCTTCCCTCCACCCCTAGATCCGCTGTCGGATTGGTTTCACTGGACATACAGGCACTCACTGCAACTAACTCCATGGCTGTCAAGCAGTCAAGTCAAGCAGGACTTGGAGGACCGCACCGCTCCGATAACCCCCAGCAGAATCAAGGCACGAATCTGAGCGAACGAATATATTGATTTTGGCGGTCTGCTCTCTCTGTCGCCTAATGAAGAGCGCTATTCTCTTTCCTTTTCGCCCTCAGCGAGTTCTACGGCCCAGCCCCAGCTTACGTTAGAGCCTTGCCAACCTTCTAAGAAAATTCAGAGTCTAAATCAATTGCTCTCGGTATTTAACACCTATGTAGCTATTTACTCCGTGAAATTTCCCGAAGAGCCACCGACCCTAATGAAGTATTGCGAAATTATTCGCGATATTTCAGTCAAACCGGGGGATTGGGCCTTTTACGAGGAACAATTTCGGCTGATAAGACTATCCGCCCCCGATAAATACCCTTGGGATGCTATTCATTGGGAATTATGGCTAAAGGCAGTCACAATTAATTTTCGGAGACATCAGTCTGACACTGATAAGGCCTCCATGCGCTATCGGTTTCGCAAGCCAACCAGTACCCAGTTTCCAAAGGGCACGTGCTGGAATTTCAATGCCGGAAGATTCTGTGGCGGCTGCAAATTCGAGCATGTGCTGAGTATGTGCTTTAAGTGTGGGTCACAACACCCTGCAAGCCCATGCTCGGTCAATGCTCAACAACATGCCGGCACTCCATATAACAGAGCAACGCCTCCAACTAGGCAGGCAGTTCAGCAAGCCGGAAACTCCCGTAAAGGCTCAGCGCCTCGAATTTATTCTCGGCTACTATCCTTCCTTTCAGAAGCATTTTCTAGTTAGCGGTTTCTATGTGGGTTTTCACATTAGTTTTGTAGGAGAGCGGCGTTGTTTGGAATTTCCTAATCTCAAAAGCGCTCTCGCACAACCGGATGTCGTTATCGCTAAGTTAAACAAGGAATGCGAAGCTGGTAGAATCGTGGGGCCTTTTCTCATTCCAGCTTTCAATAACTTTCATTGCTTCCGGTTAGGCATAGTTCCCAAGAAAGCCCCTTCTGAATTTCGTTTAATTCATAATCTGGCCTATCCGACTGGTGCTTCGGTTGAACAGGCGGGGGTTGGTTGTTTTATGGCTAAAACAGCTGTTAAATCAGCATTCCGAATTGTCCCAATTCACCCCGAAGACTACCCTTTGTTGGGCATGAAATGGGACAATTTGTACTATTTTGACAAATGTCTTCCCATGGGTTGCTCCTCTTCGTGTGCCATATTTGAGGCTTTTAGTTCTGCGCTAGAATGGTTATCGATACACCTAGGAGCCTCCGGGGTGTTGCACATTTTGGATGACTTCCTATTCATTGCGAAGAGCGAGGAGAAGTGCAAGGCCGATCTGAATAACTTTATCCGCATGTGCGATTATCTCGGGGTCCCCCTAGCTCAGGAAAAACTGTCGGTCCCGATACCACTTTGCAATTCGCGGGTATTACACTTGACTCGGTTAAGCAGGAAGCCAGACTTCCAGCTGATAAGCTTCAAAAATGCCGCACGCTGTTACCAGGTTTTTTATACACGGCGCAAAGTAACGCTTAGGTAACTGCAGTCTTTGATAGGACTATTAAATTTTACATGCACGGTTATAGTGCCGGGCCGCGCTTTCCTCCGGCGTATGACCAAGGGAGTGTTACGCCCTAATCACCGTATTAGGCTGAACAAAGAAACCAAATCGGATTTCATGGTATGGCTCACTTTTTTAATAGAATTTAACGGGAGACCTTTCTTTTTTACCGGGCGATGGGTAACTTCCTATTTTCTCGAGTTATTTACTAATGCGGCTGGTTCGAAGGGCTACGGTGCTATTTTTGGTAACCATTGGTTTTACGGGGCTTGTCCTAGATCGTGGCAAACGATTAATATCACTTTCTTAGAGCTTTTTCTCATCGTGCTCGCAGGTGACTAACAGGTGACTAACAGATGTGGTGACGCGGCCGTGGTGGAGATTATCAACCGACAGACATCCAAACATAACTTAGTCATGATCTTAGTACGCGATTTAGTCCTAACTTCACTCAAACACAACATAATGTTTCGCGCACGCCATATTCTCGGTATCCACAACATTGGCGCCGATCTTATTTCCCAATTTGAGGTAGCCCAGTTCAAAAGATTTGCTCCCGAAGCGGACGAGCTGCCGACACAAGTGCCCGAGAGCCTTCAGCCGGATAGTTGGTTAACAAGAGCCCATCTGGGCTTTCACTCGGGCCACATGAGAATGAAGATGAAATACACTTTCATTTGAAATCCTTTTAGTAATAACCAAAGGGAAGAATTATTAGCTAAATTTAGCAGTCTTAGTGCCACGAGTGCGCGCATACAATTAATACATAATTTAATGCCCTTTTGTCCTGTACAAGGTCTAATAGACTATTGTAAAGTTAGAGGAACCAAGCTCGGGCCACTATTCTGTAAACTAGACAGCCCGTTACGGTTAGCCGTTTTAATACAGAGCTGATTTTCGACCTCCCTTAGCAAAACAGGCCCTAATGTTGTAATAACATGTTTACCTTAGGGGCTCTGTGTTCTCTTATGTCGCCTGTACCTTCGGGTCACGCTCTCACCTTACTGCAATATATCTAATATTGCTACCAGTCTCGGAAAATGCAAATCTTCATATGACACCAACATATTTTCGTTTGTTTGTTGCTGCCGCAGCAAGCGAGCCTGAAGCGAGCGGGCAAAGCAGCAGTACTAATTTGTGTAGTGGAGCCAGAACCGTGGCTTGATCTTTTGTGGTCTGGCCACAAGCAGGTACAAAAGCCATAGCTTCCGAACTGGGGCAGCTTGTCACGCCGCCGACAACGGTTTCTCGGATGCGCAGATACGCACTCTCGGTCGCTGGAAATCAAACGCATTTAAACATTACATCAGATCCGAAACTCTGCACGCAAATTGATATCAGATAGATGTATATCAATATAGTTAATAGAGTGGAATGGTTAGCAAATTCAGGGACCTTCTTTGTTATATGTCTTTGTTAGCTTTTTTCAACCACTACCGTGCACAAAACACAATAAAAATTCCAACATGTTAATCAATCAGCCAATAGAAACGTGTGAGTTCAGTCGTTCAGGGAACGCTAATGAACTATGATCGTGCACAATCTTTTGTCTTACCCCTTCCAACATAAATCGCAGCACCTTTGTTAGCCCTTTTGAAGTTTGCCGGGTTTCCTAACCATTCCACTCTATTAACTATGATATCAAGTAGAAAGGAACGATGTTGTAGGTCAGTCATGTGCTGCTATTGCATTGATTGCCCTCAGTTAGCTTAATTGGGACATTGAAGCCCGGGGGGGGACTCCCCATAAAAATAGACGGGGTGCTCGACCTATCTTTTAGGGGTTAAAATCGTTAGCAGTGCTATCTCTTAGGGGTCTTCCAAAGGTCTGCTATCTTTTAGGGGTCTCCGAGACCCAACATTTTTGTGGCCGAGAAAAAATAGCGCTGGATCCTCGAGCATGAGACCCCACAAGTTGAATCGGTATTTACGGCTTCGATATAGAGTTTGGTCCATCCGAATATTAAAGACGAGGTTATGGGGCAGAGCTTTGTCTCTTATTTCCTTTAGTTTGCACACATTTGTCTTTTGGAGTGCTATCTTTTAGGGGTAATTTTTTTGTGAGCCACGCCCATATTGCTATCTTTTAGGGGTGAATTTCATTTCTCACGTCGAGCACCCCCGTCTATTTTTATGGGGAGTCCCCCCCCCCCCCCCCCCCCCCGGGCATTGAAGGTAATAAATGGCGTCGGTTCGTGTTTCTTTTTAAAGATGCGAATACTGCCCGATTAGTCAGGCATGTGCTGTAATCGAGCAGTACACGTATTATTTGCAGTCAGCCGGTGCTGCTACTTTGCTAAATGGGTTATATTCGTGACATGTTTTTACATTAGTTAAGCTAACCTGTCGCAAGGTTAAGTAGGTCAGCATGTGCAGCTACTTTGCTAATTTACCACTTTACATAGAATATATTTGTAACATTTGTTAAACCTGCTGTTACATTAGTTAAGATAATTTTTCCCGTTCACGTGTCGCAAGGTTAAGTATGTGCTGCTACTTTGCTAATTTAGTACGAATTGTAACATTTGTTAAACCGTCTTCTCCCACCTTTGCTGAAACAATTGTTTATTGTATAGGACATTATTGTCGTTGACATATGTTGAAATAAAACCGTCAGAGTAGTGGCCAGATTTTATTCCAAACTGAGACTGGATATAATTATCTTTGTTCAATATTTAAGCAAACTAGTACGACGCCATGCAGAGCTCTCGATCTCTTTATAACTATCAAATGACGCGGCATAAAAAGGCTTACTATTTCGTGATTTTGTCGCCGGAAAAATGTCGGACTTGAACTTATTTAGCGTACATACATTTAGTTTGAGATAAAAAGGACATGGAAAAAAATCGAAAGAGTCTTGCTTTTCCCTCTCTACTACACCAGTCTCATTGCTCGATTCGTCGCTCTATTTGTCTATCGTATCAGGAGGATTGTTTAAAAACTAGACTTGTTAGCTGTTTATGTGTTTTGGTTTTTCGGTACAAAATAAGTTAAAAGAGAAGTGGTTTTGTTTCTTGTATCCGCGAATAAAAATATCTCGGCCGGGATGCATGGTTAGCAAATTTGATGACTTCATGTCGGTCGGTTGTATTTTTGTTAAATAGATTTGTCTGTTTTGCTGATTAAAATCATATTGAAAGTTAACGTTTGGTGGAGACATTCTTCCTTGTCGTTTGCCTTTTTGATTTCATTCACAATCGCGTGCCATCACAGCGAGATGGCAGCGAATCTCCATGTTTATAGACTCTCATATAAACACGGCTTTCAGCCAATCAGCGCGGGAGTTTCCTCTGGGTTATTTTATAAAACGTATTAAAACAGTGTCACATTTTCAAGAAGATATGACTTCTGGAATGTGACTTCTTATCGTGACTTCATGTCACTTCTTATCGGTGTCTTTATGTGACTTCTTATCGTGACTTCATGTGACTTCTTATCGCCATAACCTATGCCACCGTTTAACTTCTTTACGTACGCCACTAATATCCCTACTTTTTTCAGAAATTTTTATTTGTTTAATTTAGAATGTAACTATCAAATTTTAACCATGATAAAAGGAACGTTGGAAGAACTTTAGTTTAGAAATTACATTCGCAAAAAATATATATTTCATTAAAAGATGCTAGTTTTTGTAAAGACGCCTCCTTTTATGTTCCCATTTTCCCTTACATACACCTTCTCCTCTATATTTACATGTACTCACCCCTACGCCTCTATTCCCCGTGTCTCCCCACAAGAATAATGTATTTTAGTTACAGTCAGGTTGTGGTAACTAAGAAAAATATTGCTTTCTGTCGGCAGTTACGTTACTACAAAGATCCTTTCGACTGCTATAGAACCTAATGCAGAAAGACTGTTAAAGGATATAGTGCTGCAGTTCAAAACATCAGAGGTAAGAATTTTGACTGTTATCTTTCTATAGTATACTAAGTATATTATTATTGTTTTACGCTTTTTCAACATGAAATTCAGTCAACTAACTAGCTTTGATTGGTATAACTGTAGTTATAGAAAGGGGTCCGTGGTTAAATATCTTTTTTCTGTTTAATTTGACATATTTTTAGATACTCCCCAGAAAATTTAAGAAAAGTAAAGACTGCGTCTTTTGGAAATTTTCACGAAGGTAAGATTGCTCTGATATGACTGAAGTGTTACATGGCTTTCTTATCTGTCAATATTTAGTAGAAAATTGTTTACGGCCATAAATTAAGCATCAATCTCCTGCCACACGCATGCGCAGTTGTTTCAACCATACGAAATTATGTTATTGTTGTCTTAATTTTCTTTTAGGGGTAGTGATGGTGGTAATTGGTCACGTGAGGGGTGTAGAGTGATCACCTCTACTAACGTGTACACAGAGTGCTCGTGTAATCACCTCACGCACTTTGCTGTTCTTATGCAAGTCGAGAATAACAAGGTTAGAACTACTGTTTATTTACGAACTATCCGAGATTTTTGCTCTGACGAAGGGTTTTAAACGCTTTAAACGTCAGCTGCTACTCGATTTCCACGGAGGTTAGTATACCTTAATCGAATTTAGTTGATTATACCAGTGCTTATCATACCCGCCGACGTAGTCCAACACTAGTATTTTATAGGAACTAGTTATCATTCAAGTTTTCAAGTTTTTCAAGTTTTCAAGTTTATTAACAAGTATCTATAAATACATATTTCTTAACACACCCGCAGATAGCTTAGCTAATCGAGGCGGGTAGTGCTATAATAGTTCTTATTTACGTGGAAGATATTTTGTGATAACTATACAAATTTTACAATAATTAAACAAATTCACAATAACTATGAATAAATAAGTAACAATATATATATAAATAAATAAATAGGAAGATTTTTTGTTGTTATTGTTTTATTTTTGTTTTTATAATGATCATGACGTTAAGGACGTTTTAGAAACTTTTTCAATTAATACCGTGACATCAACATAGGTCTCCTCCTGTTTCAAAACTTGTAAAAGAGTTCTATGGAAATTTGCCTTAAATAATGTTTTAGACTGTTTTCTCTGCAAGTGATCAGGAATCCCATTCCATATTTTTACACCAATCCGAGAGAAGGATTCACTTTGATGTTTAGTTCTTGAATATTTCAAATAGAATTTTCCTGTTGTTGATGATCTAGTATTATAGGAATGTACGGATGATTCTCCATAATTTTGTTTGTTGCATCTCAACAATTCATGAATATTTTATTATTACACCTGACTGCTCAACCTCTTTTACTGTTATTTATTTATTCATCTTTTCTGCTCTTTACATTCCTTAATCCTTAAAGATTATATTAGTTAACAGTTTGGAAAGCCAAGCAAACTAAATGAGCCAATTCAATATTGGTTCTGTTAAGATAAGGACTACAATGTAGCTAATGAATTATGAACTTAATGTTTTTAAGGTTAGAATACCCATATTAATGATTATCACTAGAATATCTTCAGTCTGTAATATTTATATTTTCTTGCATTGTACCGTTTAGTTAAATTATGTATTACAGGTCTCGAAGGAACATCTGTCGATACTGGATATTCTAACATATCTTGGACTTGGACTCTCAATTCTTGGATGCATAGTAACCTTCATTGCCCACTGCCTGTTCACGTGAGTTTGTTTGAAAATGGATTACGTATTAAAGCTGATGATGTGTTTATTTTTTTTGTCTGTTAATTAGCTTACTTGAAAACATTTCGCCACTTGGGGGACACAAGCGTTAGAACTGATAAAGCCCCATGTTAGTTACTCATTGTTTATATCGCCTGGGTCCTCATAGCATTGTTATTAACTACACATTTCCACAAGAGCTCCAATTAACGCTAATCAGGTGTCTTTCCCAACATAACCAGGCTGTATCCTGTTAATTTAAAAATATATTTCAAATACTTATCATTGGAACACACCCAAATATGGGAGATTATTTCTGTTACATCTCATTTTTTCTTGAAAATAATTAATTAGCATTAAATTCCATCCTTTTTTATACAATAGACGTCATGAAAACGCGCGTTCTGATTGGCCGATAATCATGTGTTATTATAGTAAATATACCCGGAAAACGTCATGTTTTGCACAAATTAAAAATATTTTTTTATCCTTTTTTTCCCTAAAATAATTATAGAACGAATAGCTATAATTTTGCCTTGAGTAGTGACGAGGACAGTAGACCGGCCACTCGAATGCGACCCTTGGCGTTCGTCTCTGCTGTCCTTATCCGTGCTTTATAAAAAGGGGTGATACACAGCAAACGGGCATATGATTGTTAACTATCTCAATCGTTATGTGAATGAATCTAATTAAGTTAACGCAGTTGATGTTGTAACCAAGCTGCAATTGTTAAAGTCTACTACTGCGCGCTTTCACCTGATGTCGCAATAAAATTAAATACCGGTGAAACATGTTGTAGGTTCACTATTTTTATCGCATACTTAAGTCGATCAAGTACGTATTTCTTTATAGTTCCAAGGCCTTAGATAAACATTCCTGATTTTGTTTTGTTCCATCACGGGAAATTTGCGCTGACTTAGAATTCGGAAAATAATACGATCAAACATGTTGCATTTTTCCTTTTTTTCTATTTAGTGATGTAAAGTCGGATCAGTCTCAAATAAGAATGAACCTTGTGTTTTCTCTCGCCATCGCCCACATACTCTTTCTGCTTGGATCAGTGGCCAAGCGTTATTTGGTAAGGAACTTGATATTTAACCATTCTTGTTCTTAATGGACCTGTTAGTGTGTTAGTCGATTCCATATTTCACATTGATAACAGAAGAAACCGTCTTCTAAAAGCTACGTACCAAAATATACCTTACGAGTTAGCATGCTCTATATCCCGCGAAGTCATCCATCTTTAATTTGTCATCATACTGATGACGACTCTCCAATGTCATCGTAGCGTTGCGGATTGGTTGTGCTATCACCATCAATTATTACCTTGAACCAATCAGCAACGCTTCCACGATCTTTGTGGAGGACACAAGCTGTATGGAACTTCTCTTCCAGGGGGTGGCTGACTTAGTCAAAACAAGCTCCACATCATTAAGTACAGGAGCAGTTGCTATAGGCGAATCCTTGTTTACGTTTTTTCCTCATTAGCATACATCAAACTTCAAGCGACGTACATACAAACAAACAGAGTCCATAAATCGAAAGAGATTGTCACACTTGATAATCACCGAAAATTTGAAAGTGATATGATAAATATATTTTGAGGAATGAGCGTTTAAAAAGCTCAAAATTTACAATGAATGTATGGCTGTCAGCAACTCTTTTCCCCCAGCCCATTTTATAGTTTTGAAAAGTCAATTTCTCCGTAAATATTTAACATATCAATCTCAAATTTTCGGTGTTTACTCAGTTTAAAATTGTCTTTCAACTGATATAGTCTGTTTGTTTGTAGCTTGAAGTTTAATTTATGCTAATGAGGCAAAAATGTAAACAATGACGTCAGCAAGGATTCGCCTATTGGTATTGCTCACGTAGATTTATTTTTAAGAAAACAATATTTTTTTATTTTTTTCATGTCAGATTGTATGTATATCGGTAGCAGCTTTGTTACAACTTTTCTACCTGACCTCTCTTTGCTGGATGTTTGCTGAGGGACTTCAACTATACATGCAGATCGTCAAGGTGTTCAACGTTAACCTAAACATGAAATGGATATACTGTTGTGCATGGGGTAAGTCACCACTTATCTTCTCTTATGACTTTATAGAAAGTGAAGTACGTTTGTTTAGCATTATTTTCGAAGTGATTGATATATTTGAAAATATTCCATGGAGGATTCCATTGATTTTATGTCGGGGGGGGAGGGGGGGGGGGTACTTGATTGTATGGTCTATACGGGTCTTTGCCGCGGATTAGGGTATGATTTTTGAGCTGCCGAGGTCTGGGATAGGGTATCTTTCTTACGGTTTTGGGCTTGGAAAGGGTATGGATTTTGATATACTTGTCGTTGATGCCATGCTTAGCGCTCTATCGACCACACTACAGCTTAAAATACCATATTAAACAAAACAACGGCTTTCGTAGTGTAATTTTAATTAAAAACTGCTTGGTATCTGGACTCTTTCATATCTAATATATGGTTTGGGTCTGGGATAGGGTATAGATTTTTTGTTTCAAGTCTGTGATAGGGTATGGTAAACGGCATTGTTAGGTCTGGTCACCCCCTCCCCCTCCGCCCCCGGGTTTCAGGTACGCCAAAAATCCGGAACGAGAGTTCCGTTTCAATATTACTACATGACGTACAGTAACCGTGCTGTATGTTATTGCCGTAACTTTCTAACTCATGCCAAATACAATTTATGCTAGACGCGGAAAATGCACAGCTACGATAGGGATTTTTAGACAGTTGATAAAACGTAACAATGCACTGTATTTATGGTATCAATATCCAAAGAACGCGCAATCATCGCCAGAAATCTCGGACATTGAGCCCTCGGTACGTAAACGGTTTCTAAAATAAATGACTCTAAAATGTCCTCACATTTTTCAATGAATGTATGAAGCATAAATCAATGTTCACCATTTCAAGCTAATGTAATCTTCATTCCAAATTTGCCGGACCGCCGATACAGTTTTCTAGTTATTCCTTTCCGGTTTATGTTAAAATAAACAACAACATGAATGATTTTTCCTTTGCCATTTGACTTGCTCCATGTTGGTAGAACGACCCCATACTTTTACTGTTAATTATTACAAAAAATACGCTTACATGAAGAATTGAAAGCTCCATACCTCAATGCCTTTCATAGATATTCCATTTGCCGCTGCGGATTCTTTTATTAGAAGAGCCCAGTAGCTGGTAACCGAAAATTCAAGCCTTTAGGTTTGCAATTTATCTTGTTCTTTTGGACTTAAAGAATCCGAGTCATCCAAAATGCATTGCGCGCTCACAAGTGCGAATCCGCCATTTTGTATGCCAGGATAAATGGCGGACATATAGGGAGTTTAGCAGTATAAGAGAAAAATCTGTTTCCATCGGCCTAAGTGTTTACGTTAAAGTCAATTGTATCATCAAGTTGTTTTTCAGAATTATCAGTCTTCGTGTGTATGTTATTATTTTAAAGTTTTAGTCGTAGTTAGACTATATTTTCAACTAAAATACGGCCTTAGTACGCGGGAATGGCGACTAAAGTGCCTGCCGTTCTTCGAGGCCAAAAAAGTGCAAGGAGGAGAAAGGAATCGCTCCACGTATGTGCTATAGAACCAGAGAAAGGAAAGTTTTATGATAAAAGGCCTTTCAAATAGAGAATATGATGAAATTTTACTCCACCAGAGTATCGCCGAGTTGCCGATACGAAAGGTTTCAACAAGGAACCCTCGAGCAACAGCCTACAATATATCAAGTAAGTGTTGAATTCCATTGCTTGTTGTAACGTTTCTTTTGATTTAATAAGCTTATTAAGTCGGAAAGATATATTTGCTAAGTCTGAAAGTCTTGTATCTCATTCTTAGCTAAAATTTCGCGGAGGTGTGATAACTCATCCCTAGTTTTCGATTTCAGTTCTCCATCCCTAGTGAGTAGTGAGTTTTAAACATTTCTCCCAAGGCCAAACATGAATGTAATCCCATAATTTTTCTACCTCCTCCCTGTATGCCAAGTTCTCCCTCCTCCCTTCTTTTTTTTCTGGACATCTCTCCCGCCTCCCTGGCATATATAGACTGTTCCCCTCCGCTCTAATAAATTACATTGTTTCTTTTTCAAATACATCAATTATTACATGTCATACTAAACTTTAAATGGTTACTATTTACATTAGGTAAACGACAACACTTTCAGTCCACACCATTGAAGAGTGATGCAAGAGGACCCCAGCGTGATATTTCATCGGTGGCAGTTTCAGAAAGGGAAGATTGAAATGATCTTTCGATTTCACTGTATTGATTTTTATTGCTGTTTACAGAATATATAATACAGCAGTCTAATTTGTACATTTAAATTTAAAGAAAAAGAAGGAATATTTCCAAGTAAAATAGGGGACATGAAAAATCAATCATTAGTCATCTTCATTCGTCTTGTCTGCTACAGTTCAGCAACAGCTAGGTTAACACCACAAAACAGTCTCAATGGGCCATGGAACCTTTGTGTTTGAGCAGTAATGACTCTCCATTTGGTGGAGCAACCCCAAGTTTTGACTTATTGAGCTGAGGTTCTCCACACCGGTCTTTAAACAATTTTCACTTATGAGTGAGGGTCTTTATGAGTGAAGCCCTTGTTTTATAAGAAACGAGTAATGATTGGGAGGCTCTTTATAAGGACTTCACCAGTAAGAATCAGGGGTCTATATAAACATTCATAGTTGATACCTCATGCATTTCACCATGTATCTGTGTATACATATATATAGACCCTAATGGTATATAAAGGCCCTAGTGCATCCTTCATACCCTATAAAACACTACATGGGTAAGTTGCTTCATCTGATTGGTCAAAATGTCATTAATATCGTTTTGAATGATGTATATTTCTCATACTGGCCCACTGAGAATCCACTGGAATTGCACATTCTGGTTGGCTATATATATTGTTTCTCGTGTGGGTGACTAGCTAATCCCAATTCTTTTCAAAATTACAGCTTTTGACAATATTTTTACATAAATATAATTTTTCATTTAACACTGTGTTCCTGCTACATTTTTATTTTTTTATTGGAAGCCTCCGAACAAGGCCATGAACTACAGAACTTGAGTAGTTGCTTTTTAGATTAGGCAACATAATTTACTAAAATATAAATCACAAGGAGGAAGCTACATGTACAATCTTGGACAAATGTGTTTTGTATTCTGGGCCTCCCTGTTCATTCAATGTTGAAAGGGCAATTTTTATATTCAGCTAATTGTGCATAGCTAGAAAACATCAACATTGAGCCAGGGGATGGGGGTATCAGGAAAAGGGTAATAATTTTCTTGTGTTTTAATCTCAAATGGATGTGCCAACCTATTTTGTCCAAGACTGTAGGTATGTTGGTTGGTACTGATAACAAAATTGACTGCAAGAGCTATTGAGTATGGACTGAGACTGAAGGCCTAATAATAATTAGTATTATTATTTGTAAATGTATGCGTAATTAATTTGCGCATTCCCGAGTTTTCATTAGCCACCATAGCATAGTACATAGTTTTCTTTGTTAGTTGTCCGTTCTTAAGTAAACATTACATCATTTAGTCACTCGTTAGTTAGGGAACCTAGTCAATCATGCAGTGTAACGTATTACGTAAGTTATTTTTCTTCTTTTTGTTCGTTATATTCCGCTTATTGTTTAATGCGTACTTTAATTCATAGTTCGTGCATTTTACGTAATATCGTAAACATCTAGCTAACATATGCTAATCCGCGCCAAGTCTATTTATACACCTCCATTATATTAGTCATTAGTTGGCGAAGGAACTATGTTTCTTACAGATGCGACAGATGCGACTGACTGAATGCGAAATGCGAGAACTATAGAGCTTCCTAGAGGACAATTGGTAAATATAATTCTAGTTGTTCGATTCTCTGTTTTAGTTTACTTATAACGTAATGTAATGTTATGCTATGTATTCTTATTTTGTAGTTTTACGTTAACGGTATCGAAATAAACGAAGTTGTCAAACTGCATGCGTCGCCGCCGTTATCAGTTAAAAGCACCTGGGGCGAAGCTCTTAGTTGCGACCAGGAGTTATATCATTATTGTGTGGTTTAAAAGGTGGAGACTAAAATATAGTGTTAAACAGAGTAACAGTAAATAATTGAAAAGTTGATTACAAAAAATTATATTGAGTCCAATACATTTACATACAAGGTTAAATGAACATAATATATACATGTATGGGCCTGGTATAGTAGAGGTTGTCCCTAGTGCTAGGACCACCATCATTGTCTATCAGTACAAAAGTCTTAAGAGATTACAATAATACATTGAAATATTGCTTGTGCTATGCTCTATTTCCATTCATACTAGCATGCCTTTTGATATTCAACTAATTCTAATACAAGGATAAGGAATCTGAGGTCTACTCTGGTTTCAATAGGCATTAGTTTTGTATTCTCACAGATAAGCTGGAACTATCAATAGATGGAGGCTCTGCTGAATAGCTTTTAGGAAAGTCTATGACATTGAGTCCTCATGCAGCTCCTCTGAGAAAACTAAACTTGCCTAATAAATCCAATGCACGAGTTACCAGTACTGGGTGGAGAATAGCACGTTTTCATTATGGCGTCATTTTATTACAACTACCAGAATCCTTGGCGATTATGTTTCTCTTTGACATATATCAATTCCTTTTAGAGTTCCAAGACTAATACAAATTCGAGGAACACAATTCGGGTAGTTGTAGTATGTGATGGCATCATGAAAATGTCCTATTTCTCAGAGTGAATTTTACATCAATTTATATAAATGGTGGAGCATTTGCATAACTTAGATGACACCAAAGTTGGTTCATGTTGCAGGAGGGAGGGATAGACTTGGAATTAATAGAGACATTAACAGTCTACAATAATGTTAGAACACATTTGAGCACATCCCCCCACAAAAAAAGTAACTAGTTTGGAAATATTTTGGTATCATGAAAGCATCTTGTTAAAAAATAAATATGTATAATTATTATTGTACTGTTATGGCTTTTTAACAAAAAAAAAATATTTTTGACATATAATCACTAATTGTGATTAGTTTTGGCGGATCCTGTGATGTCATAAGCTGAATCGACTCCCAAGAGAACTCCCATAGGATTCAATTGTGACACTAAGACAACAAAGCCTGCAATTCAGGTAGCTTTTATCCTAGTTTAATTGCTGCGACTGCCTTTTGAAGAAAAATAATTTAGACAACTCTGCTATAACAAAAAAAATAGCATTGTGGCCAAAAGAGTTCATGCTGTGTTAAAATGTTACTTGCACTTTAAATGTCATGAAATGCTTACCAACTGGAGCAATGATAATGCATTTTTCAACTCCAATGGCATAGAGTAGATTTCAGATGAGTAGGACAAACTACGGAATGGCTGTAACCGTGCTGTGCCGTATTTCTGTAATTTGATTGGATCAGCAGGAAATAAACAATGGGAAACCATTTAAATGTCACAGAAGGTGATAAAGATATACTGCTTCTGAAGGCTATTAACTCAAGGTTGCGGAAGTCTAGAGTTCACTTGAACAACACGGTCAACCAGATGATAAATCCCCAGCGACCTGGATGGTGTGTTGAACCATCAAGTGTAATAATTACCCTCAAGTGTAACAAAGTAATAAAACCCTCTAGTGTAATAAGGATTTACCCTCAAGCGTAATAAAACCCTCTAGTGTAATAAGGATTTACCCTCAAGTGTAATAAAGTAATAAAACCCTCAAGTGTAATAAGGGTTTGGCCACATGTGTAACAACTGGGTTTCACCAAAAAAGTTATTATATTATTGTTTAATACATGGTATTATTCTGACTGGTCACCCCACTCACAATGGCCATTAGACATGGTTGGTTAAGATATGGGATAAGATAAGCCCAATGACGCATTGGAGCGAGAGCTCCAGGACGATAGGGAAGGGTGGGAGGGGAAACCACCGTCCCCTACCCCACCTCCCATCCCGCAAAATGTAAGATAGGTTCTGCCCAACTACTCTCCGGAAGGATGGCGTCTTCTGACCGAGTTCTGCTAACTACATGAACTTAAGATGGGCATACAATATTTAGCCTAGCTTACGTGGCGTTACATAACTCCCCTGGGGTTCAGCGCGTTTCTCTCAGTGAGAACGTTGTTACATTGACACTAGCCAGTTTAACGTTTGTGTTTGTAACGATTGTTTGTAATTGATACACAGTATGAGTCCAATGAGTCAGCCAGGTGATCATACCGATCCTCGAACGTTCTTCCGAATGTAGTACCTATATCTGTGATGCCATGATGACATTGGCTAAAAATCCTCCCTCGGCTAGCAGGAAAATTTAACAGCTAATTTAACAGCTAGTTTCACTGTAATTAAATTCACTGTGGAATGGCACCGAAGGCCGAAGCGTCTTAAGAACACGCCCACTTTCTTTCATGTTATTGTGTGCATTCTGTGCCACTAATAGGCCACTTTGAAAACGAGTAGGGGACTGGGACCGAGTGTGGAAAATTAATCCGTTAAAAAAATGAACCACAAAACAAGAAAACTCGCATCAAAAATTAGTATTAACTTTAACACATTTTCGGATGTTTGGGTGAATATGAACTGAATGCCAAGCTCATAATGTGTATCAATTACAAATAATCAAATTGGCCACATGATAAATTGCGCATGCCGTGCTCATTCGCCACAGTGTCAATGTAACAATATATTAAGTTTTTTTGGTGAAACCCTTATTACATATGTGGCCAAACCCTTCACTTGAGTGTAAACCATTATTACACTAGAGGGTAAATCCTTATTACGCTTGAGGGTTTTATTACTTTATTACACTTGAGGGTGCAACATGGTGTACTTGTGCCATGGGGTCTGTAGTTCTAGAATAGATTTTGTATGGGTGGGACAAACTACAGCACAATGAAATCCTGTTATGTACCTATCAATGTTAAAGGGGAGGGGGGTTGGTAAGGGGTGGGGATTTGACATTTTTGCCCAAAAAAATTGGCAAATCCCCCATCCTCGGGTCAACACGTTTGGTGAAAAATATCAAATTCCTTATGTTTCCTATAAATAACCCCACCCTGGGCAGGCAGCGTATGTCAAAATCCCCACCCTCGGGGTCGCCCTGCCTGTAAATGCAAATACTCAGGTGCATTTACGGAAGTAGTTTTCG
The DNA here is from genome assembly GCA_030867875.1 of Actinernus sp. WN-2022. Taxonomy (NCBI): domain Eukaryota; kingdom Metazoa; phylum Cnidaria; class Anthozoa; order Actiniaria; family Actinernidae; genus Actinernus; species Actinernus sp. WN-2022. The sequence continues at coordinate 35,174,613 of JAOWCC010001210.1, forward strand.
ACAGTAGTTTTCATTCGTAAAAGGTACAACATTCTATTTTCTATTAAACAAAACTACAATTATATGACCTGAGATAGAAGAGAAACACGTATAAATAAAGGAAAAACGTATACCAATAAGTTCGTTTAATATTAGATTTTTAGTGGATTCAAAAATATCATTCTAGAATTTATTTTCATTTAAAGCAAAATCGATGCAAGTGACTATTCAGCTGACCTATTTCTGATAATCGTCAAAAAGTTTCCGATTTTTGGTTGCTGCTAGTCTCGCGCGAAACAACAGAAGAAACTTATTAGCACATTTAATTGTTCACATTTATTTCTCTCAGCATTTGCGACTTGCTTCTGGTGTCGAGCAAAGGCATACATTTGGATTACCATTTATAACTATAAGGCTAATTTTATTTTTGGTACCGCATTTGCAGTAACACCGCATTTTAGGGAAACATTTTTGCACGAACAACCTTTGTTTTGGCATCTTTCTTCCTGCTGCAGGTGTTCTTGCAGGAGCAAACCTACAAATGTTTATTCGTATGAAAGTTCATTTTAAAAATGGATAATAACTAAATAAAATTTAAAGTACGATATTTCAAATAAAAACATGCTTACCACTCGGTCAGAAGTGAGAGTCGGAGATTATCCCAATGCGTTTTGCGATAGTTCGTTAGCATTTGGCTCAGGCTGAGCACGAGCAACTGCAGTTGGAGAGCCGTAGCAATTGTGGTAAGGACCAGGACGACTTTCATCTTCACCTGCTTTTATCTACAATACTTGAAGTGAATAATATCAATTCCCGGGTCTCTAACCTCCATTGCTCGATCGAGTCGAGTCCGTTGAAAGGTCCATACCCCGTATGTAAACAATAACACGAGAGCGCAATGCATTTTGGATTCCGAAACTGCCCATCGCTGTGTTGAAGAATCTACGTCCACGTCAAAGTTCCATCAAAATCCCTTCGAAATGAAACAAATTCGCCTGTGTTTGGTACCAATGTCTTCTTCTATATACCTGGCCTCTATGTATTCCAGCATAGAGCTCTGGGATAGCTGTTAAACTGTCTATTCGGTCAGCAGTCAAAGCTATGATATATTTTACTTCCGGTAAAATTTTCGCGCGTAAACCAAAATAACTCACAATTTCCATCTCACTCAGGAGAATAAAACGCTCTTTTTCCAAATGTCCGATGTACCTAATATTTGCAACTGTGAAAGATATCAGTATCGTATGAATATTTTCAGTGTCATAAGCCTTCGGTATGTGAAAAATAAGCATATTCACAGGGAAAACCTCTGACGTACCGCAGACACGTCATGATCGGAATAGTTGGCGATGTTCATTTGTTGAAAAAGCTGAGATAAGCGTGCATCATACGTATATAGTAGGAGCAACGCGTGGTCAAAATATTGCCAATCAATGTTTTGAAAACAACCTGAGCATGTCATTTTTCTCCCGCTGTCACCCGGTGCTAAACAATTCGTGTCCCGATGTTTTCCTAATCTTCAAAGCTCTAACCACTAGAATGTAATTAGTTTCTTTTCACGAAGAACTAGCTAATATATATTAATACAAAATAAGTATAATATAAAGAGGTTATTACACGGAAAGTTGTGTGATACGGTTGGGTATTTTTACGAGTCAGTTTTATTTTTTCGAGCCTGTATTACACAACTTTCGGTGTAATAAATCGTTGGCTGTTACTCAAACAGCCCCATTTCGATTTGATCGTACGCTTACAAAACCCTTTAAATGTTGAATAATCCTGTGCAAACGTGTTCACGACCTGAGTAATACGGTCTCATATTTGCACTCTGGTTGCTCGATCACCATGATCTATTAGAGTACTGATGCACATATGACATTTCCTTTATACAATAAACTATGTGAAACATGTGATCTGATTGGTTGATAGCCATGATCTATTAGAGTACAGTTGTACAGATGACATTACCTTTATACAATAAAAAGCTTTAGTGTGAAACAAGCGATCTGATTGGTCGATAGCCATGACCTATTAGAGTACATATGACATTACCTTTATACAATAAACAGGGCGAAACGCCCGCTCCGATTGATCGATCTATTAGTGTACGGATGTCCAGATGACATCAAAAGGTCACGAGTGCGCTCTATTTTGTTAAGAAAATTCACTAATTATTGTGCGTTGGTCCTCTTGTAGATGCACCATATGACGTCAAAATGTGATGAGAACATGAGTTTCACCACTCTACTCCCGGCTAGCTCAGTGGTTAAGCTCCGATCTGTTGAGCGGGAGGTCGCGGGTTCATACCCCGGCCGGACCAACACTCGGGGTCTTAAAATAACCGAGTAGATGGTGCTTCCTTTGTGAAACAACTGCAATTGGTTAGTCCTTCACGTCTTCTCGGATAAGGACGTAAAATCGTAGGACTCCCGTCGGCCTCAACTTTATCAGTCTCATCAGACTGTCACGAGTTACCGGCGTTAAATAAAGTCGCTTTACTTTGCTTTACTCTACTGCATTCCATGGCGTGCTTATTTGTACTCTTCAAGTTGTGACATCATCTGTACATCTATAAGAGAACACATGTATTAAATGAGAACAATCATGGAGAACCATCTTTAAATTATAAAAAAAACGTAATCATTTAGACAATATCGATCATTCCGTAGGTTTACCTGCCCTCATGGTTGTATTATCAATCGTTATCGCAAGCAGTGGTACAGAACGATTGAGAAACTACGTCACTAAAGACTTGTAAGTTTAATTCACACCAGAATATGACACACACTGAGTTTCCAGTGTATTTAGTCCAAATGAAATTCTAGGAATTATTGTCTACGAAAAATTAGAATATATTTTGATGTAAGTAACAATAAGATCAAGGCATAAAACCTTCTGACGTTGAGTAAAATAAATTATCATATGACCCGTACGGCCCCGCGCGCACTTTCCTTTCAAACCCATTTACAAAAGTCACGTCATAAGAACCGGACGTGTATCGCGTGAGCGGGCCGGAAAAAGCCGTCCGGCCCTGCACATTTTTTTCTTGCTGTTTTGTGCTCTGGATCCACAAAAAAAAATTGTCATATGGTAAAAAACTTAGTGACTGAGTTAGGTCGGGCCGGACGGAAAAATATTTGCCTCTCGGTTATTTTGTACGTGCGCTCGGTCCGTATGTCATGACCTCGAGGCAAATATTTTCCCATCCGGCCCTCTCACTCAGTCAATACGTACCTAGTATTATTCAGTACATTGTCAGTCGAACTTGTAATTAGATAGAAATTATATCCTCTGTAGAAGTCCTCGTGTGCTATTAGCTTCTATATGGTTAACAAGTCATTTTAGCTTCTTTAACCACTTCACTCTTCCTGGAGCATTTGCTGTTTGCTCAGTCTTTCTGCTTTCATCTTGCCTATTTCTTGCCCCATTTCAGACCACGTGACTTTTTCCTTGAGTAACGCTTTTTTGTTTTTCTGTATCTCAAGAGGAATTTTAAAAATGTACCAATTTCTTTAATTGGAAAACAAAACACTAAATCATCTGGAGATATATCACGTGGTCTGAAATGGGGCAAGAAACAGGCAAGCTGAAAGGGTCTATTGTTTAAACATATCATTGTGTTGAGGAATTAGTGTACAACCATTGCAACACCTCTATCTCAACTAGAAGCACTTTGACATAAAGTAAAATCGATTGCAGGACAACGTATCCTCTAATATAACTCTAAATAAATCATTTGCGTCCTCGCATTAAGTGATTATATAGCAGGTCATTGTTTATTCTAATTTATGTTCCATTCTCATTTAGTTGCTGGCTGTCGTTTGAAAATCAACAAATCTGGGCGTTCATCATTCCTGTATTCATCATCATACTGGTATGATCTACTGATTCTTGACCTTCCACATATATTCCACTCGTGCTATTAACGATATACTGTGGTATAAACATTAATTTAAGTACAAACGTCACCTCCTCCACACTTTAACAGATACCCGCATTTAAACAAATATAAACGCTTAAAATCCTATATTTTTCAACAAGACGAAGAAAGCAAAGTGCTTTTTGGAACTTTTTAAAGTACCTATGAATTGGATATTAAGTCGATCTCATTTGCAAACCCTTTCGAAATGAGGAAGGTGACATGTTCTGTTTGTCAATAGCTCATTCTAGTGATATTCAGGTTTTTACAGTATGCAAATAATGAGATCATATGACGTAGGAACGTATTTGTAGATATATTCTTCATTTTGTGATTTGTCTCCGGGCTGTGTACACGTTCATATCTCATATATAATCTCAAATGCAAAATATAAATACCTGAATATCTCTATATTGACAAACAGAAAAATCATCCTTCCTCATTTGGAAAGAGTTTTCAGTTGATTTCGAGTTAGTAACAGTCCGCGCAAGAGGTAGGCACTACTCTACTGTTCATCTGCAATTTGCTTTCTACACTTTTGTATTTTTCTGTTTTTCATACTGACAACTCATCAAATGAATCCTTAAATGATAAATTTATAAAATAAAATCCACTAAAACTGCATTTTAAAAGTGCATTTCTTTTGTGTGAAACCATTTCGTTCAATCAGAGTCCAAACCAATAACCAAGAAAACGTTCAATGTTAAAATGTTCCCCACATTGAAAGTTCGTCATATTAAAGGTTATGAGTGTTTTAACTAGCTGCAATTCAAATATGTCTACAAAATGAGAAAAAATACTTTTATTCTTCAAGTTTAGATATATTTTAATGTCTAAGCCAATAAGGTGGAAGATTGAAACAATATAACAATTAGCACTGTTTTACATTCCATGCATTACAGATGCCTACCTCTTGCGGGCACTTTTAATGGAGATTCTTATGATTTATGTCATCGTGTCATTACAGGCAAACATCGTGATGTTTGGTCGAGTTCTCAAAGAAATGCTCAAACTAAACCAAACGCCCGAACAATCCACGGCGAGTAACTCCCTCAGGTGCGATAACATAGGCCATTTGCATAATTCTGAGTTCCTACTTCATGTTACAACTCCAGCTTCGCTTTCATGAAACCGGATGCAGGAACCCATATGATCCAAAGATAGAGCTCACTCAGATTGCTTTCTGAAACTGGCCATCCTAGCAGTAGTATATAAACTAGCGGTTCTGGCCCACGTTGAATTTTTTGTTGTATTTTATGACATCTCACCCTTCGGGTTCGTTATCATAAAATACAACAAAAAATTCAACGTTGTCCAAAACACGCTAGTTTAGATACTACTGCAGTTTTGTTGTACTATTTTTTAATCGTATTTTTTACATTTCAACACCCTATTAGAGAAACGTGTTTACAAGGTATTATTTACTACTATAGTTCATTCATGGTATTTATACATCACATTAAAGGATTGTAGTTATAGGTATTATATCGGGGCTAAGCATGTATTAACATTTGTTCGAACATTTGGTTTATAGTGAATTTATTGTATTATAACACCCTATTAGAGGAGTGTGACAACAATTTAGATATAAGATATATAGGTATATCATCGTTGTTACTATGTATGATCTGATTGATGATATTCTTGTAGAGTATGAACCAATCCCAGAAAATAACGAGAGATATGACTTAGAACTCTTGCTAGATGTTGTTGCTATTGCCGTTTTAGAACTTATTGTATACATTATTGAATTTTAACACCTATTAGAGGAGTGATTAGTATACGGTATATCCATCCATGGTACTAACGTATATTCTCTATTTCTCGATATTAACGTATGCTATTATCTTAGTACGTATTAATACCACACAGATTAGACGAGTGCGTATGATCGAAGAACTTCAACGTAGACGTCACAACTAAGATACCAATTAAACACATAACATATATAGGTATATCACACGATGACTGAGATAATAACTTGCGATTGGTTGATGCGAGGAAAGAACAGTAAATGTATAAGGAAGTGCTCAAAGATATCGGAGTATTGTTCTCAACATAACTTCCAGATACAAAGAGGGGGTGCCATATTCGTTCCATGTTCGAGGTGTGGTAGAGGATGTCGTACGGATCATGGGTTTGTTCGAAATGTGGCACAATCCAACTCAGTCTCGCTAACGAGAAGAAGCGCATCGATATGGAACTCGCTAAGTCGTTGATGGAATCTGAGAAACAAGAGGCAAAACTCCAAGCTAAGGATCCAAATAATGTGGTGGACATTTGTGAACTCGATAAGATATTGGAGGATCTACATGTGGTAGAATCGGAGGATAAGTAGAAAACACAACACGAAAAAAGAAAAAAAGAATGAAGAGAAATTGTTATGCAACCTCTCTTCATTTTTTTCTTTTTATTTTAAACAAACAATTAAACAATTGACAGGCATATGGTATACAACTAGTATGGACGAGCTTATTAGATTACTTGGTTCAGGAATTCGTACTAGCCTACATATTAACACTGGTGGAACATGTCCCGAATGTCTATGTCCGATGGAAAATCAAGGAACGGAATTCATATGTTCCACTTGTGGTCTTGTTTCTGAGATCGATTCATACGAAGAAGCACCTATCAATGTTGCTACTCGGTTGCGTATAGTAGGTACGGATAGCTTTCTATCTCAACATGATCTAGACCGCTCAATCCCAAAACAAAGTGATAACAAAGAATTGCAACGACGTACGATCATGCGAGAACTACAGGCATACAACACTATTTATAACCAAAATTATTCCCTCTCGTTTCCCACAAATGTATTAGTAATCGTAGCCGATGCATTCATTCAAGTACAGAAAGTTTGTATCAAACGTAGCTATGCTAAGAGAACTATTTTAGCTGCTATACTTTATCAAGCATGTATACAATGTGGGTTCGTTCGATCTAAAGGTGAGGTCTCTAATTTTATGCAACTAAACAACAAAAAAATATGTCGCGGAAATGAATTTATACGTTCTCTACATGATGATGATAAGATCGATATAGATTTAAATTCCGATCGCATAACTCCTTACATAGCAACGACTTTCGTTAAAATCAACCCCAAGGGAGTACCTAAGAATATCCAACAAATAGTCTATGAGATTGTTAGTATGGCAATAGAAAGCAATATAGGTACCAGTTCCATAATTCGAACTAAAGTTATTGGAGTAAGTTACGAGGTACTACGTCGTTCGGGATCTCATATATCTCTTACCGATGTTGTTAAACGATGTGGTACACATAAGGGTTCGATCATACGTTTTGTCAAGGAGTTGATTGCTTACCATTCCTACTTTGAGCCTATCTATAAGAAACACGGTCTAACTAGTGATAGGGTTTGATTTCGTAAAGTGAAAATAAGAGCCATATTCGATTCTTATCCCACTAGACTGCCAAGTTTTTCTCGCATTTCCTTTTGCACTTCTTGCTTGAGTTCCATTCGAATCTGTTCCACGTTTTTTTCACCACCCAAAGTCTTATGACGAATTTCAGATCTCATAGTCTCGTATTTATCTGCTTCAGCGAGGATTAGACTGTATTCAGAGTCAGATATATTTTCATCGCGTAGGGCCTTCGATACTAGATCACGAATCGTATTAATTTTCGCTTTAGCTAACATAGTTGTTTTCTCATGTTTAGATACTTTTATTCCTAATTTTTTAGCTCCAATGGTCGTAGATGCTGAAATTAATCCACATAAGCCACCAATAACGCCAAGTGGTAAACCAATCACTATTCCGAGGCCAGTTAAAGCTACTCCCAATCCAGACCCAGATAAAATCACAGATAGACCTCCTGTTACCACTGCGATACCATGAACTATTCCTTGAGAACGCGCATATTTCTTACGTACGCCTTCGTAGTGTTTTTCTTGAATTTCGATATCCGAAAGCGTATCTCGGATTGTTTGTAGTCGAAAATTCTTTCCAGTGAGCGATGGATAGATTGTTGGTGCTGATGGAAGAAGTGGTTGAATTGAATCGCCGTCCATTGTATATGTGATATACGTATGATTTACTCAAGCTTCAATACGTATCGTATAGGTCGGCCACGGAAGTCTATGGTATTGCCTTTCTCATCACGAATTGTCAGACGAAGGCTATTTTGTATCGTACCTAGAGCTCGAGTGGTTAGTGGGAGCAGTGAAGCGTATGTCGATTTCGCGAATCTTCCACCACGGATCTCAATGCTAGCGAGAACTGTCGATTGCTTTCCATCTAGAATCGAAAAACTGGAATCTACAACATCGCAGTAGATATATGCTGTGTGGATGTTATTAAAACGCAGTTTGTGATTGCCCTTATTGATTATTATCCCCTCTGGCACAAATTTACCTCCTGTGATACCCAATAGCTCATAAAGATTTTTACTAAAATGTATTGGTCTAATAACCTTTAGAATGAAAGCCTTACTAGGCTCTAAGTTAATAACGGAAGCATCGATTGCTGGTTTTAAAGCTTGTTTGATGCTATTTATATCATGATGCCCCTTAATGATATCGTATGGGAACCTTATCATATCTGGGGTATCCCACCATAATGAAGCTTTCTTTGCTAGATTCCACCAACTATTCTCAAAGGTGACCTCAACTAGCGAAATATTGTTGATAGGAATAGGGTTATCAAAGTAGACAATGTGGTCAGACGATGTGGTGGTGACATATAAGATAATCATCATATATTAAAGATATACACTATGTATATGTATAACTTCAATATAACAGATGCATGCTTGGAAGCAGTTCAAGTATCTATTTCCTGAGGCTGTATTTGGTTGGTTCGAATCCACTTCTGATAATGTCAATTTCGATGATCGTGGGATGTCTCACCGAGTGTTCACAGAGGAAGGACCAACTACTAAGACGGGTGGTGGTAAGTTAATGGGATGGCTTGGTCGCACTGGTAAAGCACTTGATATAGCACTTGGTACTAAATCAGTTTATGAGAGAGTACTATTCGCACGAAATCACGAAGGTCTTTACAAACATGATTGGATAGAAGAAAATGAAAAGGTCGCAACATTGAATGCCGATCTATTAGCGAAGTTCAAGAAAAGATACCCACATGCGGATTTTCACCAGTTCTATGCATCTACGGATATAGATGGGCCGGGCAAATATTCGACTAGTATTTGGTTTCGAGATGGTTATTCTAGCTATGTGGTCTATGGCGATGATTTCTCCAAACTACCTGCTACTATTCAAAAACGAATCGATAACGCATTGTGGTATGTGCATGATGGTTTTCCACATACATTAACACTAGATAAAAGTGTGAAATATCCTATTGCGGCGGCCCCAGATACCGAAAAAGCACAAGACATCGATCTCATTAATCTATGGATATACGTCACGCCTACGAAAAAGTTCGAAGCAGGCGTCCCAAACATATTTAAGGAGACCGTTATAAAGCATATGACAGCAAATGAGTCCTACCATTGGTTACATGGTCCAGATTTCAAATATTGGCCTCAACAATTGAATTTCGCAACGTGGTGTGCGACTTCTGGATGTGGAGTATCATTGTTTGATCCTATTTTCAAAACGTATCCTCCTATTGTTCAAGGACTACTACGATTTCACGTTTATTTCACAATACGAAGAATTCTTCATGAACTTGGTGGTGCTCACGGAGTTCCTCTACCTGGTGACTCTGCTTTCAAGCAAATGGATAACCTCTATAGCAAAAAAGCTCTTGAGCGATTATGCATCGAATTTGGTATATCTCGAACGCCAGATTTCCGATGGCACGGAGGTAGGAATAACGGATTAGGAGATATATTCCTTTTATACCCGGGTCCGACAGGATACGTAAACGTACATGGAGTCCGAAGCTATGACAAAGGTGCAACCACGTGGCCTCAGAAATATAATTTATTTGCAGACCAAGGAGGTAAGGAGGATCAGGGCGATCTTGTGGCATTCATTCGGAACGATGAACATGAAGGAAAACAATACAATTGGTTTACACCACCAATCGGTAAGGGATTAACAAATGCTGGATTAGGTAGATTGAATCGATCCGTTGAAGCTTTTGGATATTGCGTTCTAGCTGCTCAAAATGATCTTAACCAATCCATCATAGATAGTTTCAATGTCAAAGAAAAATTTAAGAGATTAGTCGAAGACGCTATTCTCGAAAACGGTTTAGTGGTAAGCTATAAAAACTATCTTACAGCTATACTACACACACATAAGAGATTAGACCTAGCAATAGCCATAGGGGTACGATTACTACCAAGCAATCTTGAGTACTACCACAGCAAGAAGGATGGTTATAAAAATCCTATCCCGAACGCCACAGAAGGTATGGTGTTAGGGAAAAACGATATTAATACAGATGTTCTCGAAACCAAATACCCACCAGATATGAAAGGGAAGAAACAAAAGAAACAATTACCACACCAAGTTCCACAACAAGTTCCACAACGAGTTTCACATAGTACCTTACCAAATCCTACTCCACAACACGAAATCAATCTAGCGATAGTATCTATTGCAGGAGCTGGAATTGCATGGATGATATTTCGTTAACGTTTTTTGAATTGCTCCACTACAAACACAACTACGGCTACGATTAACAACCAAACATTCTTAGCTAGGAATCCTATGGCCTCACCAGCCGTTTTAAATAGGAAGCTAGCAATTGATCCAATCATTCCAGGTAAAATGTTTCCTAACCTTTTTCCTATTTCTTTTAATCCTTTTCCTAATTTCTCTAATCCTTTTCCAACACCATTAGCTATACTAGAAAATGCCTTTTTAATCATAACAGCTGTAACGCCAAGTGTAATACCTAATGCAGCAAGAGTGCTAAGCACCGTTACGCCATGCTTCTTGAAAATAGCTTTAAACCTATCTCGCAATGACATGCGTTCTTCTATTTCATTGATCTCTTGTTCGTTTTCTTGAATCTCTTTTTCGTCAATGTCTATTAGTTCCTGAGCTGCAGTTTTTTCAGCATCTGTTGAATCGATATATTTTATGACAGTCTTAGATACTTTCTGTTTCTGTTTGAGGACTTCGATCTTACCTTCTTTTGCTGTTATAACTTTTTCAGCTGATGGTCCTAATGCAGTTTTTATGGTCTTTGGTAGTTTATCGTTGAGGACCATCTCCTTTGGCGTTTTGAATAGGAGATGAGCTTTAGCATTCTTCTGGTTGAGCTTTACCCAGACATTGTCATACTCATCTACACGAGCCGTGAATTTATTATAATTAACTTTTGGGAACCTACCACGTATCTTAAACCATGCATCTCTTGTCTGATCTTCGATAAGCTTGAATGCGACTTCACTTGCTGAAGTTGTTTCACCTTCAATGAACGATGTCTCTTCCGTGTCGCCACCAATCTCATCACCATTTGCATCAATATTTAACGTTTTCATGGGAATCCACTCATTGGGTGGACCCAATAGTTCGTTCAAGTAATCATCATCATCATCGTCACCATCTGGAATCAATGGAGTCTCATCAGTAGTATCAGTCGGGTCAATATCACCACGTTCCATATTGAACATAACTATATATCTTGGTATATTCAACATGATATCGTCGAAGTTAATTCCTACAGAAGCACTAAGAGTGCCACTTGCACTCAAAGCTCAACGAACATTATATAGAAAAACTTTCACTCCATCATCTGCTAATCCAGGTGAGCATGTTAATAATCGAGTTGTTGCAAATGTTGGACGTTGCTTAGTTATACATCGAGTTTGTAAGATAGGAGCTGAAATAGTAGAAGACATTGCTCGATCGGATCTATTACAAACATATTCCGATATCTATCTATCTACGCAGGAGAGAGAATCGAGAGTACAACAAGGTATTCAATCAGATAACACAAATAAGCTACGATCTAAGGCCGGTGATGCAGGTACTTCGAATGTTGGTGAGAATGCATTGTTAGCTGCATATGATTCCAAATATAGAATTCCATTAGACGTTGATATTCTGACACAACATGGAGTTCTATATCCACATGCATTAGAAGACACTATTTCATTCGAATTAACTCTAGCCCGCGCTATCGATATAGTCGTTGGATCAGATTCGACAAAGATAGGTACGTACAAGCTTACCAACATCCAGTTAGAATACGAAGCAATCAAGAATGAAACACTAGCTAGGAATGCATTTAACGCATATGAAAAAGGTACTGCATTCCTATACGATCACGCAGTTCACAGGCATCAGATACTTTAATATCTCAAAACATCAATGTTCCACGACGATCATTTGCTGGATTACTTTTTCTATTCGTAGATCCTCCCACTGCCGGTTCACGAGATAGTGAAGCATTCGTAAATCCTGATATTTCAAAGATAGAGATAGACGTAAATGGAGTTCCAAATAGATTCTTTCCAGGAGGTATGTTAACACCAGATTTTTGGGAGTCCGCAAAAGGATGGTTTGGTACATCCAATACTTCTATGACTCCTACCAAATTTTACAATAACAGATTTGCCATCTTAGTCGATTGTCGTACAGCAAAAGATTCCTCTGCTCATGGCGATGGAATGGCACAAACTGGTGGTGGAAAAGATATCGATATTCGTATACATAGAACTGCGGGCAAAATCGTTAGCACTGTAAACATGCATATCTATGTCCTTGCGGATGCTCAGCTTAAGATATTGAACAGATCTTTACATAGTATAACACACTGATGGATTCTCAAAAAGCACATATTCCATTCAACGCACTCATAGTAGGTCCAACGAATTGTGGAAAGACTGCATTTCTCATAGAACAACTTCGTGGACCATTTCGTGGTAAGTTCGATTATATAGTATTAATTTGTCCTACGTATGCTCACAACAAAACATATCATGGATTTGCCTATAGAGATCCACATTTTTATGTTATATCTCCATCTCAGAATGCTATCGATACCACATTAAATATTTGTGCAACCTTTTGGTCAGGTACCAATACATTATTGATTCTTGATGATTGTGCCGCATCGAAAGATGTGAAAAGAAGAACTGACAAACTAGTAGATTTAGCATTCTCTGCTCGACATATAGGACTATCTATTTGGGTACTATCCCAACAATTAACGAGTATATGTAAACCTTTTCGTGAGAACGTAGCTATCGTAATTGCATTTCATACGGCATCAGTTATAGATGGTAAAAAGATATTTGAAGATTACGGAGGCTCACAAGAATGTAATGAATTACGAATGATACTTCGATCTCATAAGTTTGCTCGTATATGTTTCTGTTTGCGACATCCTTTTTCAGTAGTATTAGAGCTACCTGCACCTATAACATATTATCATGGATGAATACATCAAAGAACTGGAAGATGGATGTGCTATTACTTGTCCTACAACCAAATTGGAATTTCCAACCGAATTGGAGGATATCGAAGAATGTCGGGAAGTACTTAAGACCTTAGCTGTATTGGGTAAAACGAAAGAATGTCTAGGACAGAATTTCTCCCTAACAGATATAACTAAACTATCTGAGAAGGACGTAAAACGTTTACATAGTAGATACCAGGCCGTAGTAGCAAATCAAATAACAGTACACTTAGTAGATGGCGTACTACGTCAAGCTACTCGCGCAGTCTCATACGTAGCTACACTAGACAACCAACAAGCACTGCTTAAGGATCTACAAGAAAACCAATTAGCCCGCCATGAGATATCTATGGCGGCTGGTCGATTAGCACTTAAACACGGTCGATTTGTAGCTCTAGCTAGTGTTATGTTCAATATAGCTGATCACATAGTCATTCCTGGTACACCTATTGAACCTTCGCAAGTAACTACTATATCGAATCAAGATGGAGGGACAGACGGATCAGATAACTGCGAATTCACCGAAAACAACACCAACTAAAGTAAAAGATCCAAAGAGAGTTGCTGCTGGGAAAGCATTAGCACTAAGTAATAAACTTGCTAGAGAGCCTCAAAAGAGAGAGATTTCACGTGAAAGTGAATTATCTAAAGAAACCAACGTAGATGAAAGTTGGATGAAAAATGTGTCTATCAATACTACTATCGCAGTCATTGGTACGGGTGCTGCATTAGTTGGTGTATACTATCAATACATAAGATATAGAGCTGACACTCCTAAGAACGTTAGTCCCGCCGATACGACCAGCAAGTCCAATAAAGACTACGGTGCCAGATATGGAGTAACAGTTAAAGACTAGAAACTATACGATATATGTTACGATGGATAAAGAATTGACGAAAACAATAACCGATGCTGCTATGATAACGGGAATCGCTACTGGTATTGGCTGGATCGTAAAGAAGGTTACCAAGGAATCTATGCTTAGTGATCCTTCTATTTCTATCATAAATTACGTGAAGTGGACTGCAGTAATAGCTGGTAGCATATATGCAAAACAATATCTCGAGAAACAAAAGCCTAAAACATAATGGCTTCAGCTATCGTAATGGCCATTTTCGGAGCAGTTTTGAATGCAACGGCATTTACTGGTAGTCAAGTGCTTGCTAAGATGTTTGGTGGGAAAGATGAAACTGCTAATATAGAACGAGAGAGACATGTTAGGGAAACGGAAAAAATCATTGCTGAGAGGGAGGCTTTCATTGAAAAACATCAAACATTTTCCGATTGGATACGCAAACAGGAAGTTGCTGAACGCGATGCTCATAATAATCAACTCGATAGCAACCGAGCTTTTGTGCAATCCGATAAGTTACGTCAGGCACTGAAACGACTCAAAACAATGAAAGAACCTCGTTTATCCGACTACTATCAACCCTCAAGCAATCAGAAGACTGGTGAGTTGATCTATGTTGGTGGTGGAATGTTAGTTGGTGGTTATGCTGTTAGTCGATATGCTTTTTTAAAAAACGAGAATTTTTACGTTCAACGAGATACTAAAAAAAAAAAAGAATAAGAACTAGTTGGTTAGATAAGTTCTTATTCCTTTTTTTTCTTTTTTTTTTCTTCTTGTTGAAGGTTAGAATATATAGATATATAATGGATGCTAAACTAGCGAATATCTTCTATGGTCCTATGGGCTATTGGAAAGGTCATGCTGCAATTGGTAAGCTATCGGTGGCTGCAAAGGTATCGGAAGATGTAGCTAAGGGTTGGTTAGAGAAACAAGCCATGTGGCAAATATATCTATCACCACCACGCTATATTCCACGACCACATTGGACTGTATCGAAACCTAATGAAGTTCATCAAGCTGATTTGATATTTCTACCTCATGATAGACCTAGTCGTGGAAGGAAACTATATAAGTATGCTTTAGTGGTAATCGATGTAGCTTCTAGATATAAAGAGGCTGAACCTTTAGCGTCGAAAGATAGTGGTGAAGTTGCTACTGCATTCGAACGAATCTACAAACGTAGTCCACTAGAATGGCCAAAAACATTGCAAGTCGATCCTGGTAGAGAATTCATGGGGCGTATGTCTGAAACATTAGAACTACATGGTACGAAAGTTCAACGAGGTGAAGCTGGTAATCATAGGGCACAAAGTTTTGTCGAACGAGCAAATAGAACGATAGCTGAAAGATTATTTGGATATCAATATGCAAAAGAGATGGTACTTACATCTGAAGGATCGGATGCACGTAGTAGAGAATGGGTATTGAGGCTTCCTGATGTTATCAAGGCTATGAACAATGAAGTTACTCGACTTACTGGTAAAGATCCTTCAAATTCTATAGATACACAACAAGTAAACATAAAGACTCCTATATATTCTCGAACTATTGGATTGGATGAAAAGCGACTACCATTTGACGTTTTAGTTCGATATCTCTATGCATCTGGAGAATTGGAAGGTGGAACTAAACGAGCGACTGATCCTGTATGGAGTTTACAGACATACTATATTTCTCGAAATGTGGTATCATCAAATCAACCAGTTCTATACTATTTAGGAAAAGATGCACCAAAGCGAGGGTTTGTTCGTGAAGAGATACAAGTGATACCACCAGATACAGAACTACCACCAAAAGGTATTCTAAGATAGAAGCAACTCACAAATAAAGTCGTCCATATCTTCATCGTTTTTACTGTTGTAGGATAGTGTATCAACTACGTTTGATAGTATATTGCTAATAAAACCATCTAATTCTTCATCCTCTGGAAAAACGTCTCCATGACCATAGGCTGTTGTATCTATTCCGTTTGCTGAAATCCATCTCTTACTATCGAATGGTGATAGAGATACTTTGTTCATATGCATGCCATACATCTTATGACCTTCACTTCGAAGCATATTAATTCCATGTTTGTATACTTTCTTATCCATCAAGCACTCCTTATATTGATCATGACGAATACGATGTTTCACTACTGCCTCCTTGATACCTTTAGCTCTACGAATCTCATCACCACCTACTTTTAATATAGAATAGAGCTTAGATCGTAGTCCAACATATTCGACTATAGGAATACCTTTACATTCGTCTTTCATTTTACCTAGTACTTTCTCGTTGTTGATACTATACAGCGGATGGTCTTTGCTGTAGTTACTAGTATCATATAGATGTTTATGAATCGCCATATCTGCATAGATGTCTTCAGTTTTAATGTGTAGTAATAGACTGTCGGTATCGGTATAAAGTAGATTACAGCGTTGCCCATATTGCTTCTTGATCTCGTTGTAGTAGAAGTCATACATCAGATGCTTTGATAGATCTAGAATTGACATTCCAACATATATGGGGCGGTTCAGCAATAGCTTACTTTTGTAGTTATGTACCGCGGCAAGATCATCATCAAAAATTGTGGATCGAGCATTACTAGGTTTATTCAATAGACGTTGTAGTTTGTTTCCTTCTGATGCACGCACTAATTGGATATCTACACGCTTACGTAGATTCTCCATTGTTTTTCCAAATACGCTATTGTTCATCAGTTTGTATAGATCCTGCTTGAAGACGCTCTTCGCTTGTTTTCGTAACTCTGTATTCATTTGTATATATGGTTCCATCCATGGTGATTGGTCGAATCGTAGTGCCTTATGGATCTTTTTCAAACGCATACCAAGAGATAGATACAATTGTAGGTTACGGTAGTGGAGCACATATCGTTCTTTGTTATATAGATTAGGTACAAGTTTTTCCACTTTCAAAGATCCATTACCTTTATATAGTTCCTCAAATAGATTGGTCTGATACTCTGAGAACAAATCTTTATTCACCTGAATTCTCTCGGGAGCTAGTGGATAGTCGTTGTGTGTATCATGAAGTTCTCGGGGATATTCAAGATCAACTTCAAGGATATAACCTTTATCTGAATCGATTGTATGATTGATTATTTGTTCTTCTGTTGGTGTATACCACTCAAATCCTCCTGTTGGTAGATATTGACTCATTGCCCAACCATAAAAATGATTGGCATCAAGATATAGTATGTAGCTATATGGCTTATTTGGATCGAAATCGGGTATACTTTGGTTGTTTGCTTTGGCATAACGTTGTGATACCATGGATATGCCACCACGTAGACCTCTCTCAATGAATAGATACATGTCATAGTCAGTTAATAGTTCGAGTTTCACTCCAGTTATCTTTAATAAAGCGTCCCATGAAAGTCCTGGACTCGTATAATAATGTGCGGGATCTAATCCATAGTTTTGTATACATGTTGTACGAAAGTCCTCGAACACATCTGCTAGAAGAAGTACATCAGTTTGTAGATAAAGATCATGATAATCACCCAATGTCTTGCAACCAAATACGTTCCAAACTTTTATTGCATGTTCGTAATCTTCATCGGATATGTCCTCTAGAGTTAGTTTACTATAGAACGCATCTTTCGGTGGTAGAGAAGTCTCTGCAAATCTATCCCACGAATCCATGTACTCATATGGATATACTCCTTTACGAGTTAATAGATTGGCTTTCTCTTGATTAGATGCATGTTTTACAATTTGTTGGAATGTGTCTGATGCTGATCCTTTTACCAACTTATCGAGAGAGAATGGTAAGAATTGAAAGCTATCAATGAATCGTAGGTTACCAAGTGAGAATGAAATATATTTCTCCATATTATTTGGAATACAAGAGATCTTACCTGATGTCTTGGATATGGATTGCATTAGTAGGTGAGAATCATATCCACGAAGATTATGGAATACGATTGGGATGGTAGGAAAAGTACGTAATTTTAGATTACAGGTATTGTGTGCGGCACCTCGAAACTCGCCTGTGATGTGGCAATGATCACGTACTCTATCTTTACCAACCAAGGGCTTCTGACAGATATGACAAATCGTTGCTCTATTATAAACCTTATAGTCTTTCCATGACATGTGTAGTGGTTTAGCCTTTTGGGCTTTGATCTTCACCTCTTCCTCTTGTATACATCGTAGAAAACGTTCGATAGTATCCCTGCCTCTATATAGTACTGGTGGTTCGCTATAACCATCAGAACGTACGACTATATAGCAAAATCCACAATGAATGTGTTCTTCTGTTTTAAGTGTGTTGCTCTTCTTTGGATCTTGAGCAGGTCCTTCGATCTTAGTGGTCAATGCCTCGAGATCTGCATAGATAATGTACGGTACTTTAAGCTGTTTGTGTATATTCTGGAATGAGACTTTGTCGTTCTTATTGGTAGGCATTTCAATGTGTATGGCTCTGTCATTGATACCATTACACTCTGTAATGTGCTTTTCAAGAAGAGCTTCATTGGAATATCCATGTAGACATCGTTCGCAGAAGTGTTTCCTATGTTCGTACTTTGTCTGATCGAATAGGAGTTTGTTGAAGTCCTTTATCCAGCAATAGTGTTGTTTACCACTCTTTAGGTCTTCTATAAGTAGTAGATGGATGTACTTCGAAAAAGTCTTCTTTGAGATGTGATATATGATTAAGCACTTTTCCTTTGGATCCCATCCATATACATTAATAGAAATGTTGTTTTGCTTCTCTAGAAGTGGTATTTGTGAGATTGGTGTTGGAGAGTCCACCCCATTGGATTTCACCATATCTATTTGATACTTTGATGTCCTTTGAGGATGCTTATTAACTGGAAACATTGCTGCACATATCGACCAAAGTGCACAGTGATCATCTTCGTTGTTTACGTTGATCACAGCTTTCTTGTTCGCTATTTCTTCAGGTAGTGGTAAATATGAACCTCCACGTAGTGGTTGATATCGGGCGATGTTTAACTATAGAATATTGACTCTATCTATGACCCAATTTGATCCACGACTGATCCACTTCTCAATTTGGTTGTATATCTGAGCATGTGCTTCTACTATTACCCCATGGATCCCAGCGATGTTGGTCAGAACAGATTGTGTGCTATAGAAGGTGGCTGTCTCATATACGTAACCATCAGGTTTATCGAGTACGAAAGTTATGTTTAAAGCTAATTGGGCCTTAAAGGTATTGTGGTTTTGTAGTTCTTCCTTAAACTTTTCGGTAGTTTGTTTACGTACACCAGCAAGGAAAACAGCTGGATCCGCCCCCATAGGATTATCATCAGGAATATCCATCTTCCATCCACGTAAATAGTTATTTAAAGGACGTACTCGAACAAATGTTAGTATATGCTCAGCCATGATATAATTAACAATTAGACCCGCAGCCCGAATGGACTACGAGTCAATAGCCCATGAGGCGCAGCCGAATGGGCTATTTAACTCGTAGCCCATGAGGGCGAGAGGTCTAATTGTTTTAGTATAAACTAACTAGTCGGACAGTAGAAAATAATAGAAAGAAAAAATTGAAGTTGAAAAATGTTATTATTTCGTGAAAATACGTGCGGTTTTTCTCAACCATGGGCTATCACAAATAGACCTATAGTAGGGTAGCCAATCAGAATGCAGGATTTGTAATAGTCCACTAGTTGGTTTATACTAATAACCTTATAGCCACACTCCTCCAATAGGGTGGTGAAATGTAATACCTCGATCTAATATGGTATAGAAATATGGTGAATGGACTATAGTAGTAAATAATGATTACGACAATATATGTTATAATACCTAGTAATCACACTCCTCTAATAGGGTTTTGAAATGTAATACCTTGATCTAATATGGTGTAGAAATATGAGGGATGGACTATAATAGTAAATAATGATTATGACAATATATGTTATAATACCTAATAGCAACACTCCTCTAATAGGGTGTTAGAATACAATGAATTCACTATGAACCAAGTGTTAGAACGAACGTTAATGTATGCTTAGCCCCGATATAATACCTATAACTACAATCCTTTAATGTGATGTATAAATACCATGAATGAACTATAGTAGTAAATAATACCTTGTAAACACGTTTCTCTAATAGGGTGTTGAAATGTAAAAAATACGATTAAAAAATAGTACAACAAAACTGCAGTAGTATCTAAACTAGCGTGTTTTGGACAACGTTGCATTTTTTGTTGTATTTTATGATAACGAACCCGAAGGGTGAGATGTCATAAAATACAACAAAAAAATCGACGTGGGCCAGAACCGCTAGTTTATATACTACTCTAGCCAAAGCCTCTATTTGAGTACATATTTTCACGTGCTGCGAATAGTCCAGTTTAGTATTCGAAAATTACCGCTGAATGCAATGATTACAGACGCATATACGCAAGGTTAGCCTCATTCTGAAGTGAAACATTCATAAATACCAGCGACACAACTCTGCGTATTGTTATAGTTTCGCGTTTTGCACCTTCTCGCTGGTATTTATGAATGTTTAACTTCAGAATGAGGCTAACCCTGCGTACATGCGTCTGTAATCATTGCATTCAGCGGTAATTTTCGAAAACGAAAATGGACTATTGTGATCAACTTGCACTCCTCATAAGATTGAGCTTATTCGGCGATTATACAATATAGTAAGCTCCATTGTGTAATTAGTAATAGTACCGTGGTGTACGATTGCTAATTTCGCAATAGTGTGAAAGTAAATTACAAATATCAGCACACCAAAATATGTAGTCAAACCGAGGCTTTGGTTAGGACGGCCAGATTCAATGAGCAATCACCATATCTTGGAAAAGGCCTATTCATAGGAACTTTAGTACTTCCTACTTCCTCCTTCCGCCTCCATGGAAGTGAGGTTAGATATGTATGTAAACTAAATTATACAAAGATTCAGCTAAATACGTAACCATAAACTAAAACACTCAGTGATCTGTGTTTGCAGTAATCTCGAAGTTTAAATTATTGTAACCGGTTACAGAAATAATTTGAACAAGTTCTTTGTTATGTTGTGTAATGATATACAAGCTAAGTCTTTCTCTAGGCCTGTTTAATGATTGCATATATCTAATTCTACATGTACGTTGTTTGTTTTGAATAGGCGCAGTTTTGAATAGGCGCACGTGGTTGGCTGGCTTGCCGTGTATTTCTGGAGTCGGGGTCGCGGCAATGTACATTTTTACATTTCTCAACTCAACACAGGTAAAGTACAGTGAATGTTTATATTGTTATTGATGATTATAAGGAGGAAAACACAAAACTGCAATATGTTTAAAGGGTCTTAAAGGAATATCCTTCAATTGAGACTTATTCTAGGACTTGATTTATATATTGTTAAATAATACAGGCTTTGTTACATTACTAAAAGAACCTGTGAAGAATAAGGCAAACAGCCAGACCTTAGGCTTTATTAAAGTGCCTATCACCCTTTTGCAATTTTGATAGCATATGAACCTCTGTGAAGAAAGTTTTTGTTTAAAGTGAATACTTTATGTTCTACGCTTGTTTGAAATCGTGTTAATGTGACCTTTCCTGACCCATGACCGCGTAAGTAAAAGCCTGGGTCGAAACCTGGGTAGACGTCATCTCATTAATGCATTATTCTCCATAGCGCCTTTCTATCACAACAACATCGATGCGAAGAAAATATACACAGTTTTGTTAGAGTTGTTAGTAAAGAAAAAAGTCATTTTAGTCAACATGTTAAGTATTTCTTCAAATGATTGCAAAGCCGAATTAATTATATGACGTCAAGATGACGTGTACCCAGGTTTCGACCCAGGCTTTTACTTACGCGGTCATGGGTCAGGAAAGGTCACATTTACACGATTTCAAACAAGCGTAGAACATAAAGTATTCACTTTAAACCAAAACTTTCTTCACAGAAGTACTCAAAACGTTACGGATGTTCATAAGCTATCAATATTATAAAAGCGTGAAAGGCACTTTAAAAGGAATCTCTTCTCATGCCCAGAAAGAATCAAAGCACAAGCATACACTTCCTTGGAAAGGCTTACCCTCGAATTTGGAAGCGCTGTCTGGGATCCTTATAGGATGTATAACAAAAACTAGCTTGAGCAAGTACAGCGTCATGCTGCTCGTTTTGCTACTAGAACGTATTCTAGAGAGGAAGGAATGTGTTCCCCGTGCATTGAACCACCTTAACTGGCCAACGCTGGAGCATAGAAGGAAAGTTGCTAGCCTAACACTGATGTATAAGACATTGCATGACCAAGCAGCAATTAATGTTACATCTTATGTACAACATGCGACTGTAATGAAAACTAGATATTCTCATCCAATGAAATTCATCCCAATTCAGGCATCATGTGATGAATTAGTTTTTGGCCCAGAACAATCACGGACTGGAATAGCCTACCGCCACATATCATAAACATGACCTCTATAAGTAGATTTAAATCAGATATTAATGATTACATCCGTGCCTGATTATATACTCATTATTATTTAACTGTTTAAGTATTAGCTATTATCACTTGCACCACACACATTTCAATTTATCAATTATATTTTCTTTTTGCAATCAGCACTGAAACTTGCGGTATGTCCTTTTAGGATTTTGCGAGTTAAACATGTAGATATAGATAGAAAATATCAGTACAGCTATGGATATTATTAGGATTTAACTGGCTCATTTGTTGAATCTAAAAAAAACGTTATGCATCTCAGGGGCATTAAGGCATGGGTCTCAAACTATTTCAATATGGCCGCTGCAAATCAAGAGGGGTGGTCTATCTCTTCGTGCTTGTTAGATATAGTCTCGGCACTTTTACAGATTCCATAGAGTCACAACCTTAATGCCTTGTTGTGGCAGTTTCCATGGAAACGTGTTATGTGACCTTTGAAATCTAATTTTAAGGAAAATTGTGAAAAGCCTTCTGGAGGTCGGTAAAAGTTATTAATATAGTGGATATTTTCATGCAAACGAATCAAGGTTAGTGCACACGTTCATGCTCCAATTTGAAAAGTTGGTTATTTTAAGGGGAAGGCAATTTAATGCAAGTGTGAAATTTGATATCCTCAAGCTTCCACCGAATTAACAAACATTCCAATAATAACCAACTTTTTAAATTGGAGCACCGAAGTGTGCACTAACCTTGATTCGTTTGCATGAAAATATCTACTATATCAACCGACCTCCAGGAGGCCTTTCCCAATTTTCCTTAAAATTAAAGATCAAAGGGCACATTACACGTTTCCATGGAAACTGTACAAAAATGTGTTAAGGTTGTGACTTTATCAAATCTGTGATAGTGTCAAGACTATATCTCATAACCCTAACCAACGCCTCTGAGATAATGCATCCCTAGCTGCAAAGCATTCTAGGTATATAAAAAGCCTAGGAACTCACGTTTTCTCCATATACTTTAGAAGACAACGTGATATTTCATTATTTCCCTTTAAGGAACTGTTAGGAATCAAAAGGAACCGTTCAGTCACTGGTACTCGGCAAGGTTCAATTCACTCTTTTCACCTGGTGGCCATCTTGGATTGAAAGCGAGGCAAATCTTTATTTTTGCTAGGCTAGCCTCGCACTGAGGCATAACAGAACGAGTTTAGCCTAGCAGACACATAGGATTGCCTCGCTTTGAATTCAAGATAGCCACCAGGTAAAAAGAGTGTATTGTGTGCGTAATAATACATTTCTCTCTCTATTTTGACAGGGATTTTTTATATTTATTTTCCACTGTCTGAGAAATACTGAGGTATGTAATATGTCAAACAGAAACTTGTGTGTTGTTATTTGTTAAACGTTTTACGGGAAGTAACATCGTCCAACAGACCGGCTACTTTTCACTCTGACGATCGAAGGAAACTTCAACTGCACTCACTGCCCCTGAGTATCCGTAGATGGTATTCCCCTTATTAACAGTCAGTTGCCGTGTTTGTGAACCTAATATCATTTCAGGGTATTTACTTAATATATCACTAGTTTATTGATTATGTAATGATATTGTAACATAACGAGGATTAATTGCTGGCTTTCACTCAATCCCCACAGATTCAAATGACAAAGGGCATGGCGGCCATGTTGTTGCCCCAACAAAAGAAGCTAACGAGGAATATATTGTTTAAGGGCACCAACATGGCGGCTATGACGTCATGTGAAATCCAGCAATAGGACATATGCATGATGGGATCATTTGACTACAACTACCAGAATACTTTTCAAATCCTTTTCTTATTCAGATTTTAGAATACCAAGACAATTGTCCAAATAAGAGGAACAAACGAAGCCGCGCAAAGGATTCTGGTAGTTGTAGTCAAATGTCACATTCATGTAATTTTTTATTGAACAGAAGAAAACATTATGACGTCACGGCTTGTTTATGAGGGGGACAGAATCGACTTGAACAATAGAATTTTTAACTAAATCTGCTCTGCTGAGGAAAATTTAACTTCGAATTGTCTGGTTTCCAGACATCAGCTGTATCAATGTTTATCCCACAATACGTACCTATTTGGTCGCTGTTACCGCTATTCTACGTTCTACAAAATACATTTGATAGCGATTTCCTTTGTGTTGTTGCTGTTTTGTCCCCCTCCCACGACCGTGATCCTTAGCGTTTAAACAATATATTGTTTTGATATGACGTATAATGATATAGGTCAATTATAATGTCTGTGTTAAATCAATGTTTATTAAGTAGCTCAATTCCTTTTCACAGATTCAGGGAAGGTTCAAACGCAAGATTGAAGTGTTTGACAATACGCACTTTAACCATCACTCAGATGGCAGGATAACAAGTAACAGGCTGAAGCTCGGTACTCCCAACACTGAACAGCTGTCGACTATTAAACCCGATAAACTGGTGATATCCGATGTTCATTCTGCGGAGTGTTATTCAGCTGAACTATGAACCAATAGAAACATCTCATAACGAAATAGAAGAAAAACCTGGGGTGCTTATCATTTACACCGAAAACTGACCTAAAATTCCGGTTGGAAAATCAAATAGTACTCGTCATTTCATTCTAAAAGGTTTTTTTTTAATGTGGGCTACCTGTGGTTGGGTAATCTACTTTCCCCGCTCTTTTCGGTCTTTTCGGTGGACGCGCATACCATTTTGAATTGTCTATTGATTTTAATTTCTTTCCCATTTTTATTTTATTTTAAATTCCCAACCAGAGGGTTTGATGTCAATATTAAGCGCCCCTTAGATACGAATTATACTCAGTGCCATTATAAGCAGGATAAAGTGTGTCAAGAAACAATCTCATAATAGTCCAGTCATTTTATGAAAAAAATATGGAACAAATTCCCACAGAAGAAATCTCAACGGTTTTAGACATTATTCCTTTGTAACATATCAAAAGTCCCCAAGAATCTCATTATGGCAACATGTCGAAAAACGGGATTTATTTGGAGCAGTTCGGTATCGGCTTTTCGAGTGCATGGAAACGAGGCTGGCCAAAGGTCTTTGGAATACCGACTTTAGAATGCCGCTTTAAATACATAAAATTCATAATAATGGAACCAAATGGCTTCTCTTTATCATTTTTTTTTCTCTGTAAAATGCAATATTACCTCGAACTTTCAAGGCTTTTTTGCCCGGAATACACTGTCAGGGTTCCCACTGTCCTTGAAAAGTCAGGGAAATCTAAAAAAAATCAAGGTCACGGAAAAGACAGGGAATTTTATTTCACCAGGAAAGTGGTAACACTGGCTGTGCAAATGGGCCGGATCTCACGCATAACCGTAATTGTCGCCTTTACACGCAGAACGCAACGAGGGTAGGTTCTTAGCCTAAAAAGTTCAAATTGATACTTCTAGAAAAAAAATCAAATAAGTAATAGAGTAAAGAAAAATATTGTCGTGCCTAAAGAAAAAACACAGACGACACCGAGAAACGTTTGATGACTAGCTGTCAATTGAAAAGATCGAAGCTGCGACGCCCTGACGCCATCGGTCATGCTACAGGTTGGTGTTTATTCTCTAAGAACAGTTCCCTGAAATATTTAATCCTTGTTGCTTTTCTATTTCTGTAAGTAACCCTGAATAACTAAAAATACTTTTGGATATTATTTCTGAAGTCTAAATCCTATTCTACTCTGGACGTTTACTGGAATTTTCGTATATGATCATGTAGCGACGAAATTATTCACGCGCCGAATAATTTAAATAAGCTCGACATTTTAGACATTCTAATCCTACTTTACTCCTTGAGAATCTTCTGCTTAAGGCTAGTTTAGCTTTCCCATAAATGGTGTTATTTATAGACAAAAAATATCTAGAAAATGGACGAGCAGTGTAACCCTTGCGTAATTTGCAAACAAAGTGTTCATAACGATAGAATTGCCCTCACCAATAAAGGCAGTGTAGGTGTAAACCGGGCTAGTCAAGAGATCGAGGAGACACCATCCTTACTGCACCGGGTGACATGGTACACAGGGATTTCCGGCGTAATTATTGCCACCCGAGTAGTATTAAAAAAGCCAAGAGGCTGGAGTTAGAAGCCGGCACACCCCACGATTGCTCCGTTCGAGGGAGCGCAGTTCTCAACGGCCGTGTGACTTCATGACGGAGTGCTTTTTCTGTGGAACCGAAATCGACGCGGAGGAGGAAAGGAAAAGATCGAGAGAAGTGTATAGGGTGAGTACGCTAGACATCCAGGAGAGCGTGTTGAGTGCATGCGAGGCGAGAGGAGATGACTGGGCTGAGGTGGTGCGTGCTAGTCTTACATGTTAATGATCTGTCAGCGGCCGATGCTGTTTACCATCACGCATGCAGCAGTCACTTCAGGATGAAAATGCAAATGCCGAGGCATTTTTTCTCCGATCAGCCAGACAGTAAGAAAAGAAACATCGGACGCTTTTCTGAAAGTAGTGCGGTATTTACAGAAAAACGACGATGAACAAATGAGTTTCCGATTTAGTGCAAATAATGCGGGGGTATCTAGGCGAATCAGCCAGAAGTGCGTATAGCAACCGCTATATGAAGCCAAGATTGAAGAGTATTTCGACGTAGCGACAGCGGGGGAGAATGCACTCGTACCGCTGTTGGGGGGAAGCAAGGAGAGAGCCTCGACAGTGTCCGTTACCGGCAATACTATGAGAAAGTGGCCACTAGAGGTCGTCAGGTACAACCGCAGATCCTGCCCCCAACGTCGTCAGCAGCTAGATACCACAGCTTCAGAGTGTTCGATTCTTGCAGGTGAAGCAATGGCAGGGCCGGGTTGAAAGGATGTCACTTGGAAGACTGGGGTTGGAAGCTGAGCAGCGGGCAAGTGCTTCCCGTGACGACTGACTTATCGGCTGCACCAGAGTCTTTGCTGAAGATGATCCGGTGTAACTGCGCGCGAATGTTTGCCCCACCGCGAGGTGCAGCTGCCGTAAGCATGGCCTCGCCTGCTCCCCGGCATGCGGCGTTTTTATGAGTTATTTGGCACTTCTTGATCTAGACCGATCTATTCTGCTCTACTTTCTGTAGGCTCGAATGATCGGGAATAACGAGAAAAGCATACCGGACTGCCATAGCGAAGGCATATCGTGCATGCTAAGAATAGTGACGTATTTTCCCAGTTTCCTGTCGTTGCGACAATTTCTAAATGAAATCTATTTACCATTATGCTCTCTATCACCTTTAATTGTTTTTATGCGAAATTAATGAGATTTCGTTGAAATAAAGGCGAGTAAAAGGGCACTTCCGGTTTTAGCTTCGTATTCATGTTGCACGAGAGAGCTCGTCAGCGTTTCCTTAAATTTCGGGATGTTGCCGTGCTCGGATTTTTGGGGACTTATAGTATGTTCATTTAGACATTCATTCTGAAAGGTTTTCGAAGAGAAAGCTTCTGTGGGAATTTGTTCCAGGTCCATCCGCAAAATAACTTAACTAGTATCGTCTAATCCAATAAATACCAGTTTGAGTATAATAACGCAAAATAATGGTCCAATTCCTAGTTCTCGAAAGGTAACCAATCCCGACCTTTGCGTGGAGGCTGTAGTAAACCCTGCACTGGTACAAACCAATATGGATAGATCTAACACGTGGTCCTCGAGGTTCCACTGTATTTGCTTTGTTTTTACTTGCTTTTGTTAAAGAGGAACTGAAACCTAAAATCAACCTTTTTGAATAAAATCCTTAAATGTGTTAAAACTATATTTCAAGGGTATAGTTTTTCGATAGTGCGTAAATTTCCCGGTAAAACGGGTTAAAAACGCGTAATTTTCAGCTTTGACAGGCGGCCCATAAATGCGGTGTTAGCGGAGTTTATGAGAAGGTATGACGTCACATACGGGGAGCAAATTTACTTTCAGAATGTCAGAAGAAATAAATTTGGTTTATCGTAATGACTCAAGATACTCAAATAATATAAGTTATCATCGACTTCCAAGTGAGAAACAGGAGATATAAATATTTGTAGCAAAGATTTCGAGAGAAAATCTAAGGATTTTTAAGAATTCGGTCCTGTGCTCCGACCTGATTTCGAACCAAACTCCTTCGACCAGCGTAATATGCAACTGAGCTCAAAACAGAAGGCTAGACTGAAACCCGAATACTCGGGACTTTTAGCAAAGAAAAGGAGACAATAAATAACTACCTCTTTCTTTCCTTTCTCTTTTAGATGTTCTTCTGAAGATGTCCGTCTCTTTTAATTTTAACTGGAAGTCTAGGAGAAAATATTGTAGGAACAGCTTCGGGGTTTACATTTGTAGTCTGGCCTTGTGTTTTGAACAAATATCGCGCTCGAACTCGAAGCAGTTTGGCACGGGAACGAATTCTTGGAAATCCTTGGAATTTCTCTCGAAATCTTCGCTAGCAACATTTCTCTCTGCTTCTTCTCACTTAGAAGTCGTTGATAACTCGTATTTTGTTAGTATCTTGAGTCGATCATTATTAGAGCAGCCGAAGGCCATACGATCAACCAAATTTTATTTCTTCTGTCATTTTGAAAGAAACCGCCTCCCCGTTAGCTCAATGGTTAAGCTCCGGTCTGTCGTGCGAGGGATCGCGGATTCAAACCCCAGCCGGACCAACACCCAGGGTCTTCAAATAACTGAGTAGACGGTGCTGCCTTAGTGGGGAGTGATCGAACTGCAAATGGTTAGACCCTCATGACCCTCGGATTAGGACGATAAATCGTAGGCCTTGCATGGAGACCTCCGTCAGATACGGGGCTTTAAGCCCTATTGAGCTTATCCGTCCACCTTCGAGTGGTAAACAGAACAAATCAAATCAAAAACTTTCTCCCCGTATGTGACGTCATACCTTCTCATAAACTCCGCTGAGACCGCATTTCTGAGCCGTCAGTCAAAGCTGAAAATTCCGCGTTTTAAACACATTTTTCGAAAAATTTACGCACTATGGGAAAAACGGAAACTACCCTAGAAATATTGTTTTAATACACTTAAGGATTTTTTTCAAAAAGTGTTGATTTTAGGGTAAATTCTCCTTTATAACAGTCTCGGGCAATAAAGCTTGGCCGTATATCACCTAGAATATATGTTATTATATTGTGTCTTGAAGGCTGAATGGGCCCTAGCAAACCGAGATGATTAGCTGTAAAAGAGAGAGATTCCCCGGGGAAAGACAATATTTACATTTATAATCTATCAAATATTTTCTCTTGCACGTGATTGTGGAATGTGTCACGTGACCCGATATTTTCTCTCCGCCAGACGACAATTATAAGCAATTGCCCAACTGCAATCTAATGAAGCAATTACCAAAGACTATTGCAATCAAGTTACAGGAATTACTTCCATTTCGACCACCTAAAGCTGATTAACACTGAAATAACACTGAAATAAAACTATGTTACTTGATACTCGTATTGGTTGTTACGACCACTGCCATTAACAACATTTCGTGATGCATGCTGATCACTTCGATGTTGCATCACAACTGATCATCTATGTAGCCTTTCCCAGAATCGGTTGATCGGGTTACCTCGGTTCTTGCTTGAACACGACCCAGGCCATGCGCTGCCATAATTAAGAGGTGTAAGGTTTCCTCCAGCCCCATACTTTATCAAGCTGAAAAGAGATTCGATATCACTGCCATTGATTCTTAGTAGAGAGATGAAGTATTCAGACCCTCCAGGTATGAAATCAAAGAACCACTGGCAGTACTTTAGGAACGAACTGACCATGATACGGAGAAGATCCCATGTTTACAAACATAAACAATTCAATGTACAGTACATATTTATCAACCACAACAATGTTACTGCTGTTGGTACATGTAGCTGCAAGCCTGATTGATTTTATGTTTATAACAGATAATGACTTTTATATAATTAGCCTTGTCCTGGGGGTAGTAATATACCCAAATACCTTTCAAAATTTACCCCAATTAGGAGTTTTTAGTTCCAGAAGACTCTATTCTGACATCCAAATCATATTTTCCAAATCTTGCTCTATACTTTATACTAGAAAATGTCAAAATTAAATACCAAATCTCAAATTAAAAACCCTTGGATATACCAGTACATGTATATCCAAAATCCCTGGCTGACCCTGAATAATGTATACTACATATTCTGTACTACCTCTTCATTTATTTAGTACCTTTTGGATCTGAAAACCCAACAATTTTATTCGATGAATATTTGAAGATCTAGGTGGAAGAACGAAAAAATGTGTTGGTCCAACATACTACTCACCGGTAGGTCGTCCTTCCACCGAGGACTTCAATCTGACATAAATATATATATGCTGATGGTATCAATTTTATGCCATTAATTTTAAAACAATATTACTTGTTTTTGTTTTAAGACGTACCTCTTACCTGCCATGCTAGAAAATGTCAGTCGTCCTTTTTTTGAGTTGTTCCTATAAAGTGAATGGTATACAAATATTTGCAACAAGAGGCCCTGAGTGGCCTTAACTCGGGCCACCTAGGAATAGGTGAATACATGTAGTTCATGGAGTCCTAGCACATGTTTGTGTCATACATGGTTTGTGCTAGGGGAGCCGGATAATTGATTCACTACTAATGCTCATGGTAATTTATAAATAATGGAATGGATCATTTGCAGGAATGCAATCACGTGGTTGTACTAGATGAGAACGAAATCTTATTTAATATATTTAAAGGTAATTGTACGAGATCGGTAGTGTTATTAGCAAAACCTGTTTGTAAATGCTATTTTCCACCTCCAATCAATTGTCGATCTTTCTAAAACAGCCTTTTTAAAGATAGCTTGCCAACTAGCATCCTTGGCAACGTCTTTCCCATGGAGATCACACGCTCAATTCATTCGTTAACAAAGTATTATACCACTGAGCACATTACTGTTTCCTGAAAAAGGCCTACTACAACTGCTGCCAGTAATTATAATAAATCAACTTCATCTCTGTCTCTGAACTTAACTTGCTCAACAATATTATAATATTAATTGAGTTTTTTTTTTGGATTTTGGAAAACAATTCTTTTAGCCGTTAGTTTGGATATTAGGGATTTATTGGTCACAAGACTATCCTCTTTCTGATCCCGACATTAGGGATTTATTCTTGGAGATTTCGTACAGTTTAGCGACCGTGTGTCGAAAGTACAAATGTTCGCTTGTCACGGAAGTGCGTCAACTGACGAGTGGTTTCATAGCAGTTCGATGTTTGACACTCATGTAGTCGATAATAACTTCCATAGCTACATATGTACGTCGATTCCTTACAAGGCTATCGTGTTTGAGTTCATGAGGCTTTTTTGCCAGCAAAGAAAGGTTTTATCTAACCTTTCGTACAGTCTTTGCACTCCGGTCGGTTCATATAATTTCAGCCTCGTTTCTAAACCGTAGATATATATTTATTCGTATCGCAGTTGAAAACTGCCATATCATGTATAATACGACTTGAAAAGTTGCCATGTGTTTCGTGAACTCTACTGGACATCCAAACCCTCTTCGCTTCTAGTTGGAATGCCAAAAAGTTACCAATTTCTTGTGTTTTTCGGCTGCTGTATTCAGAGTACTCAGTGGCCGTTTTCCCCGCCGGTAAGCATCACTTATGGTTTTTTGTTTTAGTTGTGTTGCAGTCTGCAACGACTAATTTTGAATAAACAAATAACTAAAACTTACTTAAGCATATCTTACATCGCTCTGAGAACTTCGTTCCGGACCGGAACATAATTCAAAAATGATCAGATGTTCACACATGCGCAGTACCGTGACACTGCAACGTCATTATGACGTCATAGTTTTTTATACATGCCCTTAGAAAAAATCCTTTGAGTTATTTTCGGGTTTTAATGATGAAATGCGCTAGTCTGGCACTCAAAAGTCACATTATTTTCTTTTCTTGATTTTTTAACAATAGCCAGCCTTATTTAGGTACGACTCCTGACGTCACTAAATATGACGTCATAGCAACAGTCATTCCTCTAGAACTTTTGCTGTAGTAGTCGTAGAACGTTCAAATTTGCGCCAAACGAATGTGTGTCATGAAGACCCTTTGATTGTGTAGTGTGTTTGTAACGTTTCTTAAAGGGGGAATTTCACCGAAAAAGGAGGCATCAATACACGCCTTTCATAAGTTTTAATTCCGGTGACGAAAACGAGGCTCCAGGTGGTATGAAATCCAAGATGGCGGACAACTGCACAGTCTCAGCTAGAAAGTACCTCCGAAAATACTCCCAAAAGTATGTTATTCAGTAAATCATACCTGTGTTTGGTTTTACAATCACTGTATTTATGTACATGTGTAGTCTGCATTATTTTAGTATATTGTTTAGCGCACAGAAAAGTACTTTTCTACTTGATCAAGTCATCAGTCATTTCCGAACAATGTACACCCGACAGGTTGCAAATCTAAAAAAACGTTTGCAGCTTATAGAGGACGATATTAATTATTTTAGGGGCATCTTTCCGTCGAAGATATCTAAGCTAACTTAAAGGAGTCGGAAATATCTTCTGCCTAAAGTAAATTAGTACTGTGGTCTAAAATTGAGGCAAAGTGATTTATGAGGTGCAAAGCAAATTTTAGTTTATTTCTGATAGGCTGTTTAATAAGCTCATGTCATGATATCTAATCTCTTTTGCTATTTAATACAGCAAGTGAAGTGCTATCGATGGGAAATGTAACTACTGTTCACCCAACAGAAAACAAACATTGGAAAAAGCTGGAGTCAACTGATAAGATGCAGGCAACGAGTATACCGAAACAGTAGCCATTATACTGGATAACTATCCAGACATAGTTCCAGTTAGAATATGGTTTATCCGTTCATAGTTCCCCAAAGCCGTTTTCACTTAAATTTTGTACAGAACTTTTACATTATTAAAGAATGATAGCACGTTTTCCTTCCCCTATCTATCCCTACCCATTATATGGTAAATTCTATATTTTCATACCCTTTTTTCACATTGTATACAATTCATAGACCCTACCCTTCAATGTATATTCCTGACTTTGTATCACTTACATTATTGTGTAACAGCATACGGTATTAATTTTATTATTCATATACCATTACAATAAGTTAATTTCTAGTTAGAATATATCTAGCAGAGGCTTTTGGACACTGCTTGGGCTTTTTGAATGGAATTAAAATGTCTAACACTACCGTTTTGTACAGAGTATTCTTTTGTGCAATTATTGATAATTTGATAATTATATATAATAAAAAGCTTAGCACAAACCGATTGTAATTAGTAGTGGTTCCTATTCCCCTATCCCTGCATGCTCTGTGTGGTATATTAGCTCACCCTATCTAGGGTTTTAGCCGGTCAAATAAGGGAAGATGGGGCAGGGGTGCCAATGCCCTCCTTTCCCCAAGCAACTTCCCCCACTCCCTTCACTCTCATATCATCAGGCCACCACATTGTTATATCAGTTATTGTTTATTTAGCAGCTCTCACTCGAATATATATGCATTCACTACTCATAATTTTCCTTTTTTTTTGGTTTTTCTCTTTTCTGATTTTGCTCTTCACCTTTCCCCAAACCTTCTGGGCTAAAACCCTGCTATCCATACACACATTATCACTCATCTTATGATTCCCCCAATTTCATGTGGACTAATTTTAATATCACCTTCAACCACCACTTAGTTGACACCTATTTTACCAGTTAATAGTTTTAATATGTTTGTTACAATTTATTTAGTACTTAATCTTTTCATATTTTTATTGACCTGAATTGCTTGTAAAGCCACTGTTTATAAGTGGTATTCCCTTCCCATATTACTGTTAGCCTCAATTAAACATTTATTTCAGTAAATGATATTTCTCCCTTCTCTCAAACATTATAAAAATCATACTAAAAAATCAGAGACCTGAAATATTTTTGAAGATGAGAATCCTGTGTAGAAACTAATTTATTTTTTTATTTCCTTGAAGAAGAAAAACGAGCAGGTTTTTCAATAGCGGTCGGTTGAAATCTGTATTTTCATCGTTTGACTGATGCCCATTGATTGAATATCATCAACAGTCTTTTCTTCATTCTGGTAGCTGTAGTTATCATTGTTTCCAAGAGCCAGAATTATGCTTGAAGATTTCTCTTCTCTTGAGTACGTTGACACCAAGGGAACATATTTTTCCGGGAATGCCTGTGCCTAATACGACGCCTGATGCCCGCATACTTCAAATATCACTTTTCTGGTGCTTCTTGGTGAAGCAGATGCTTTGTTTGATTCATTGTTTCTGGGGATAGGGTTCTTTGTATTTCAGGGTATTGTTTTGCTTTAGAAGACAATAGTTTTCTTTGTGTTACATATGTGGTGATCTGTAACACCAAGAAACCCCCACTTCCCTCAAAGTTATACGTTAACTGAACAACCATAAGTTAGTCATATTCCAAGCAACCGTATCAGCCATACTCTTTCTCAGTTTTTGGTCGGCTTACACTACAAATCACGTCTCAAGAGTTATTCCAGTACATAGTGTACACAGCAATGCAGTATTTCATACGGCGTGTGCTTTTTGTGGTACTGATCTGTGGAGATTTTCAACAAAAGTTAATAGTTTAAAAGTTTCATCCGCGCTCTTTCGGTATTTTGCCCAAAACGTGGATGTTTTTCATGCAAATCATCAGTTAATATACGGTAGACTATACATGAACATAAATACAGTGATTCTGAAGCCAAATTCAGAT
The DNA here is from genome assembly GCA_030867875.1 of Actinernus sp. WN-2022. NCBI lineage: Eukaryota > Metazoa > Cnidaria > Anthozoa > Actiniaria > Actinernidae > Actinernus > Actinernus sp. WN-2022. The sequence continues at coordinate 35,209,770 of JAOWCC010001210.1, forward strand.
ACGATCTACTGAATAACACTCTTTTCGAGTACTTTTCGGTGGTACTTTCTAGCTGAGACTGAGCAGTTATCCGCCATCTTGGATTTCAAACCACCTGGAGCCTCGTCTTCGTGACCGGAAGTAAAACTTATGAAAGGCGTGTATTATGACGTCACACCAAAAATATGTAGTTTAATTTTGTTAACAACTCGCCAACATTTCTCCAAATCGAGACTATTAGTAAAGAAATGGTGTTAATTTTAATTATTTGTCCACGCTCACTGATGCCCGACGTGTTAGAGCAATAAATAACACAACGAGACCTTGTCCTACAATTTTGGAAACGGTTCGACTCAATACTTGAATTATTTTCCTCGTTGTTCTTAATAGAAAAACAACAAGTTCTAGTTTCATTCAGTGAGCCGGTTGCTGATAATAATTTATCACAGGCAGCCCAGACTCGACATATATTTCCTGCTTTTTGGGTTACCTGTGGTATGTTTCATAAGCGATCTCGGAAGAGTTTACATAATTGCTCCTTGTGAATTCTCTTTTCCGATTCTTACGAAATAAATCTTCAATAATAAAATATTGACACTTAATGAAGTTTTGTGAGTAGTTTTGGGCAGATTTGGGGACTTCTAAAGCAGTTTATTAGGCCTCGGGGTTTTGACGGTTCGCCGCGTGTCTACTTCAAAGACACAAATATACACAAGGTATGCAGCTTCGAGGCGCTTTTCATCGATGTCACCTCACTCTCAGCCGAAATTTGACAAGAAATTCAAATCGATTTCGCCTCTGCTTTCGGCACACAAATCCAGACATGTGTAAGCAATTCTCATCCACGTTTCAGGCCAAACGACGTGAAAACGGCTTGGAAAATAAATTCCGAATTCAACATATTTCTATCGCTATACGATCTGCAGATTGATCGGTCCACAAATCAGCGGTAGACATCGCAGGCGGTGCTTTCAAGATGCAGTTGCCATGCCCACAAACTCAAAGTAAACAAACTCTACTCATGAGAACATGTGATTGTCTTTTTCAGTATATTTCTTAAGTCATTATAAACAAAAATAGCATGATTTGTACCTGATATTTATCACTTGCTGTATTTATGCGGTGCTTTCAAGATGCAGTTGCCATGCCTACGCATGGTTTGTACATATCAACACAGATAGTTTCAATTCCATCAATAATATTTTGCCGATTTAGATAATTTATGCTACTTCTTATGTACGAGACAACCCCATCCCAATTCCTATCTCTTAAACACCTTAAAATTTCGTAGTTTATGCATAATGTTCTTCAGATGCTTCCATTCGTCTACTGTCAAAGCAATTTATACATTCTTTGGTTGGAAATGTCTTGTTTCGGAATGGGTTAAAGGAATACTTCCGAATGTGAACTTTCATCTTTACACGGTAGCTGCTAGCTTTGGAATGGTAGCCTTGAGCTCTAAGCTCGTACAACATTTATCCCTACATTATTTCGATAAAAATATAGCGAGAACAGTATAACTGAACGGAGTTCAAATTTGGGTGATGCGTTAGTACAAGTGAGCATTCGTTGGTTGAATCCAGTACCTCAAACAATAGGGTATATTATAAGGTCAGATTGGCATCGTTAATACACAATAGTCTTGTTTTGACTTATTCGAATCCTAGAGGCAAACTACAACCCTAGGCCTTGCCAACATTGTAAAAGGGGGAAGGGGGACAAGCGAAGTCATAAAAAATGCCCGCCATGTGTCGGAGGAGTTCGTTCAGTGTTCTGAATAGCCTTATTTTGTCGGACGGTCCGTACTTAAATGACGAAGGTTGTCTGAGGCAAGATTTTAGGTAGCTCACACGGTATAATTGTTAATAACGTCCAGGGAATTTAACTAAAACAGCTCAAAACGAGAGGGGTAGTAAGCACTTGGTGGGAATACGGATGCGCTTCTCCTGAATGCAAATTTGATGAAAAAGCCCAATACCCCGGGTAAAAAAATATCCGAGGGCGTATCCAAATATTTTAATTAATTGTTTTCGCACAATTAGATTCAATGCTCAAAAATGTGGAGAAAGGGGTTTTGTTGAGACCCGTCTGGGCTTCCTGTGTCGAAAATCCCATGATGCCTCACGGGAGGTACTCTTTTGGCGCGAACTAGAGGAGTCCGCCATGTTGTTGTTTGATTTATAGTTGATCTGAGTCTTCGAGAGCTTGTATACAACATCGAAAGGGATCCACAAATGTGTGAGTACAAGTATACCAATTGTTGTAAGTTGGAGGACATATCAAGAACAAGTAGGAACATGATTAAGCATATTTTACCGTTTATTTCCAGCGAATTGTAGTTGTATGAAACCCGAATAAACGATAGAATCTCGACTGAGTGGACAAGTATGTCTTCTGTTCAACCTGAAGTACGTGTACAAGCCGCTGAATCCAACATCATTCGACATTTGGATCACGAAAACCACGACAAAGAGAGCGAAGGTCCAGATCGTGGCGAAATAATGGAGAAATCGGATGGACTGGAGCATCACAAGAACTCACTCGCCGGATACTTAGCTCGTGTGAGTACACAACTGAAAAATGCAAAGACTTGCATCGAGAAGTCTAGTGATATCCATGAGTTAGCAACTGCTTTGAAGGCTCTAGAATTAGCCTGGAATAAATATGATGAGTGTTACGGATCGTATGTTTTGAAAGACTTAGCGAAAGGTAGAACGAGTGAAAAACAGATATACAGAGACCCACACTGAATATTATGGCTGTGAAAAATCACTGAATGACCGCATGATTCAACTGAAAACATCGAACAACCAAAAGAATGCAAAATCTACATCTTCAAAGCAGTCGAAATTGAAACAACTAAAAATGAAAGTTGAAATGAACAGGCTGATGCTTCAACAAGAACAAGAGGTTGTTCAATATGAATTAGAAATGCAAACGAAAAAGGTGGAAATAGAATTTGAACAAAAGAGAAAAGCGTCTGAAATGAGGTTCCGTATACAACTAGCTGAAAAAGAGCTTCAGTTTTTAGAGGAAGAAGGGCGTGAAACTGTGAGCAATGCTAGTTTGGATAAAGAGAACGTTAACCTCATGCCACCTATGGACCAAGAAGAAAAGGTCAAACAGTGGGTTGCCAGTTGTGATGTGAAGCCCCTAGATCCCGGGGCGGGGGAGTATGTTCCACCCCCGCAGTGTCCAGATCCTATCCCTGTGAAACCTGAACCAAAAGAGAAAGAAAATCAACCTGATGAAGGGAACTTTCTTGTATCTAGAGCTACATGTAAGCCTCCATCTTTACAGATTGATAACAATACAGACCTTTATAACCAAGCTGTCATGTTGAAGCTCACAATGCTTCAAGCCATGCAACCTATTAAATTCAGAGGGACCCAAGTGATTACCCCACCTTTAGGAGCAGGTTACGAGACAACTTAGTGAATTTCCAACTCCAGTCAGCTAGCGGTGCAGGAGATATAATTTCTGTAGAAGAAGGTCTTGTGTCAGATAAGTTTAATATCAAAGAAAAGTGTCTTCCTAAGAACATTGATAAGACTTTTCATCCCCATTTGAAGGACATTGAGATTCCTGAGGTGGAAGTTGCAAAGGTGTCAGTATTGATAGGGAAGGATGTCGACTATGCGCATGAGGTCTTCGAAGTGAGAAAATCGAGTGCATCAGACAGTATGCTGAAAGCCCTGAGAGGGCCCATATGCTGGGTTATCACTGGAACTCTTTAGGGTACATTGGCCCGTAAGGAAATGAATGTTCATTTTACCAGCTATGACAGGAAACTGTGTGACCAAGTTGAGAATTTCTGGAATTTTGAGGCGTTTGGCACAAAGAGAGTATACGTGACTGATCATTTCGAATACACTCGAATACCCCAGAGAGGATATGCATGCAGTCCAGATACTTCAGAGAACCACTAAGTTATGCGAAGGACATTATGAGACAGGACTACTGTGGCGTAGTAAAGATGTGAAGCTGCCCAACAATCGCAAAGAGGCTGAGAGAAGGCTGCGCAGTCTTAAAAGGAAGTTTGTTCGTGAACCAGTTCTCGAGATCAAGTATAGTGCAACGATGGAAGGGTACATTACTAACGGACATTCGCGTAATCTGTCACAAGAGGAGACAGCGAAAATGGGCCATAGAACTTGGTATTTACCACTCTTTTCTGTTACTAACCCGAACAAGCCAGGCAAAGTTCGAATTGCCTTTGATGCAGCCGCAGAATGTAATGGGACCTCCCTTAATAATAATTTGTTACAGGGAACAGATTGTACAAACAATTTGGTTGGTGTCCTGATGAGATTCAGACAAGAAACCGCAGCAATAGTAGCCGACGTCGAAAGCATGTTTCATCAAGTGAAGGTCATGAAAGAAGATCAAGACTCGTTGAGGTTTTTTTGGTGGAGTGGGAGTACAGATGAACCTCCGGAAGAGTATGTGATGACTGTCCACATCTTCGGAGCAACGGACTCGCCCTGTGCAGCGAACTCAACACTGAAGAAGTCAGCAGATGACAACGTGAATGACTTTGACCCCATCACCATTGAAACCCTTCGACGCAGCTTCTATGTTGATGATGTCTTGAAGTCTGTGGCCACACCAGCTATAGCTATCAGATTGGCTAATCAGCTGGTTGATCTGTGTGGCAGAGGAGGTTTCAACCTTACTAAGTTTATAAGCAGTGACCGTAAAGTGTTAGCAGTTATACCTGTTGAGAAGAGAGCTGAACCATCCCTTGACCTTGACCTTGATGACCTACCTGTTGACCGAGCCCTTGGGGTTCAATGGAACATTGAATCTGACACTGTTGGATCCAAAATAGCAAATTTAGATAAGCCTAACACCATGCGAGGTGTATTGTCAACTATTTCCTCGGTTTTAGATCCTCTGAATTTTGCTGCTCCTGTGATGCTACCAGCGAAACAGATCATGCAATCCCTATGACGACAAAAGCTTCCTTGGGATCAGCCAATCAGGGGCGAGGCTCTCAATATCTGGCAGAAATGGAAGAGTAGTCTACCTCTTCTGGTGAAGATTAACATTCCACGGTGCTACTTTAGCCGTCTTGACCATGATGGAGTCACGCTACAGCTTCATCATTTCTGTGACGCCAGTCGTGGAATGGAGATGGGTGAATTCCTAAGGAATGAACGCTGGATGAATGGACCGACGTTCCTGAGAGAATGTGAAGAGAAATGGCCTGAGAATGAATATGAAGCTGTAGAAGTCGACAGCCTTGAGGTGAAGAAGGAGATCTATGTCACCCAGCTTGACCCCATCACAACGATCCATGACCTTATCACTAGGTCCTCGAGCTGGATGTACACCCTCCGCACGGTGGCCTGTATATTGAAGTTCATCGATTGGATTAAGTGTCGCATAGCGAAGAAGACGAATCCTAAAGCAGATGATGTGTTTAGAGAAATCACCCATGATGATCTGGAGAGAGCCAAGAGAAGGATTGCAGCAGTAGTGCAGACGACGAATTACCCATGTAAAGTTAAAAACCTGAAGGAAGGAAAGCAAGTGAAACTTTCTAGTGAAGTAGTGAAGCTTAAGCCGATCCTGAAATAAGATGATGTTCTGCGGGTAGGCGGGAGAATATTAATGGCCCCGATATCTGCTGATGCTATGAATACAATGATATTACCCAAGAAACACCACATCACAACCATTTTGATTCGAAACCTACATGAAAGCAATGGATATTGTGGTGTGGAACAAGTGCTGTCAATTCTGAGAGAGCAATTTTGGGTAGTGAAGGCCAGAGTAGCCATCAAAAAAGTTCTACAAAGTTTCATCCATTGCAAGACAGCTCCCAAGATGAACCAAGAAATGGGAGAGTTGCCGAAAGTACGACTAACTCCATACGAGCCTCCATTTACTTATACCGGTGTCGATTACTTCGGACCATTCTACGTGAAACGAGAAAGAGGAAGAGTAACAGAGAAACGCTGGGGAACTATCTTCGTGTGTATGAACTCTCGAGCTGTTCATCTTGAGTTGGCTAAGTCCCTGGAAACTGACGACTTTATGCTGGTGTTGATGAGATTTCTGAACCGAAGGGGGCATGTGAAGGAGATGCGTTCCGATAACGGGACCAATTTCGTAGGTGCCGATAAGGAGATCCGGGAGCTAGGTGATAAAGAAGTTGGACCATGACAACGTGGAAAGAGAACTGATGCAGAGAGGCTGCAAGTGGGTGTTGCACCCTCCTGGGGCATCCCATATGTCAGGAGTGTGGGAGAGGCTGGTTCGGACAGTCAAGAGAAGTCTAAAGGCCATCCTCGGCAATGACTCCATTAATGACGAGGTCTTGAACACGGTGCTTCCTGAAGCTGAGCGTATTGCAAAATCAAGGCCACTGACACCGAACTCCTCTAGCCCTCAAGATGATGAACCATTGACTCCAAACCACTTCTTGAACGTGCGACCCTCTATGAATATTCCTCCAGGGATTGTAGACGAAAAGGACAAGTTCAGCCGAAAGAGATGGCGACAAGCACAGCTGCTAGCCGACCACTATTGGAAGCGCTGGGTAAAGGAGTACATACTTTCCCTGCAGGAGCGGCATACGTGGCAGCACGAACGAAGGAACCTTAGCATCGGAGACCATCGCGGATGACAACACAAAGTGGAACCAGTGGATTCTAGGACTGGTGATTGATGTGTTCGCCGGAGCTGACGGACTGGTGAGGAGTGTAGAAGTGCGGGCAAAAGGCGCAACGTTCAAGCGACCAGTGACAAAGATATGCCTGCTAGAGGCAGTAGATGACTGATACATTTAGAGACTGGTAGGAATAGTTCTGTGTTATTGCTAAGAACCCCTGTGCCCGAGAGTTCATGGGGGGGGGGGATGTTGAGACCCGTCTGGGCTTCCTGCGTCGCAACTCCCATGATGCCTCACGGGAGGTACTCTTTTGGCGCGAACTAGAGGTGTCCGCCATTTTGTCGTTTGATGTATAGTTGATCTGAGTCTTCGAGAGCTTGTATACAACATCGAAAGGGATCCACAAATGTGTGAGTACAAGTATACCAATTGTTGTAAGTTGGAAAATATAATTAAGTCATATTTAGAGAAAGACGCTATCCAGCAGAAAATTACGCGCGAGTCGTTCGAGCAATGCAAAGCTCGTGTATCCCGGCATCTGAATAATATCGCACTACACTTCGTTGACAACGCTATTGAAAGCATGCCAAAATGATTGCAGACTGTTGCAGAACAGAAGGGACATACGACCAGGTACTAGAGATGGAAAAGGACAACAACGGTTGCATATCCTCAGAACTCAGTCACTGCCGCTTTATTCGTGGTAACTGTAACTGTAACCGTTACGTTACCCACTGAGCGTAGTGTAAAACTGTTCTCGGACTCGGCCGATCAAGCCTGCTCTTACCAATATATTCATAACCCACTCTAAACTGTCTAATGAATATATAACAAATAACACAGTATATAAAATGTTAATCCGTTCCAGGTTTATTGCTATACTTGTTGGGCTTTTTACCTGTTCGGCCCTGCATTTCAGCCGTGTCACGGCAGCAGTCACACAACAGCATAAGCTGTTGTTTACCATTCATTTGGCATTTCTCCTCTCCATTTCCCCATGCAAAGTCACTTATTTAGACGTATTTCCATGCACTTATACCGTTGAAACGTTTTCATAACATATATGCTGTTTAAATTGTGTCATATAAAGCGTTCTAGAAGTACATAGGATGCGCCGAAATGCTGGTTTGAACATTTCTCCGTTGTAACGGTTAATAAATTCAAATTTTAGATGGAGTTTTATTTGCAATGAGGGGATAAATGAGCAAACTCTATGTTGAAAGCCTGTATCACACAAAGTACTCAGTTCATCGTGTTCAGCATCCGAAACTCATACTATAGAGCAAGTTAACGTTTTCTTGGCTGAGACTTGCAATTACAGGCAAAAATCATCGTTTTGTGTTGGAGAAATGAGCGGAGAATTGTAGAGATGATCACTTCCGGCTACTGTCACGCGCGCTAAGAGTACATCCGTGAGTCCGTTACAACTGTTGCTTTTGCATTTTATTAATTGTTTTCGCCTACGATATATATATTTTTACATTCAACAACCTTAATTTCGTCTTTAACTTCAGAGTCATGTCTACATCTACATCAAGAAACCACTCATTGAATACCTTGTTGTTCTTTTGCTCCCATCCTTCGATAACGGCTTGGGAAAAGCTTTCTCTGTTGGGAAATTTCTCAGTGTCGGCCCTACTATAAGTCACTAGATATATTGTTCGCTGAATTCGGCCCTCGAGCTTCAGCCATTATTAACACAGCTTATATGAGTCGTGATCAAAAGTTCGTTAGCCGTTTCAAATTTTGGCCCATGCACGGCTTCAATAAATGAATATTCACAAGCTATTATGGCTTTGAAATTGTAAATATATATCGGTATTAATAAATTGTGTAAAAATGTATTTAATTTTAAACTTTTAATTTTTAAAGCTGTAATTCTATATCTTTTTTCATATGCACACCACCCCTCCCCCCTACTTTTATGACGTCGCATAGGCATGACGTCACTGTACGTATGGTCATATTAAGAATTTCATTTGGTGTCCATTTAGAAACAAACGCGGCTCAAAAAAGCTGCCACAATCTACTGAAGCTAATTAAATGCCCTGGACGTAGGTGCCGTTCGCTCTGACAACCCTTGCCATTTAAGTCGGACCGCTTCAGCAATTTCCGGCTATTTTTAACACAACCCCCCTCCCCCATTTCAATGTTGGTTTTCGAGCAGACTGAAATGTTGCCTTTCTATCCCAACATTGTAAAAGGGGGAGGGGGGACAAGCGAAGTCATAAAAAATGCCCGCGATGTGTCGGTGGAGTTCGTTCAATGTTCTGAATATCCTTATTTTGTCGGGCGGTCCGTACTTAAATGACGAAGGTTGTACCTCCCCTAAGTTACTTATAACTATTAATTGCTCACTATTTCCTCGCCCTCTCCTCATTAACTTATTAATTATTTTAATTGCCTGCTATTATTACTCATTTATTATTCATTACGCACTATTTCCTCCCCTCATCATTAACTTATTAATTATTCATTGCTCACTACTATTGTTTCATTAATTATTCATTACGAAGTAATAACTTATTAATATGTGATAGTTAATGAAACCTCCACATAATTAATATTCAGCCGCCATGATTGAATAGGCAATGCGGCGTCCTCCACCTTCTTTCGCCTTTCTCCAATTTCCTCCTCCAACGTAGATCGGGTCCATGTGGATATCTTTACTTCAAAGGTGTACGTTTTCACTTCAAATGCGTACGACTTCCATTTGTCCTACGTACTTGCCGCGCAAGGATTTCACTAATTCTTGTTTAGATATCACCACAGTAAGGAAGGTCTTGTGTAAAGTAGCTACAAATTATTAAAAAAACTAAATAATATCATCCACCATAATAAGGTGACTTCATACATTGTTTATATAAAAAGTGCTCACTACAGGGAAATATAGTATACCAGATGGTATTTCACATTTGAAAGTCAATTAAGTAAAGGCAAAGACTTGAATTTATAATTCAACAAAAACTACTATTAGTATTAATATGTTGTTTAATTTAAAAGACATCATCATATTCGAAATACTTACTTGTTATGTCACCAACGAGTACGGGTGAATATTTCATGAGAAATTTGTGTTGTTTGGTATAAAACGAGCCTTTAGGCAAGTTGTATACTAAAATAATATGAATTTCGCGTGAAATTTTCGCCAGTATTCGATAGAAAACTCTGAGATCCGATAACCATATTTTCCGATATTAAATACCACTGAGATAAATACCAGATCACAGATGAACCGTTATAATTTACAAGTGGCAGAACTACTGCTAGTATTCACTCTATATGTCTAGAATAACTGTAAATGGTCATACTGATAGACAAACTGTTCCCATCTCGGCTTCCTGCCACTCAGAAAAAAACTTGAAAAACGTGATAAATTTGAATAAAAAACTAACTGCTGTTTTAGCTTTTCATTTAGTCTCTTTATTTATTGCTTACATTTTCAGTCAAATATGGGGAATAGTTAATATGATATAAATATTATTTCATTACTCTTTCACGATCATGTCACAGGGTGTTTCTGGCAAGGCAATGGTTGCATGAAATACTGTTTATTGAACTTTATACAAAATATTTTGACAAACTTGAGATAATGGCAAATAACCTTAATGATCAGGACCTACAGACTAAACTGAACTTAAAAGAACAGGAACAATATGAGATACACGGATCGATAAAGGAAACATAAATCATATGTTGAAGTACAGAACGAAATAGTCTACGATTATGTCAAGATTCCATGATTTAGGGAGCTCTGCACGACCTGAAATGTCTTCAGTTGATGTGAAAGACATTCATGTAAGCAGAAGCAAAGTACCAGATGGCTTGCCTGAAGATGACTTTGTTCATGATAATCGGCAGAGTGAAAAATCCGCTTTTACACAAAGGGAACAAGTCTGTGATGTTGAACAGCAGTATGAAATACATGTCGACAACACACACGCCAAACAAGAAACATTGTCTAGTTCTGTGCTAAACTGCGAGTGGTATGATGACAACACAAAAGAAAGTCACAGCGCGATGCCAACTAGATATGTGGACTTATTTGTCGAATTAAACTCTGATAAAATGACTGGAAAAGCTGGGGAGGACTCCAGTCATTGGCAACACAAGGAAACACTTGTTGAGAGTGAAAGAGAGGAACGAAGAGCACAGGACAAACAAGAGGCCGTTGAAGCTTTGCAACATGCAAAAAAGCCTGCTGGTAAAACAACATGTGATAACAGTGCCAGGCCGAACAACGAGATTGAACTAATCTCTTTAAATACGGTTACACTAGACACTGACAAAGATGGAGGTACGAGAGTAGAACAAGGGGCTGACAATCTCACATCCGAGAAAGAAAAGGAGCCATCTACTGCGCAACAGGAAGAAGCGATTTATGAAACAATTCCTGAACCCTCTGAGCCAGAGTATATAACGATTCTTCCTTCTCCTGCTCAGTGTTCTGCTGGAGGGGAACACGTTGTACATAAGTGTTGTACAAGAAGAGTCGTCTTAGGATCAGTTCTGTCTGGTATATGTGTCCTGGGAATTGTTATCGCAGTCTCTGTACTACCGACTACGAATAATGGTTATGCACCACCATCAGCATGTAAGTCAACGCTTTTAATCAATTTTGAGGTAATAACTATAATTACAATATTGGAAACAAAAAAACTGTAATTTTTAGAATAAAGCGTGTTAAAACCGTTAACAGTCATGGATATTTATTCAGTTAAACTACTCGTCTGGTAATTTTGTGCATTCATGCTTTGCGCGACCGCAACTACATTCAGCTAGAAGAGAGTGGAAAAGTCAACCCTATACTGTAATCCAAACACTCACTTAGGTTTAGGTTGGTCATGAAACTTGCAAATTAAGTGTTTTTTTTTGCTAACTAGCTAACTAATTGATTATACGTATTTATATATATATTTATTCATTTATTGTACGACCGCTGACAGAACTCGAATTGTTTTTGTCATAGAGTAGCACAGCGACGAAGCCCAATACGAAAAATATATTTTCTTCCAACGCCGGCAATATAATTCGGTATCGGCGTCTCAAAATCGCAATTAGTTTTGTATCGCGATTCAGCAGTTAAGTCGGGAATTGTTAGAAAAAAACGAAGCACCAAACTTATGCTGATCGTAATTTCAATTCTCAAAAGGTGCCTAGTATATCTATGGCAACGGTTTCACGGCTTGAGTGGAGAAAACCTTCGCGACGTGTTTTGAAATCTCTTCAAAAATCGTACTTTTAGCGGATAAAGTGATTTCTGACGGAAACTACAATGTTAATCTTACCTTTAGGATTGAATAATTCGTATCTTGTAATTTACAGTGTTTTGAAGGTGAAATTGTAGAAATCTTGCTGTTGAACAAACGACTTTTGAACTTGACCTGGAACCCATGTACTTTCAAGAGCTCGCGCAAGAGCCAATCAAAGGCTGGTATTCTGAGACATCAATACCATGTTATATTGGCGTCTCAAAAGTAAACAAAATGACATTTGAATCATGATACAAATATATATCGCTAGAGAGGATCCTTGTAACGTTTTGGTAGAACTATTTAAGGCAAGCTAGGACTATTAAATAGATTTATGTTACACAGAGAGCCTTTCTTTATGACTAGTAATGTTGTTTGATGTTGTTCTAAAGATGTGGAGAGATGCACATGGGAGAAACATTCCTGTCACGTGAACGCTTCCTGTACAAACACGGCTGAAGCATATAACTGTACCTGCAATACTGGATTTGTTGGGAATGGCACTTACTGCAAGGGTAAGAAGTATTACATATATCTGCTTAATCAACATTAAACCGACGTCCCCATGTACACGTTTGCTTATGAACATTGAGGTCAGTTTTATGTATTTCGGCCTCAGTATTGTTTTCACCCATACACACGATAACGCTAGAAACCATCCGGAACGTTAAAGGTAGAGACTGCGCATGTGCAGACAGATCATTCTGTTTGACTCGAAAACCAACATTTTCGTCGTCTATACGAAAAACGATAGACCTCAATTTTCAAAAATCTATACCGCAGTTATAAAGCGTTTTCGATGAACACAATCACAACTTTTTATTGGTTTACGAAAATGGTCCTGTTAATCGAAAAACCTTTAAACTTGGATTTTAGAAAACTTACCATGTAAAACTTGAAACTTACGCAGATTTTGTAACACAACAGATTAAAATATAAACTATAATATTCATCAAATGCTTATTTGTTACTGTTTCTTTATTGTGTATCAGCAATTTGCAGTGAATTTTTAACAAAAATGGTAATCTGGTTAAAAAAAACACAGGGCTATAGAAATAATAAAAACTATTAATCCAGTAACGGGTCACAGCTGGTTTCACGGAGATATACTATTGTTAATTAGAAAAAGAAAATGAGTAAAGCGATAATTTATTTGTGTCATCAGGATTTACTTTAGTAAATCGATGCTAGAAAAAATTGAAGAGAAGTGCTTACTATTCAGGAATTATAAAATCCGCTAGTGCAAAATATGTACGTATTCCATGTCCAAAAAAAATTATCATAAACAACATAACATGCCTTCATTAATTATTCCTTCAAAAATGCATGCATAGTTAATTAGAATTTTGTCCAATCAGATGAAGCAAATAAATCACGTGCGTGCTCCGTTATACTTGGTAAAACGATAGGATATTTATACGACTTTTCACTGTACGAGTGTGGCCCTATATAATACTTCATGGCTGGGGCCTTTTTCCTTTGTTCAACAAATTACTAAAAGGCCTCAGCCATGAAGTTTTATATAGGGCCACACTCGTACAGTGAAAAGTCGTATAAAGATCCTCCTAGTCAATCCTTATAAAACCAAGGATTTCACCATGAGTCTTTATAAAGACTGACACTTTTAAAAGAAGCCTTACGAGTAATATTAGTTCATAAGATGAGGCATAGGGTTGCTCAACCAACGGTGTAAGTGCAATGACTCGAGGAGCTCGAAAACAAAGGTCCCTTGGCTCACAGATATTCACACGCAATCGGCCAACATTATGGGACCCAAATTTTCGCTCCGTATTCCAACTGCGCATGCCAGTGACGCACACCGTAGCTATACACAAGTAAATCATCGATTTTGTTATAAATTTCTGAAAATTATTATGTTTTGAAGCCATTCAATAAACTCGCAGTACGTGCAGTTATCCGATCTAAATATACTCGGGCTACGCTCTCGTGTTTTTAAATCTGATAAAGGATTGCTGCTTGTTTATTAAACATTACTTAAAATATGCTGTATAGGTTACTCCACTTTTTTTCTTATAAGATAGATAATTTGGTCACTTGCATTATGCAGCCATGGCTAGCATTAATATATATTTTAATATACTAATAGTTAAAGTCGTGTTTACTTTTATATTTAGATGGTGCATTAAATGACTACTCGACCAAGAAAGAAAATACAGATAGTCCTGCCATCTTAACAGATGTCCAGGCATCATTTATCGTCACATGGTCAACGCTTAAATTTATATCTGGGAATTGCTAATACTTTTTAAGTTGTGATTTATAATACTTGCTTTTCTGATGTCCAAATTCTCACTAAACAATAAATCCAAAGCACAACTTGGTTTTAACAGTTCATTCTATCAGGATTCCTCTTTTCGCAACAAAAATTGAATCATCAAAACTTTAACGTATTCGTTTTGCATTTTCTTAGATGCCAACGAGTGTTCTGGCAACCCTTGTAAGAATAGCGCATCTTGTACCGACCAGTTAAATGGATACACATGTATATGTGCTACTGGTTACACGGGAATCAACTGCGAAACAGGTAAAAACTACGTTCTAAAGATAATAATGTTCTGTTTGGTGCTATAATGAAAGAGGAAGCCGGATTTTGACAAGGATATAAGTGAGTAATCTTTTTTCCAGATACTTCCCGCGATCTTTGATCAGACACCGGGAAGACTGTTGGCAGGAGATTGATAAGTGAGTAGAATACATATATAAAGAAGCAAGTTAATGAACTTGTAACTTCTAATTTGTCTTTAGTGCTGATCCTCTGGCCAGCAGGAAAGTACGGTCTACCCATGGCCAATATTGGATGTCCATCTACCAAAGGGTTTCCATGGGAGAGAGGATGGCGGTATGAAGACCTGGAGGATGACCATAGGTACGTTGAACATTCAATGAATCTTCATCTACGCTCCAAAATTGACGACGGAGACATCAAGACCCATTTCTGCATTAAAACGAATGTACTGGACGATAATAAAAGGCCTAACTGGCCGAAAGGTATGTGACTGGGTCAGCCATGATCACACATACATCATCATCAAAGTATCACTGCAACGAAGAACATATATATGTCTAGCCTGTTTTCACAAAAAGGGCCTTAGAACCTAAGACCCCCTTTTGTGAAAACAGGCTAGATCTTTTGTGCCTTTAACCTTTAAAAGCAAGTAACTCGTGTTTTTGCCGTTTTCTTGATAGGGCAAATGACAGGTTAAGACTTGCCTGGCCTTTCTATCCATAATTGACTTGTCTTAGATCTATCCCATAATTTCTTTATTTGAGAGCTAGAGGTTAGGCTTAGGTTAGAAAAAGGCCATTTTCTGGTATTTTTACTCAAAACACAGGAAACTTCCAACTATTAAACGCAATCTACACGAAGAGAACGTTGTATTGCCGTATAATGCATCGAATCCATTAAAAGCTCGAGTTATCCGCGAAAATGTTTGAACTAGTCCTACCCCCCCCCCCCCCCCCCCCCCCACTCACATAAAATACTTGGAGATCAATTATGGGTTAGAAAGGCCAGAAAAGTCTTAAACTGCCCTTTTCCCTTTCAAGAAAACGGCAAAGACACGAGTTACTGACTTTTAAAGTTTAAAGGCACACAAGATCTAGCCTGTTTTCACAAAAGTGGGTGTTAGGTTCTAAGGGTCTTTTGTGAAAACATCCTTGCCATGCGAACGACCATACCAACATTGGTAATTCTGTCGAATTTGAGTGTTATAGCATAAAAATGCTGTAAAGTTACAGCGATATGAAATTAGAAATATTTCTATGAGAAAAACCGTGTAGGCATTTACAGCCACGCTTTCATGTATTTCCTGCATTGAAAATGCCAATAACTCGACAGCAATTTGAAACATTGCTTTGAAACTGTGGTCAATTACTAATTTAGGTACGATCTTTCATGTGGTAGCAATAGTTTCCCTGTACACATTAATCTTCCAATTTATGCAAATTAAGAGGCGGCCATTATGAATGAGGTCTATGGCCGCAATTTCTCACAGTTGAAAATTAGCTTTCCTGTTTAGTTCGATAGTTTCAGGAAGCGGAAATAAACACAACAAAACAAAAGCCTGCTATGCATAGCGGTTGGGTCATAGTATTCAAAGAATGCAGAGTGGTAGCATAAAAGTCATTAATGCCGTCTTTCGTCCAAAGGTCAGTACTGCATCTTCAGGAAAGGAAACAGTTGTCCTTCAGGCCTATCATCAGGCTGGATTAAATGGGATGACGAAAACACTGATAACTCCAACAACAAAAACGGAATTCTACCAGATGGTACATACGACAAAGGACACTCTCATTTATTTCTGCTGCAGAACTGATGGACAGAAAGACGACCCATTAATTCTCCCTACAACTGATCCGTTTTATCTTCTAGCGTACGGTACGAACACTTGTCAACAGGTACATGTAAGAGCTCAGATCGTTATTTTCACCATATTTTGTTGAATACATTCTCCCTTATTTCCTTGTTCTGACACAAATAATTTTACAATTCCTAATACAACTTCTGTTAACGGGCTGTCTATTTTTTTTTTTCAAAAGGTCAAGTTTGCCATATCAAGCATGGAATGGTTACGTTTTAACACAGAGGATAAGACAAATATAAATTCGTATGGTGGTGAACATCCTCTCAGAGCTGGTCACACTGGACTAAGAGATGCTCATCGGCACGCATTGTTCTACTGCTATTACACCAGTAAGTTATAATAGAGCTCTCAAGGTGTGAAAATATAAACTAGCAAACTAGCTACGCCAGCATAGCTCCAGGTTTGCCATTTATCACTTATTTACAGGATTTAAAAGCCAAATTCTTCAAAACCGTTCGCTTATTCTCACGCTTTCTCTCCCAGGATCAACTACTAATTCCTTATATAAGGAATAAGGATGGTTTATAAAATGATTCCCGTAGACAGACTATACTTGTTATGCACAGCTACATGTACAGAGGGTTATTTACACAATGACAGTATGCATGAATTAAATTGTGTGGTCTTTGCATTTGAGAGCTGTCACGAGTAGCGAGAAACTCACAGGCGAATATACCTATTATTTCTACGTTACATTTACCTATGCTACAATACTAAACTGAATTATCGAGGTTTTTCAATATTTTAAGTTATTACAAAATATATAAATAAATAATTAATTGTGATTTAATATACCGCTGAAATTGATATAACACTGCTAATCTGCTAAACGAGCAATTCAAAAGGCAAGATTAAGCTCCAAGTACTTCCAGAAATCACCTACAAGCCTTGTTATTGTTTGAGTTGTTATCATCGTTAGCTCCAGTAATAAGAAATAAATTCCTGAACCCATTACAAATAAGCAAGTAGAAGTGTTTGACTTTTCTTAAAGTGACGGACGGGCGAGTTAAAGTTATATAAGTTGCCTTGAGGATGAAACATAATTTTACGGAACAGTTCGCTACAAAGTTCGGATCTGCGTTCAAAAAGACTAGTATTAGTCCAGATAAATGAAGTAATGTTACGCAAGAATTAAGCTTGAGTCCATGGATAATACGAAGCGCTCTTTTCTTTATACGTTCAAGGGAGTGGTTTAGATATTCAGGTAGACTATAGTGAAAAACTTGGCAAGCGTAAAGGAGGACACACCCAGGAATGCAGTTAACATAAAACTAACTCGCTAGCTGGAACATTGGCACGTTTCAATTGTAAGAAAAAAAGATCGTTTAGAGGCTTTCTTAATTGTATTGACAATGCGTGAGTTCCAATTAATACTGTTCTGGATCGTAACACCCATTGACCTTACCCGATTCGCTGATCAATGATTACATCGTTGTATGTTCTTCTAAAGTGAGAGAAGGAGATTCCGAGTTCCTTTATTTTTTAGGATGCAGCTGAAATTTACTGTTTTTAGATCAGACTTGGACTTCATCAACAAATGATTGTGGTGAGCTATCATCTCTCTTTTTAACGATTTCATGGATGGTTATATCATCAACATACTTAAACACACCGTCATAGGAAGGTACTTTAAGGTCGTTTGGCATGGCAATAAACAACCACAGACCCAACTTTGTTCCTTGGGGCACGCCTGCTGGTAAATATTTCCATTCTGAGTTGCAGTCTTTAGCAAGCTTTACCCTCTAAAACATGTCACTTAAAAAGCCGCATATCTAGTTGACAACGTGTGGGTTGATACCGTACGTGGACAGTTTACTGATGAGGAGGGTGTGGTCAATAATATCAAAGGCTTTTCTATAGTTGAGAACAAATACTCTCATATTAGCGTCAGTACCGCCGGTAGCTTTAGATCAGTGGTGCACCATACGGATTAGAGCGTGGCTTCTAGACAAACGTGGAATACACCCGTATTGATCAGTTCCTATGTGATTTAAGACATCCGCTTAACATGGGAGTGGGCTACGTAGTCTTCTGTTACTTTCGCTAAAGTCGAGGTTAGACAGATGGGCCTAATATCTTTGGCAACGCCTTCTATCTGTATGGTTTTATGGATGGGCGTGACATTGGCACATTTCCATATGTGGGGAAGTGCTTCTTCATAAAGGGATGAGTTAAGTATTGAAGTCACAGCTGCCGCCAGGACCCGCGGAGTGGGATAGTGTCCCGGTCCGCTTGCTTTATTTGGACTTATGTTGTTAGTCGGGCAGCTACAGTTTCAAGCGATACAGCTCGTATAATGGCATCAGTGGTGTCAAGTCAGTTGATAGCATCTAATGGTTAGAAGGTCTGTTGTAGTTCCAGGAAAGCATTATTTGATCTTGATCTTGTCCTCCAAACTTTGTGAATCACCATGCAGGGAGTAGTTTGGTACACGTCTTTTTTGATCCAGACATACCCACGCAGTCGGTACGTCTGCACTCACTCCACCATTTTCTTGAATCTGTTTCATTAAGCTGTTTGACTTTTGATTGATAGTAACTTGACTTGCACCGTTTACGCTCTTTATTCGCTCGGTTTCGATAAAACCTGAAAAGAGGAGGATTGTATTGATTGAGAGTTTTGATAAGTGCATGACGTACCGACTGCGTGAGATAGGAGAATTTATGTAATAAATTCGTAATAAACTCGCGATTTTCCTTTGTTGTACTTATTTTCTATGGGTTATTTTATAAATGAAATAGAAAACGTTTTCTAGTTCTTAAATGCAAATAGCTTCAACAAACAAGGATTCATATCTTTAAAAAAAAATCTAAGGTGTAGCTGCGTGTAGCTTCTTGTTTGTTCTACGACAAGAGACCAGTGAGCTGTCAAACTCATGGAGCAATTTTCAAGTGAATGTTTACATTCCAATATTAATCTGACAGCTGATTAACAGAAGCATGACCTCAAGTGTATTAAATATATTAGGGGGCGATTCGGAAGGCTTTTTTCTAAAGCTTTTCTACATGGTCTCCCCTCTATCCTTCCCCTCCCAAGTTCCGATCTTCTTCTTTTCTCTCTTCTCTACCCCTCCCCCTGCGAGAGCCTGTTCACAGGCTACTCTTTCCTCAGCTTGCCGCCACGTTGAATTCCACTTGAGCATATTTAGTGTGGGTTAGCATATTTTTAAAATCATAAACCCTTATCACTAAATTATCAAATCATAAGGAAAAACGAACTTTGACAATGAGGCTAAAACAATTGCGTTTATTTTTGTACAGGTTGTAACTTCATTCTCAATAAAAGATGGGGCAACTTCACGTCACCAAACTTCCCCCAGGGTTATCCGTCAGGGCAGTGTTGTTCCTGGAACATCTCAGTACCTTTAGGGCTTCGAATTTTCTTAGAGTTAGTGTTGTTAACTCTTCAGTCTGGTAGCCATAATGATACTGTGCAAGTCTTTGACGGACCAGACGACACTTCACCATCCCTTGGAGTGTTCACCGGTATCCACACCCAACCCCCTACGGGTGTAATGGCATTATCTAATGAAATGTTTGTCATCTTCACGTCATACTCGTCGAACACTAACAACGGTTTTATCGCAACATACACAAGTCTGTCTAACACGAAAGGTAGGAAGAAAGTAGATTTCCCACATATAGTAGGTTACTTCGAACGACCCATGCCGAGACTCATGGAATAAAATGCTGTATGAAATCGCTTCTCAGATCAGTAAAAATAGCTTACTGGAACTCAAACCGAGATTGCCATCAAAAGTTAAAGTACCAATGTTAATTTTTCAGCATATCGTCTATCGACCGTTTCTTAAAACTTAAGAGAGGGTCCACGTGAAAACCATGCAGACGAGTCTACAGTGCACCTCTCCGATTTCCTTTAAACTTGGCACACATTCATATCTTAACTAGCTAATGTCCCATGTGAAATAGTTTGGCTGAAATGTAAAAGGCCTTTGAGATATGACAATCAAACTGTTTGACCCCCTGAAATGCTCAAAATCAGAGCAAAATATACCTTATGTTGTAACATGTCGCAATCGCAAATGATTTTAAGTAGAAAGATAATATTTTTACCTGCTTTAGTACTAAGTCCCGTCAGCATATTAAAACCAAAATCAACTAATTTTACTTATATTTTGTCGCTTCTGTCGAATTTTTATTTAACGCTACTTTGATAGGTCTTTTTAAAACCCGATAAATGCTGTCTGGCAATGGCCGTTTGCAGAGTTGCGGCCTTCTTTTCTTTGAATTTAGAAATATTCCTAGATTGACTTACAATAGATCTTTGCATCTGGTAAAAAAAATCTCTGTAAAGTTAATGCTGGGTTAGAGATTACGCACTCTCAAAATCCGCAATGTTCAGTTATTAAACAAACGACGATATGGCGACACGGCGATTTTTTTCCGATTAAAATCGAAAATACGGTGAACTTCACAGATTTTCTGCCAATAATTGCTTTAAGAATTCGAATGCACATTCATTTTCAATATTATTTTAGTTTTGAAGGGTGACCAAGTCCATCACCCGATATGCAGATGTCTAAAGTGACTGAATTATTGTCGAGTTTGACGGAGTCAAAGCTGAAAAATAGGTACTCATAGTTTATGGCAGTATCTTCGTTTAAAATTGTTTGATTGGATCAAAGACAATGAATTTTCTTTGACTATGATATATAGAGGATTTCAAACTACGCTACGCTTTAAATACAGCTTCTAATCCGGCGAGTCACTCTGAATTTTGCGAGCCTCTGTAGCGGGGTGAATGAGTGACAAGTAGAAATGCACGTATACAGTCGTATTTAGGTTCTTCAGCCGATTCTCTATTCAAGTTTTTAGTTTTTATTCTGTAAAGAAACGATGTTTTCTTTTCATAATAAAAAAAACCTAATGGTTTCGTTTTCTTGGAAGCCCTTTATTATATGCTCATCGAATAGTTGGCCAAGTTAGAACCGTTTAGATTCAGCAACGGGAAGCCATTCTGATGTCGTTACTACCTTGTTACGGACTCAATTTGTTTCAATCTTGTGCATAATATTCTGTTCGTTCCGTTGAAATACGAAAATGCGTGTATAATCCATGAAATCAAATGTGGTATCACCGAAATAGATGAAATCACTTCAGTGATATCTCAAGAATTGCGTGACAGGAACTGCGTGTAACGTCTGCACGTGTATTTCCCGCCCTATCCACGAGATGGATTTGGACTTGATCAAGTGCTCATTTTGTGTATATTCAACGAGGGAATGTGGCATATCTTCTCGGCGTTACCAGGGAAAAACAACTATATTACCGTTGAAGGCATGTCCCGACCCCCTTACCAAGAATTGTATGAAATGCCTTGGCACTTGGCGCGGATGTTGTTGATGGCGCGTGTCAAGTAAATTATCATAAAATCTATAAATATTTTCACCTGTACTGTACTGTCTAGACAGGGTATTTTATTCATTTTTGATTTTAGGTAATGCACTAGTCAAAGTAACCCCCCCCCCCCCTTCCTCCTCCCCCAACCCGGGACAGGGTGGGAAGGGGAGGGGGGGGGGTTGACTTAGACTAGTGCATAATGGCTCACTCTCTGCTTAAAGCTGCCTGTGATACACTTGTATGCGATTTGTTACTGTCGTCCTCGTATCTCTTTATAGCGGAGCTCGTTGCATAAAAAAAGAAAAAGAAAATCAATATGGAAAACAAAAGATAAAAGAACAACCCACACAAGTGAAAAAAAAATCACGCCGCGCGCCTCGCCCGCTCGCAGACGTAAAGGTCGGTACACACGAAGAGACAAGTCACGTGTCCTGATATCCTGTTCCCCGCGGACACGGACATCCTACAGCTGAGAAACTACAAACCTCGTACACAAAGAATAACGTATTTCTTTACAGTTTTAAGGTAATAGACCAGTTCGCGGTTTATTATAATTCCGACATTTTGAAAGGGTTGTAAACATGGCGCGAAATACAGTGTTTGTATGGGAATCCGATGACAAATAAAATCCGTAAAATCGAATTCTGAAATATTCTTCAGATACAAACTTAAGATACCAGGTAAAAGATTAATTGATCGAAATTTGAGGGATGTAGCTGTGCTGGGAAGCATGCAATCGTGGATTTAGTTTTCCATACATTTGTCTGTAAAAACGAGTCAAAGTCCGCGGGAAAATTTGCGCAAAAAAAATCAATCTTCCAGGAAGGAAAACATTTTTCTGAAGCATTTCAAAGACATTTTTTTGTTTCGATGAGGCAAAATTTGTTTCCGCAACAATGTTTTCACGTTGGCTATAGAGGAAAACAATGTTTACTAGGCTCCAGTGACACACAGCATATGTGTTTCTTAGCAACACAAACCCAGACCCCACCGGCAAGACAATTTGACACAGTGCGCATTCGTTAGTTTTTTTTCGGCAACAACGTTTCCTCGTATATCCACCCGTGCAGCAAAACATTTGTATGCTTCCTGCTCGTTCAATTAGCCACCCAGGCAACATTAAGAGAAACAGAGAAGCGCAGTGTTCGCGCCTACGCCTTTTCGATCCCTCGTGCCTCGATCGGATGATCACGTAAAATGGCGGTCCCGTCTCACGCAATCTCGTTCTCATAACCCGCGATCTTTTGGCCAGTATCTTGGCGCTGGTCAAATGATCGCGGGCTCTGGGAACGAGATTGCATCTCACGACGCTCGTATTCATCAGCAGCTGTGTATCACAGGATGCTAAGGAACCACTTTGGACGTTAAACAAATACCTGGCAGTGACCACCCTCAGTGCTTGTTGGTCAGCCGCATTAATGGGAAGATAACTAACATAACTACTCATGCTTGTAAACTGCGTGGCTTACCGTGTGTCTGAACAAGCGCCCCGCACATACATGAATGAAGATGGGGGAGTGTCCATGTCGCTGTTTGGTAGGATTTCCCGGCATGCTTTGCGGTCATTATGGATGAATTTAGTTTGCTGTGAAGTGGTTTTGGACAGAATGGCTTGGTGCTAGGCAGGTTTAGGTGTTGGGAGACAGAAAGGTTAGTGCAAACATGAAACGTGCAAACATGAAACATGAAATATGCATTTTTGTGAGAAAATTTAGAATCTGAGGAGAAATTTAGGATTGGAAGTGCTACTTTAGTCTTTTTTTCTGATGTGAAATAATGTTAGCTGAAGTTAACTTAAAGTGCATATGAGCCCTAGCCAGTTATCTTTGATATCGTTTGTACATGAAGTGAATAGTCCAACGGTAGAATATTTCTTGATTTGTGTGTTGCGTCTACGAGATATAAAGGTTTATATTTCCAATATGCTAATGATGTGATGTCATCACCGACATTTGCTGAATTTCTTTGTCCTTGTGAATTAATCTATTTTCTAATTTAGAATTTGTTTTTGGTAAAATCACTTTGATAAGCTTCAAATATAACTTAGAATTTAAAAATAGGTAATTTGTCTCTACCAGCATGCTTTTGT